>CM051262.1:57717467-57719967 GCA_027921565.1 Artemia sinica
TTTTAGCCTTGTCTCTAAAATTCAATACTTTTGAAGGGGGGTGGGCAAACTTTGACCTACCAAACAAGTCATGTACGCAAATAATTTAATTAACAAAAGTTAATTGTTTTCAGTTTTTACGAGTTTTACGAGGAAAACGAGTTTTTGCGACCATTAGTAAAATCGGGAGAAAAAATGTTCCGATTATGATTTAATTGCCAAAATTGATGTTTGTTCAGGAACAGCGAGATAAGCAATAAAATGACTAATTTAACGATTCAAGGGCAATCTTTGAAGCCTTGGAACAGTCGGGTAGAGAGCATTTTCTTGGTACTTTAATGTTAAGGTCACGCTATGTGATGCTCCAACCGAGGGGGTAATAACTGACCGTCGCAGGTGTCCCTTCCTTCGTGCCTCCGTGCCTCCGGCACAAATGAAACAGCGTGTTACTGGAAGCGAAGGAACACAGTTTTCATCTTTGGCTTATGGAAAGCGTACGGCGAGTTTTTTAAGACGACAAACTTTCTCCTCTTGAGAGGTTATCTTTACTTGGTCGTGTTGTTTACTGCGTTCGACATTGGAGATCCTGGGTCCTAAAAAGTGGACATTATGCTTTGAACGAGAATTTTATTACCACTAACCTTTACCATTGCCTAGAGATAAATATGCATTCCCTAGTGCTTCTCATTCGTCGATTCAAACGGCTTGGGCTCGAACGTCTTTTCAAACTCTCCGACATGAATAGCCAACCGTGTGAAGATTTTTTTAGGAAGATGCGGTCTCAAACCAGCACTTACAGTACTGTAATAAACTTTTCGTTCCTCCAACTTCTACATCGAATTCGTCGATATGAAAGTATAACGGATTTTGAAGCTCAATATTCTAATGAACAGTTGTCCTTGCCCAAGGCCAAGCGAGTTAGATCCACTGGTGTTGTGTCTGTCAGTTCCAATTTTTCTTTGCCCGGGGACGATGAAATCAAGCTCGAGCTAGGGCGAGCTCGTATTGAAAGCCAGCGAATAATGAAAGCCTTGATACCCGACGACGTACTTTCTGCTTTCGGTCACCAAGTACCGAATGTTCGTCTTTCTGTACTTCACGACAGTGACTCAGACGATGACTCCGAGGAAAATACTCTGTCCGATAAGCAGGAAAAGGCTTCCGCGACTGACACTGAATCGGGCTCAGAAAGTGACGGCATCTTTGAAGATTTGCCAGTGATTGCTCACTGTGTGAAACACCAAGTTGAGAAAAATTGGGTTAGTGAGCCTGTGACGAAGATGAAGAATTCTAGGTTTTGTCTTGTCAAGACTTCTGACGGCTCCATAACACCAATAAAAAAATCCACGCTGTTGTGGCTTCTGAGGGAAAGCTCTGAGAAGCTGAGCAGTGACCGATTAAAACGGGTGATGGTCCAGGGCCGACGAGTAGGACTACGTGAGTCGCCACAAACCAATGCAGAGGTCGGTGTGAAATCGGACAATAAATATCTGAGAAACTAGTTATTTTTTTTAGTTGGTTGCTTTACTTAGCGCTTTTTAAAAACTCGGTAGTAACAGTTTTTCTGACTGTTGCTTTACAGTTTTCTCTTCATTGCGTTCGGCTTAAAAATGGAGAAATTTGTGGAGGTTGGTTTTGATGGGGCAAGCAACATGTCAGGCTGCTATTCTGGTGCACAGGCAGAAATTAGGAAAAAATATCCGCATGTGATCTACACCCACTGTGCATCGCACAGCTTAAATTTGGCTTTATGTAAAACTAGTAGGGTAGGACATGTTAGGTCAACCTTTGCTACTATACAGCGGATTATATCATTTTTATCATCTTCACCAAAAAGAACGAATATGTTTGTAGAAGCTGTCGCTGTCGTTTGTCCTGATAGTCCCGTGAGAAAGCTTGTGAAGTTGTGCGAAACGAGATGGGTGGAGCGTCACGATTGCATTTTAGTTTTTATGTCTTTGTATTGTGCGATAATTTCCGTACTTGAGGAAATAGTTGGTAGCATACGGCACGATACGGAAGTTATTTCAAAAGCGAATGCGTTGGTTTCAGCAGCAACCGAATTTAGTTTTATGTTCATGTTGGCTATGCTAGAGTTTGTTAGTGCCATAATGCTCTCTGTCTTTAAGGCGCTGCAAGCCGAAGATTTAGACTTAGTTGAGTGATGTCGGCATATTAAGCTATGTTCTGATACTTTACTGCAGTCAAAACAAAATGATTTTGAAACAATTTTTCAGAAAGCCTATGAGCTTGCACAAGAGGTAAATGTGGCTCCGGCTGTTCCAAGGTCTATCCGCCGAACGTCCATCAACAATAATGAGTCCATCAAGGTTTTTTATCGCGAGTCATTGTTCGAACCTTACTTTGCTTCACTTATTGAAGAACTTGATCAAAGATTTTTGCGCCATCAGGAGGCATCTTTCAAAATCGGAAGGCTTTTGCCAGCTAACAACGAGTCATTAAATATTAATGAATTTGTGAACGCTGTTGCTGTTTACGAGGGATTTCACGGGGTAGACGT
>CM051262.1:57727467-57904967 GCA_027921565.1 Artemia sinica
GTCACAAGGTCGAACCTTAAAACGTACAGGGATTAGGAGGCACAGTTGGGGGACTGCCGCCCCCCAAACCCCCCGCTTTCGCGGCCTTTAAATAAAAAAAAAAAATTTTAAACTGCAAGTAAGGAGCGACATTAAAACTTAAAACGAACAGAAATTATTCCGTATATGAAAGGGGCTGTGCCCTCCTCAACGCCTCGCTCTTTACGCTAAAGTTTGACTTTCTCACAACTCTTTCTTTTTAAACAATAAAAACTTTAGCGTAAAGAGCGAGGCGTTGAGGAGGGCACAGCCCTTTCATATACGGAATAATTTCTGTTCGTTTTAAGTTTTAATGTCGCTCCTTACTTTCAGTTTAAAAATATTTTTTTATTTAAAGGCTACGAAAGCGGGGGGTTTGGGGGGCGGCAGCCCCCCAACTGTACCTTCTAATCCCTGTACGTTTTAAGGTTCGAACTTGTGACTCAGCCTCTTTAACTCTTTAGAAAACGTAGTTTTTTTCAATAATTATTACCCTAAGACTGGAAATTTGGTCGACACATCCTCTACCTTTTCTAAAACCGCACTGTTCTTCTCTTAAAGCTTTGTCTACAGTACCTCTCAGTCTAAAAAGTATCATATTGCTAGGTAATTTGCTACCTACAGAGACCAGACTAATGCCTCTATAATTACCACACTCACTCTGATCATCTTTCTTATAAAGTGGCTTAATTAAGGTTTTCCTAAAATCGTTAGGTACTTCCCCTTTTTCAAAAATCATATTCATAATCTTCAGTAACTTATTTCTAACCTCAGAGCCACCATATTTAAGAAACTTATTTACCACCCTATCAGCACCTGGAGCCTTATTATTATTATGTTTTTAATCCTTTTAGTACTGTTGCTAACTCCTCCTCACAAAATAATTTTCCTTCACATCCAAGGTTTTTCAGTTTCCTCTATAATCTTCCTCTTTTCCTCTTCATAATCTTCAGTAACTTATTTCTAACCTCAGAGCCACCATATTTAAGAAACTCATATATCCCACTATCAGCACCTGGAGCCTTATCATTTTTTAATCCTTTTAGTACTATCGCTAATTCTTCCTTTACGTCCAAGGTATCACAAACTTTTTCATTTCCTCTATATCTTTTCCTGCAACTCTATCTCGGTTCAGCACATTCTCAAAATGTTCTGCCCATCTCTCTGTAACTCTTTCCTTATCACCAATTGTGGCCCCGTTCCTATCTTTAACTGGGACAGGTCCGGATTGACTATTCCCTCTCAATTTACTAACATGTCAGTACAATATTTTACTATTATGCCGTCTAACTGCATCTTAGCATCTTAGCTTATACCAGTCTAGCATGGCCTCCACTTCACACCTTCTTTGTTCATATTTTAATGCTATTTTTACATTCCTTTTGTTTTCATATGATCTATCACTCAGATAATTCTTGTACAAGCCCCTTCTCTTCTCTATTAAACATAAAGTTTTTTCACTAATATTCCTAGCAGCAGTCCTAACTTTCTTCCCTAAGACACCATCAGCAACTTCACGAATTGTTTTTCTAAAATTATTCCAACCATCTTCCACATTGTCAAACTTTAAACTCTCAAGTTTAGTATTCAACTGTTCCTGGAAAGTTTCTCTCAAATTCTCATCCTGGAATTTACCAACATCATAACTTCCCGGGAGGTAGTTACCCTTTTGAAATTTCAGCATTAAATTAACCCCTAGACCCTGCTAGATGGTGATCTTTAATTTTAACATCAATAAGAGCACCCCTATGTACCCTAGTATCTTGTATTGATCCTGCCAGTCTTCGGTTTACTATAACATAATTAATAAGGTTTGCTGTCTTACCATCACGTGAATACCAAGTTAGCTTATGGGCCAATTTATAACCAAACACCGTATTGGTTATAACTAGAATGTTATACCTACAAAATTGCAAAAGTCTGTAACGATTACCGTTTTCTCTTCCTACACCAAATTTGCCTAGGCTAGGATACCATCTATCCCTATTTCTACCAGCCGGGGCATCAAAATCTGCTAGTAAAATCACCATATTTCTACTTGGGACCCTGCCTATTTGCTCCTGTAACTGTAAGTCAAATTCATCTTAGTCACTAGTATCTCCGTCAGTCAGTTCTACAGGGGCATATACTACTATAACTGATACCCTGAACTTTTGTCATAAAATAAGCAGTTAGTATTTTATTATTAAGGGGGAAGGGAATAGAAACAATCCCGGCTATCTCTTCCATGTTAAATATTTTTAGCTTGTATGGCGACAACAGACGCATTAAGGCATCGATTTTGGTTTCTATCTGTTCCCCTGATCTAGCAATATAATCTGAGTTTGCTATTTTTTTTAATATTTTTTACTTGGCTTTCTAAATTAGACTTTTTCGTGCAAATTCCATTTCAACTTGTATGAGGAAACGGTAAATACAAGTTTAATAAATTTAACACAGACTTGTAGAGGCTTTTGAAAGGAACAACTTGACTTTTAAGTTTTTTTTCCTAGTTAGTCCAAAAAAGACATTTTCATCAGTTTATTTAAAAGTTGTTACCATCAGTCTTATATTAGTAACTCCTGAACTGTTGCATATTTAGTTTCAATAGGCGGGCATAATTACCGGTTTTCAGGTGATAAACGTTCAGGGTTTTCAACTTGTATCGACTGACATCAAAGGCAAATGTTTCAAACATATTATGCAAATAGGAATGCTCCGTCAAATTAGGTTGCGGTCAAAGATTTTGAAAGAAGAGAAAGGCAATTAAAGAAATTGGCCTTGTTAGTTCACAAAAGTGCTTTGTGAAAGATGCTAAAGAAGCGTAATAAAAGAGGCATTGGCTTGGTTACTGTACAGAAGCACAGGGAAAAACTAAAGCAAATATACAAAAAGCTTGGAAGACCACGACTTCCAAAACATTTACTCGACTTGAACGAAACATCTCTTCAAGAAGAGCCTGCAGCAGAAATCCCAAGACTGAAAGTTGTAACTGCGGGTCGCAATTTAGAATCGGATATTTTAAAAAATTCTCGCTGGATGGTTAATGTGCCATATTTTCTAAAGAGCTACGAAGAATTGGTAATCAAACATATGTAAGTACCACTTGATTAATTTTGTAGTATGAACCTTTCAAAGACCTTAGACTTATTATAGGTTTGTGTGCTTTTAGGGGCTTAGATCCGAATTCTCATACTTCTCTTAGGAAGTTGTTCGGATGAATTAATAGATTCAGACTGATAAACAAACCAACACGGGCAACGGAGTAGAGGGCAAATACACATTTTGTGTTTAAGTTTATTTAATGGTTTTCTTTCTTTTTTAATTCTATTCACCTAGGGACTTTCAAATTAAAACACACTGAATGTGCCTTATGAAAAAGCATGTGACTTATGACCCTTCAATTTTATCGCACTTTGTCCCTAGTAGAAAAAATGTTTAGAAATGTAGGATAAATCAAGGAAGATACAAATTTTTTGTCGCAAGGAGAAAGGCAGGGGATTGTAGCCCCCTAACAAATAGCGCAATTTCTAGGCATACAACTATAATTCATTCTATTCTGTAGCGTAAATCTTAAAAAATAGACTTTGATCTATGACCTTCTACTTAGTCACTGGCAGATCCAGGGATGGGCCCACTATCGTACGGGCAAATGAAGTACTTAATAACGATTTATGGAATGTAGTTTTTTTTTACTTTTGCTTTATATGTTTTAGTGCATAATTTTACATAATATTTTACCGGGAGATGCATAAGACTCTATAATCTTTTGACAAGAAAGTTTAAAAAAATGAAGGGGGAGGGGAGGTTATTCAAGCTTCAAAACTTATAACTCTTTAATATCTATCCCACTTAGTCCTAGTAGAAATTTCTTTTGATAATACGGGATAAAGATAGGAAGTAAAATATTATTTGTCGCAAGAAGAGGGGTAGGGGATTGCAGCCTCCTAACAAATAACACTTTTTCTAGGCATGCAACTATCATTCATTTTATTTTGTAGTGTAAATTTAAAAAAAAACTAGACCTTGATTTATGACCTTCTGCTTAGTGATATTAACGATTTATTCCACATAGTTTTTTTTTTCTTTTGCCTTATATATTTTAATGTATTGTTTTATATAATATTTTACCGGAATATGCATAGCTTCACATAATATTTTGACGGGGAAGTAAAATTAATGCGTTTCTGTGGGGGGAGGGGGGGGGGTTTGAAGCTACAAAAACTAGGTTTCTAGGCCATAATTTTCATTCTTATTATGAGAAGCAGTTCAGGTCGTCGACTTTTTGTCGTAAAGTTCAGCAGATAGTTCTAAAATAAGAGCAGCGAATTTAGTTTCTTCAATTCATATCCCTTGTAAAAAAAAAAAAAAAAAAAGGTACAATAAAATGAAACGAAAATAAATTTAAAAAGGGTTTTATTTCTATTTTGTTTAATTGTAAATGTAAATATAGAGAGGTCAAAGAAAATTTTTATGTTAATCTGGTAAATAAAAAGTAAATGTCGTAACAAGAAGTGAAGAAAGCGATGGTAGTATTTCATAGGTGTTGCTTAATTAGTTTTGTAGTGTCGTTTTGACACATTTTTTTTCTACTATTAAGGCCTTACACTTCTTGCAGTCGTAACAACAGAAACTCGAGTCTCATATAAGCAAGGCTGTATCCAGGGAAGGGGTATATACCGGGCTTGAATCCCCTGCGCCCTCCCAAAATTGTAGCAAAAATGCGCAAAAAAATTTTTGGTATATTTTTTAAAGTTTTTGTTACCTCCCACCTCCAAACAGAAATACTGGATACGTTCTTGCTTATAAGTACAAATAAAATCTTATGAACATCTTTGCTCACAATTTCCGTCACGTAGTTTTGCCACATATGTTCTAATGCATAGCTCTTTTTTTTTCTTTTTTTTTTTTACGGGGAGTTGAAAAGAAATACTGTATGACTGGTCGAAGATTCGTAAAGTAGGTTTATAGATACATTTTGATGGATTTTCTAGTGAACTTTTCTAGATCAAAGTGACAAGGAAGCGCTGGAGGGTTGGAACCACCAATAATTCGTATACCATTTTTTCTGACAGATTTCTCTCCTTTTAATTTCATTCAAATGATAGCCTTTTCAACAAACACAGCTAAAAATGAACAGAGACGGGAAAATTAAAACAAAAACATCTTTTTTGTCAGAATTTAAAAGACACACAAATAATATTACGTAGGAATAGCCCTGGAACTGACAATTCTTTCGATTTTTTCATTAGGTCGATAGTCAAAACAAGCTTGAAAGTGTATTAAATCCAGGTTAAATAAATCTTTTATTTATCGAAAGTAGGGGGAGATGATATTGTATGACCTTAAAATAGAGTGTGGAATTGTAAAACAACAGAGAATTTACCTAAGACGGTGAAATTTGTGTTGAAATTTGAAATTGGACCTTAAAAATATTTTGGCTAGTTAGGGATGGAGGGACAAGCCTCAAAGGATGTTTTCTGATTAGTCCAGGAAGGGAACGGTTTGACCGGGAACAAATTGCAATAGAAATGATTTCTTTCACTACCCGACTCAGAAAAATGCGCTGATTCCAAATATGCAAAGTTTGCTCATCTAGCAGTTTCACAAATATGTTTTTTTTTTTTTAGGTTGAGGTTGATTTTGAGGAGGTGAAATTCGCGTTTCCATATAGAGGCGTACAACAACAGAATTGACGTCTAGAATAGGGTACTAGATCATGGTGAGTATGAAAATCACCTTTATTTGAACGTAAAATTAAAACTTTCATTTATCTTTTTAGGTTCAACAATAAATATATAGCAAACTACTAAAAATTATGTTTTTGAGGTTGATGTTGATTTTGAGGATGTAAAATTCATGTTTTCATATAAAGGCGTACAACAACCAAATTAATGTCTAAAATAGGGTACTAGATCATCGTGTGGCTGGGTGGCTTCCACACACTCATGAGATACATTGGGGCTGTTGGACAGATTATGGAAGGCTCTGGACTTCAAGACACGTTGGAAATAATATATGCGCCAAATACTGTTCTACAAATCATTTCTGGGAAAGCTTATTCCAGAGCTATACGAGGACACATACTCACTGACTGGGAACTGAACACACTTCTCTTCACTGAACTTTACGGCACTGAAGATGGCGCTGATTCAGCAGACACGGAAAAAATATTCAGTGCCTCCGACGAGCTTATGGAGTTCTTCACTGTTTATCTTGGTGCATTGGAAAGTCACACAGACATGCGAAGTATAGAGGAAAATCTGTCCCTTGCAGAATTCGCCAAGAAATTTTCTTCTCTTAAACAGTCACTTTCGGAAAAGTCGCGTACGGCGAAACTGTGGATACAATATATGGAAATGATAGACATACTGAAGAAGTTCATCCAAGCAGAGCGTACGGGAACTGGGATCTTCACCTTAAGGCAGTTGAAGCTATGTTGCGGTATTTCGCAGCGTCCAACCACTTCCTATATGCGAAGTCTACCAGGGTGTACCTGCAAAATATGAAACAGCTGGAAACTACCAATCCCGACGTGTTTGACAATTTTCAGAACGGGAGCCATGTTATCCGCAGACCCAAAAAATTTTGGGCGGGCCCGTCGTCAGATCTGTTCATTGGGCAGGTCCTCATGCGCTCGTTGAAAACTAACGGTGGTCTTACGAGGGGAAGCGGCATGAGTGAGTTGCAGAGGCTGACTTGGTTACTCTCAGCACCAACTTGTAGTGCAATTAATTCGTCGATGCAAACTTTTGCTAAGGTCCAATACGAGACGAGCGAACAGCACAAAGAAGTTAAGAGAGTCGAGGATTGAACGCGACAACCATGACACTAGCAAGCTCCTTTGCTTTCTTGCTGAGAATACCCCTTTCGCAGAAGACCCGAGCCTGCGAAACATTACCTCTGGAGTTACGGCTGATGAAAAAGTCAACGTCGACACAGCTAGATCCGTCGGACAAGAAATCATGGATAGCATGACAGGGGAAAACGTCAACACGTACACATTCAAGAAAAAGTCTGTGGCCGTAACGCTTGCTAATAAAGCTGCACCAGTTATTGACGGACAGTCAGTTGCCGTTGATCCAGCATTCATGTTTCAGCGGCTGGTGACAGTTGCTGGAAATAGCGAAGATGATTTAGAGTCATACTTTAAGTATGAATTGTGTTCACCGCCTCCGTCACTTTTTGAAGCAAACGGACTTCCACGAACAGCCGATAAGCCTGCCCTCGCCGATGCGATGTGGCGTCTAGTTGCAGAGCAGCAGCCGAAAACTGAAGACTTCGTCAAAGATTTCAGTGACAAGCATATAGTTCTCGATGGTGAGGCACTGCTTCAGCGAATTCCTTGGGAAAAAACTCGACTTATGATAGTATCTGCCAGAAGTACGTTGACTACGTTTCACAGAAATACGGGGCGCAAAGGACGTCGGTGGTTCTCGACGGATACGACCAAGCACTTTCAATCAAAAACATCACCCATTTGAGACGGAAAGGGAAACGATCGTGCCCGCAGATCAATTTTAGCAGGAATATGGTCTGTTCTACAAACAAAGAAGTGTTCCTAAGCAACTTCAAGAATAAGCAAGCAATCATAGCCATGACCAGTGAGTACCTGACCAAAGCTGGGTGTCAGGTATACCAAGCAGAAGGGGACGCTGATCTTCTCATTGTTCTAACCGCAGTTCGATCTACTTCTCTTATGCCTACTGTCCTGGTTAGAGACGACACAGATCTGCTTATACTCCTCTGTTATCACGCACAGACAGATAGCCAAGCGATCTACTTTTACTCTGAACCTCGAGCTGAAATCTCAAAGAATAGAATTTGGGATATAAATGCAACGAAACTCAAACTTGGATCTCGTATATGCAGCACAATCCTGTATGTCCACGCCTTCCTTGGGTGCGATTCAACTTCTCGTGTCTATGGCATTGGGAAGTCAGCGGGACTACAGCTTCTGATAAAAAAACAACGAGTTTTACGAATCCGCTAAAGTTTTTATGGACCCACTATCCACCAAGCACGACATTTCAG
This sequence comes from Artemia sinica, assembly GCA_027921565.1. Taxonomy (NCBI): domain Eukaryota; kingdom Metazoa; phylum Arthropoda; class Branchiopoda; order Anostraca; family Artemiidae; genus Artemia; species Artemia sinica. The sequence goes on from CM051262.1 coordinate 57,735,499, forward strand.
CAGCTGGAGAGAAAGCAATGATGCTTTTGGTTAAGTGTCCAGGCTCAATTTCAACCCTCAATCAGTTGCGTCATCTCAAATTCATCAGAGAAAGTTACAGCATCTGCTTCGTATGTTGAGTCTAAAGTTCTCCCTCCCACCAGTGATGCTTGCAACTTCCACTCATTTCGAGTTTATTTGCAAGTTGAATCGTGGAAAAGCCTGGGATGTAATCTCGACCCTGGCCAGTTCGGTTGGGTAATTCAGAATGGATTATATCGCCCTATTTTTAGTGAACTCCCCGCTGCCCCAACTCTCTCCTTGCAGTTTTTCGCTGTAACTGCAAAACCGACTGCTCAAATATGCAATGCACTTGCAAAAGAAATGGCATGAAATGCACCTGGGCCTGTGGAGCTTGCAAGGGAACAAGTTGTGCGAACTGTGTTACAACTGAGTTTCTGGAGTTGATGATCTCGAAGATAACGAAGATCTATGAATATTGATATTTCGTTTTTTTTATCACATTTGTATATTATATAACTGAAAAAGTTGAGAATGCTTTAATCGTTAATTAAACCATCAAAATGGGTGATAGTTGTCATTCTACATTTTAAGACCGGTTTCTTTCAGATTCAGTGTGGTTTAACACTACATGAGAAAATTCACCCTCCTCCCGCATACTTCCCCTTTAATTATTGATAACCGTTGTTTATCCTTGCAGTTAGAGATCATTTTCAGATTCAGCGTACTTTATTACCCCTAAATGCATATTGTTTTTCGTGGTTCTACGCATTTCTGCAAAAGACATATTTCTCCTCCTCGTTATTTACCTCAACCCCCAAAAAACGTATTTGTGAAACAGCTAGATGAGCAAACTTTGCATATTCGGAATCAGCACATTTTTCTGAGTCGGGTAGTCAAAGAATCATTTCTATTACAATTTGTTCCTGGTTAGGCCCTTTTTTTCACACACTTCCTGGACTAGATGCCAAAAGATCCCAACTCTCATTGAGCCTTCAGATAAATACAGAATTAGTTCTAAGGACGATACAAGGGGAGGGTGGGGGTAGAGATTGATGTATAATCCCTTGGACCGTATTCAGGACTTTTGTTTGGGTATTATTTATTTATTTATTTTTTTGGAGGGGGGGGGGGGGTTTCCCCCAAAAAAAAATAAAACTTTCACATCAAAAATGTGAAACTGATATTTAATCTCTCTTGATTTCTGGGGATACCTCCGTCTACGCTGTTATTACGAAAGTAAAGAGTAACATCAAACCCCGAAATGAGCAGAATTTCTTCCTTATAGGAAGGGGACTGCCCCTTCATCATCCCTACCTCCGCCTCATGGTCGTAGAAACTTTGGAGGATGCTCATTTGATCAGAAATTGAGATTTCTAGTCTTTTCTTATAAGTCGAAAGTAATTGGAAACCAACCAGAAGCGAGGGGGGAGGGTATTTTCCTTGATTTTTTTCTGGGGGATCTTCCTCGCCCTTAGTACAAAAGTGGGTGAACAAAATAGCTAGGTACCACTCAAATACGGGTACGGAAATTTACCGCAGGACAGGGTAATGTATCGTGGGAGGCAGAGACTCCGATAACAACAGGGAATGATAGGTGCTCGTGGAGGGAAACGAAGATTCTAAATCATAATCATTCGTAAAACGTGTTTTCCGTTGAATGCAAATATTTACACAAACTTTTCCCATAGCTTACTTGGTTGGGATGATTATCAGCTGTAGAATGCTTGGGCACTTCTAATTTACAGGAGCTTGTACTGATGATTTGTTTTTTTATTGTAGGTGTCAAGACTTCAATCTTATTTCAAACATGATGTTCGACAGAGAGTACATTGTTGGTTGGCGCTCCCGCTTTATCTTCAAACGTGAATCTTACCAAGAAGAAGCCACGCTTCACACTGATATTCCAGTGAAATTACAAAAGGATACGAAAGCTAGCAGCAGTAACATAACACAAGAGGAAAAAACAGAACTGTCAAATAAACGACCGCTCAGCCTGAAACAGAAAAAAATCGACTGGTCAATTAGAGGTATGGACAAAAAGAGACAACAAAAAGAAACGGGGACTAGAAATATCAACAAAGAAGTTATAGTTGCTGCTATAAACGCCTGCATGACTCATGCCCAGATTCAAGAACTTTTTTCTACAATTGGCATTAACTGCCCATCGCAAAAAACATTTACCAAGTACGAAAGCATTATCGGGGAGTCCATAGAGAAAATCCTTCGCGATTATTTGCTAGAAAACAGTAAAATAGAGCGCCGAATGGCATTGGAGGCTCATGGAAAGATTGACTCCAACGGAATAGTCGATACGTGCGTTATAGTTGATGGAAGTTAGTGCACACGAAGTTATGGTAATAGATACACAGCACTATCTGGTTGTGGTGTTGTAATTGGATTCTATTCAAAAAGACTCCTTCATATAGGAATTAGAAACAAGTATTGCTGTGTATGCATGGCAAATCGACAGCAAGAATCTACTTTAGTTCCTGAACATAGATGTTTTATGAATTGGAGTGGTTCTAGCACTGCGATAGAATCAGATATACTGGTAGAGGCCTTTCGTGTTGCACCAGCTATGCATAAACTAAGATACACAAAGTTTATAGCCGATGGTGATTCAAGCCCCCATTCAGAAATTATTACAAAGGTTTCATATGGTAGGATAGTGGAAAAAATTGAATGCGCCAATCATGCTTGTAAGTGTTCGAAAAAGAGGCTTTATAACAAATGCAAAGAAAGCGCAGAATGTAGGAAATTTCTCAGCGGTCCAGCAATAAAGAAATTGTGCGACTTTGCAAGAAAAGCAATTGTGCGAACCACTACGCATGCCATGTCGTCAAAAGATCTGATTAGAGAGTTAAACGCAATTCCTTTACATTTTTTTCGTGGGGACCACAGACAGTGTCCATCTTGTTGTCAGTTATCCGGAAAAATCGTGGAACTGGAAACTTAAAAAATCCCAAGCAGTGCGTTCATTAGCCATATATATGAAGCGTTTGACACCCTCATTAGACGAGCTCGCTTACTGATCGGAAACAGCACAAGTAATTTGGCGGAGTATTTATGTCCATTGTTGCTAGGTTTATTGGCGGAAAAAATATAATGGTAAGCAAAAGGGGACGTTATAACACCCGTGTTACTGCTGCAGGAATACGATATGAAAAGGGGCATTTAGGTCGCCAAGAAATTTTTAGGAAAGGCATAGGAGCAACCCCAACTCGTGAATTGAAAAAACTTACACGTGAAAGAATTATGGCTAGCTTAAGGAAAAAAAATGTAAAGCCAAAAAGCACCTATTTGGCAGTTTCAGGAAAGATTGCTAGCCGAGGAGATAAAAACTATGGTCCCAACGCAATTGCTCCAGATCTTGACGCAGAATCTTTTGAAAATGCAAAAGTGGCTGTTTTGCAGCGCTTACAGTGTTCAGAGTCAGAGATTTGCCAGATTGAATTAGCCACACGCCTTCAGCGACTCTGTATCGACAATAGTTGGCAGCTGCAGACAAAAAATAGAATTGCTTCTTCAGTAGCAGGGCGTATTTGCAAGCGGCGTGTTAAGACAGTAGCTCCAGTAGTGAAACAACTTCTGTATCCTAAACAATACAGAATTAAAGCAATGGAATACGGTCATATCCATGAGCCGAAGGCAAAGTCGTCTTTTGAAATAAAGTTTGACTGCAAAATTAGTCCTGCTGGCTTATATATCCACAAAAGTTTTACATTTTTGGCTGCTAGTCCTGACGGTATAGTACTGTTCCCATCTGGTGAAAAAGCCATAATAGAGGTTAAATGTCCCATAACAGCCAAAGAGCTGTGCATCACTGAATGGTAGGAATCACAAAATTCCAGTTGTATTGAAATCATTGACAGCAGTGAAATAAGACTGAAGGGAAATCACAATTATTATTACCAAATTCAGATGCAACTTGAGTGCTCAGACATCGAAATTGCATATTTTGTGTTATATTTTGGTAAAGGTTCAATATATACGGAGCGAATAGTTCGTGACAAGGAGTTTTGGTCACAGAAAATGCTACCAAAGCTAGAAAGATTCTTCTTTGAAGCACTTCTGCCAGAAATAGTTGATGGCAGAGTTCCAAGAAGCATGGACATTCGGGAACCATTCCTTTGAGGCAATTAACTTAGTTTTGTATAGATAAATGATTTTTGTTCAATGAATTCAGCTTGAATCAATTTTTACTATCATATAAAGCATTTTTACTATCAGCTTGAATCAATATTTACTATCATATGATAGTAACGCATACCATCATATAAAAAAAATTAATAGCTGTACCTCCACAATTCTTACTGATTGACCATTATAATTCGTTTAACTTAGGTTTCAACATAAGTGAGGAAGCAGCTGTTTTGCATATTTTTTTTTATTGTTTTATTAAGATTATTGTTACAAGATGTTGTCATTTACAAAAATGAATTTTTATCCTTTCTTTTTTTTAGTATTTGTCATGTTCATTTTTATTTTGCAGAATTTGGAAGCTTTTTGAAATCAATAGATCAATTCTATAGTTGGACTTTTACGTTATCATTGGGATAATAGGGAGACAGTAGTTGTCTTGGACAGCTCTTTTGGAGGGAGAAGGGATGCATCTGAAGAAATATACTCTGTCTGGCCTTTCCAGTAATTTATTTCACCTCTTTGTAGGGTTTTTTTTTAAACAATGCTTTACGCTGCAGTTCAGTACACTTTTTCTAATGATTAATATAACTATTAAAAGGGAATATCGTACGCATATACATTATAGGGATCTATCTTTCACACATATACAGTGCTCCTGAATGGGGGAGAGGGTACAAGCAGGTCACGTAAAAGATAAGGAGACGTTGACAGTAGTAGTAGAAGAGTTGGTATTCGTAATAGTAATAACAGTAGTAGCAACAGCACTAGTAGTATCAGCAGAAGAAGCAGTTGCAGCATGTACATAGTGCTCTTGAGTAAGTCAAACCTCCCCCTCAACATATCCCATAAATTTTCAATTAAATACACGACATCGGTCTTGTGATATTACTGATAGGCTCCTTTGACAGCTTGCATGCAAATAGTGTGTTTTGATTTAGTTCAATCTTTTTTCTCAATATTCCCTGGAACTTTCACCGTAATACCTTTATACCACCATAATACCATAATAACCTAATTAGTAGCAGTAGGAGTATTAGTAGGAGTAGCGACAGTAGGAGTGGCAGTACACTCTAAAAAATAAATTGGTTTCCAACTAATTTTTTGCTGGAATTTAAACCGGTCAATTTTTTTCGTTGAAATTTTGATTTGTTATTGGGGTCCATCAAATTTTTGAAATTGCTAAGATTTATGTATTTTTCGGCAGAAAAAATGTAATTCCCAGCGAAAATAGGCTTTATTAATCCATATTGTTTGGATTTGTATGCTAGATCAAATTTTTTAGAATATCATGTTGAATTTGATTAAGGTAACATTTAAATTAGTATGTTATATGGTAATCCGAATCAAAGGTTAGAATTACAACAGAAAGAAAGAAGCTAATTGTCTTTTTGAGTAAAAAAGAGAGTATAAAATTTGGGTTGATATGAGTTGAAAAAAGTTTAATTTACACGTCTAGAAAGTGCTTACACAAAAATTTGTCAATAAAATATTATATTTGCATAAAAATTTTATAGGCGATTTTGTTTCGTAATACATTTGTTTTGTGATTTTCCTTAACTAGAAAATTTTTGAAGCTGCTAACCTATTCTTAAAAATACCAATTCTCAACACATTTTACCCTCTGAATCCAATGTTTTTCTAACTAATACCAAGAGCCCTTGTGTGATTTTTGCTGATAAACATAACAAAAAATTTTTGTCGAATCTCAAACATTTTTGTTTTAAGTAATTTTGTTTTATGTAATTATTGCCTTTATATCAGTTGAACATCCCCTCATCATGGCCTGAAAGTTTCAACCTAAAAAGCCTAATAACTAAGCGAACTTCACAGCCAACTTTGACATTTTAGTTTTTAACCTGATCCTCAGTATGAAAAGAGAATAAACATAATAGCTAGGTCTCACTTGAGGACATTAACAGAATTTTACCTCAGGAGACACTAACATTTCATGGGAGGCAAAGATTTCAAGAAGGCCAAGAATGGGAAAGAACTTGTGCCATTGGGGAAGAACGATTCTTTTAATTCATCATCATTCATAAAGCATTTTTTTGCTGAATACTTATATTTACTCATATGTTTTCCCAAAGCTAACTCTGTTGGGATACTTTCAACTGTAGAATCCTTGCGTACCCCTATTTTCACATTATTTTGGACAGAACTAAATTGGAAGCCACTCTAAAAACTCAATATAGGCCTATATAAATTTTCGAAGTGTAAAAAGAATTTTCCTGGTAAAGTGTTTAAATTGGAAGAAAAGATGAATTGCACTGTTTCTATATCTTTTTTTCATGCCATACCGAATAATTAATACCAACAAAGTATTTTTTTTCCTTTAAGTTACTAACATTTTTTTCTACTTGATCATGCTATGTAGGGAAAGAGGTATAAGATGTGTTTTGCGCAGTATGTTTTGTTACAACCTAATCATTTACGTATTTTTATTTCTATAGTGTGTGTTGTTTCTCTCCACTCACTGTGTTCAATTTTGCGTACCAGAATAAATCCTTTTATTACCATTTAATTAGCCCTCTTTAAATTTGTGTTGAAATGATGAAATTGTTGGCGGTTTTCAATAAGAATTTCTGAAACGAAATATAAGCAGAGAGCAATAGGGTTTCAATTTATTAATCTTTTTCGGCATGGAAGGAGTTGTCGTAGAAACTTTGGAAGGTGCTCATTCAGCTGAAAATTGGAAGTTTTAGTGCTTTTTATAAGAGTCAAAGGGATTGATGCCAACCTGTTTCCCTCCCAAGCCTTTTTTTTCGCTACCCTTCTTTCAAAGACATTGATCAAAATTAGGCATTTTGTTCAAAATGGGAAGAATTGGGACACAATTTAAAGAGCGAGGTGTTGAGGAGGGGGCAAATCCCCTCATATACGTTATGATTTCTCCTTTCTTATCGTCAGTTATCATGAACTATTTGATCAACATCAAAATCCAAACAGAGATCATTGAAATGTTGATCTTTTTTCTGCGTTACCAAAAGTATTGCATTCATAATTCTTTACAGTCTAATGAAATGTAATTAAACAAATAGAAAAGATGTTTCAACTAAAGTAAGGAGCAAGTTTAAAACTCATAACAGATTGAAGTTACTCTGTATATAAGGGGGACTGGCCACTTTTCAACACCCTGCTCATTAAACGAAAGTTTTTTAGTGCTTTGAAAAATCTTTTTTTTTTCAATTGCAAGTTTTCTTTAAAAATTTGGACAACAGCCAAACTTCACAATAAAGAGTAAGGAGTTAAGGATGAGACAGACTTTTGATTTTTTGCATAACTGAAGCCATCACAAGCTCTGCAATAGGATTTCTTATCGATAAATACATTGCATTGATTTGTTTAAATACATTGAAGTACTTCATATAAATAGAAAAAATAAAAAAATTCCCCCCTCTGTGCTGGTAGACATGGGAATTTAATATTTTAGCTGTATAGAGAAACATTTTAATTAATCCCGACTCCTCTCTACCTCTTTTAACATTTATCTGAAGCCTCATGAAGAGTAAGCAATGTGTCCATTAATATCTACTTTTTAGGAATCTACCCTATCCCCAACTAAAGAATGACTCCCCCCCCTCATTGTAGCTGATACGCAATTACAGATCACCAAACGTAGCCTAATTTCATTACAAATAAAGTGAATCAACTTGGTTGAATCCAGTACTGCCACCGTTTGGCATTACTTCTTTTGCAACTGGGAAGTATAAAGTATAGTTATTGGTACTTTTAAATCAATTAACTTCTCACAATTTTAAATTGATTGCAAATTTGTCCTCTTTGGGGTAGAGTGGTAGTTTGGTGCCATAAAATGGCAGAAAACTAGACTTTCCTCTGGCCCAACGTGTATGGTCATTTAAAAAAGAGCTTTCAATTTACGTTTGAATGAGCTCCCTCCCAATTATCTTGGACATTCGCTTTGATACAATCACCCCTGTGAAAAACAAAACAAAAAAACATGCATCGACGATGTTTCTTCTGAAAAAAAATGCGAAACTCCACATTTTGAAGATTGGAGCTTGAGACCTCTATCATAGAGTTCTCTGAAATGATTTTTTTATTAAGGGATTTTCAATAAGATTGCTAACATTTCTGGGGGTGTTCCCCTTTTTTTCAAAAACTAGGCAAATTTTCTCAAATTTTTAGTTGTGGGTGGGTAACAATACACTGAAATAATTTTATATATTTAGAATCAGCATAAAAAGCCAATACTGTCGGTTTAGCAATTGTCAAGAGAATTTCATTTTTAGTTTTGGTGGATATTGGCCCAAGTCACTTTTTACTTCCAGTTTTTTTTATCACAAACTATTTGATAAGATTCTCCTGTGACAAAAATTGTTTGAACCTGTTCATTTTATTTAGTTGAATAGGCTAACAAAAAGAAAGAGGATCAATCTGACAGCTGGATAGTAAGTTTAAATTTAGTTTTTTTCTTTTGCTGTTCTGTAAGTTTTTAAATGTCTGAATATAAAAGGGATTTAAGTTCGAGGGGGAGAATGGTCCTGTTATGAATGAGGTACATTTTACATGGCCAGTATAAAATCAAGACGTGGTATCTATGCAGGCAGGATGATTTTGAGTATCTCTACTCTTTCTGTAAACTATTCTAAGGAGTAGGAAATTGCATATAGATAAGTCTACATCTGTTATAATCTATGGAAGCAATAAATCTTTCTGTAATTTTGGTTTGAATCAGATTTTCTTTTAAGATTATATGCATAATAATTACATATATTATTGATTAAATAAAGCGATCCTTTGCCAGGAACTTTTGTTTAAAATTTACTGTATTTTGTTTCATTTCGTATGGAATTTAATTGCTCTTTTTATTTGAGAGTTTTTCACTAAAAGTATTTAAAAATAAACTTATTCCTACAAAAATAAATATCCTGAAATATATTCCCTGTCCCCCAACCACCACTGGTATTTTGGCGTCTGCCCCCTGGGAAGATTTTCTGCCGGTGCCCTTGCTAAATAAGTGTATTATTTCCTGTCAACGTTTTATCAAACGTCCTTACGTTGTTCTTAAATTGATCCTTCTTGTTTTTTAAATTTCTAGTTTTTCTCAATTTGACTAAAGGCTAATACTGAGAGGGAAACAAAATTCTACATATCTGTCCGCTTTTTACCTTTTTTTGCGATTTTGTCTTTTAAAATCAGGTGAGAGCTTGAAACCCTGCTATTCAAATTTTGCAGTCAATTTAAGGACCGCCTTCTACCTAATTTCATGCTTCCTACCCCTGGGACATGAGTTTCTGAAACTCCTGTTAAGTCCAGTTCAAATCGTCTGAAATCGTCAGTCAAAATGTCGATAAGATATTCATTTTTTAACGTCGTAGTATTCCAAGTTCCAATTTTCATGTTCTTTAAATCATTAAAATTATTTTGGCCTCATGAAAAGCAATGATCCCGAATACTAGTGCAGGATGGGGATCAACATATCTTCTCAAGTCTACATCGAAGCGCTTAAGCCAGCTTAGAACTGGACAACAAGAAGTCCCTGGGTCTTCCAGTATGAATGGAGGCTTTGTGCAATCCTGGGCACATCTTGGTCACAACATGGTTTTCAGCCCTTGGCGATGCTCTTCTATCAACAAGAGCCGAAATTCTGCACAGACAGTCTCAAGCCTATAACCTCCTACTCATTATATATTCATGCCTTCAAATATTATGCTACGACGGGGAGGCAACCCATAGTAGATAATAATGCTAGGAAGTGGTTTTTCAGCCCGAAAACACCTGTCAAAACCCACCAAGCCCAGAATAATTATCCATTAATCAGAATCTCGTGCAAATGCTGTGTTGGTTACTAGGCTATAATTTCCTCAGAGGGGCGCCACTCCTCAAGTGGGAATAGAGTTGACCACAAGGTCCCCAGTCTTGCAGGTACTCCGAAAGGGTCGACGCAGCCCTTTGAAGAGGCTGTTGTCCATAGATCTGGTCTTCCGCCCTGTCACAGTTGTCCTCCTACAGAGGATCCTCCCACGATGGTGTTCTGTGTTGCAATGCAATTTAACCTGTTACTGGGAGAAGGTTTGTAGCTCAAGGGACGTGTGGACACGCCGGTGGGCCCTGTTGAGTGTACATTTGAAAGGCCTTCTTCCTCCTCCACTTGTATTTATGGCCCTGGGCGAGGGTACCGCAGTTTCTATTATGGACCTCCAGGGAGAAAGTATCCCCTTGGTCCACGCCTCCTATGGAGGTACCCTACATATCTGTAGGGCGTTCCCCTATCGCCACCTGGGGACACGCTGAATGGCCTGAGGGAGGCCCCTAAAGAGCAGTAGACTCATAAAGCTTTTTTGTTACTGGTGCATTATATAGGCACCACAAAGAAGTCAAGTTTGGTTAATGCTAATAAAATAAAATAGGATGAATATATAATAGTTTAGAAACAAATTTGGGCTATATATTTGCACATTAGGGGAGTGGGGGGTAGAGCATAGCACATATTAAATACGTAACTTAATCTAACCTAGGTACCTTCCCCCCCCCCCCTAAACTCCAAAAAATAATTGTTTAAATATTGTAACTCATTGAGAAACCACGGCTTTGCAATCATTTATCTATAGCGGTCTCTTGAAAATAGCCCGTTTGACGGGTTTCGTGACTGGTTTCCTTGATACAGTATATAGCGGTGGGCCCGCATAATGCACCAGTGCCGTTTTTTTTTTTTTAATAGAGGAAATTACAAAAATATTCACTTTTATAGAAGTAAAGAAGAAGTTCAGTAGCGCCCATTGACGAAAATGAGGGGGGGGGGGAAGCAAAATAAATTGTTTAAGAATCTTGGGGATTATGTTTATCCAGACAAAACGCTTCTCTCTTGTCTTGTAAAACTTTAATGAGAGTATGAAAGAGTTTGAGTAACTGACGAGAGAGAGAACTGATACCAGTGCCACCAAAAAAAAAATAAAAAAATAATACATTAGAACATTTTTTTTCAAAACTTGGAAGTGTAGGGTAGTAATTTCTCTTTTTCTTGTGAGCCGGCTTCATGCTTAACTAAAAATCTAATCGAAAGACAGGTAATCAAACTTCACTCCCATCTCTTTTCAAAAATTTTAAACATTCTCTTTTCTCCACAAACTGCATGGAACTAATTCGAAAACACACTATGCCCACATAGATTGTCAAGCGGACGTATCAGAAATGCTTCAGGAAAGGTTGATGGCATTAAGCTGAAACTTTCAGCATGTGTTGAAGGGGATTTTGAAAAAAAACAAATATGCTATCTGCATAAACCTACTAATGCTGCTACAACAATTGCTACTGCGCATGCTAAGGGTATTAAGGTGAAGCTTTTAAGGAATATTTAGGTGAATACTGAACTAAATCGGGACAAACTGTGAGCATGTGAACTTTCCAAAAGGTGACAAAGCAATATCTGAAGAACAACTTACATTTCTAAGTAAGACCTTTAACAGTAGGTTGTGGGAATTTTGAACTAGCCAAAAGGCACTATGTGTATACGTTTAATGCTACCACAACAGTTACTGTAATTAATGACGCTAAGGGTATTAAGGTGAAACTTTTAGGGAACATTTAGGAGGAGTTTCAATTAAACAAAAAACTGTATGTATGCAGGTTTTCAAAAGAGCAAATAGGCAATATCATAGGCAGCACCACTCTATAATAGCTAGAAATATCATTGAAACTATTAAAGGAGCTAAATCAATTCAAAATCAAAAGTTCTGGTACCCTTTTCATAGGCAGCACAATAGCCACTGCCTAAGTAAAAAAACGATGTTGGCACAATGTATTCTTCTTTTTTTGGTTTGTTTAGACCAGGGAACTTCGTATCGGACGATTTGTTGTAGAAAATTCTAAAAGGGCTCATTTGATTGGAAATTGGAAGGGCTTGTGCCCTTTTTAATAGTCAAAAGTGATTGGAGGGCAACTAACACCCTTTCCACGCCCACCATTTCTCCAAACACATACAATCAAAATTTTGAGATAGCTATTTTGTTCGACACAGTTGAAAGGTCTGGAAATTATGTCTTTGAAGATGACACCCCCCCCCCCCCCAAGCACTCAGGGCAGGGGTTGTAAGTTATGCCCTGAAGGCATTTAAGGTTTATGTAGAAAGTGTTGTTATAGAAACTTCAAAGAGGGCTCAGTCAATTGAAAATTGAAAGGGCTAGTGCCCTTTTAATAGTCAAAAGTAATTTTAGGGCAACTAATCCCCCTCCCACCGCCCACCCTTTCCCAAAACAAATACAATCAAAATTTCGAGATAGCCACTTTGTTCAACATAGTTGAAAGGTCCAAAAATTATGTCTTTGAGGAAGACAATCCTCCCCCCCCCCAGCCCTCAGTGCAAGGGTTGTAAGTTATGCCCTGGGGGCATATAAGGTTTTTACAGAAAGCGCTGTCGTAGAAACTTCAAAAAGGGCTCATTCGATTGGAAATTGAAGCAGCTAGTGCCCTTTTGAGTAGTTGAAAGTGATTGGAGGGCAACTAAACCCCCTCTCACGCCCATCTTTTCCCCAAACACCCCCAATTAAAATTTTGAGACAGCCATTTTGTTCAACATAGTTGAAAGGTCCGAAAATTGTGTCTTTGAGAATGACAACCCCCCCCCCCCAGGGCAAAGGTTGTAAGTTATGCCCTGGAGGCATATAGGGTTTTTTATAGAAAGCGTTGTAGTAGAAACTTCAAAAAGGATTCATTCAATTGGGAATTGAGAGGGCTAGTGCCCTTATTAATATTCAAAAGCGATTGAAGGGTGAATGCCCCCCACATCAATCATTTCCCCAAACATTTCCGATCAATATTTTAGTATAGCCATTTTGTTAAATGTAGTTGAAGGGTCCGGAAATAATGTCTTTGAGCATGACCAACCCCCCTCCACAGCCCTCAGGGCTATGATGATAAGTTATGCCCTGGGGGGCATATAAGGTTTTTATAGAAAACGTTGTTGCAGAAACTTCAAAAAGGGCTCATTTGACTGGAAATTGAGAGGGCTATTGTCCTTCTTAATAGTCGAAAGTAATTGGAGGGAGAATCACCCCACCCCCCCCCCACCTCCACACCCCATCATTTCCCCAAACACTTCCAATCAACATTTCGATATGGCGATTTTGTTCAATCTAGTTGAAGGATCTGGAAATTATGTCTTTGAGGATGACACCACCACCCCCTCCCCATAGCCCTTGGGAAAAGGGTTGTAAGTTATGCCCTTGGGGCATATAAGGTTTTTATAGAAAGTGTTGTTGTAGAAGCTTCAAATAGGGCTCATTCAATTGGAAATTGAGAGGACTAGTGCCTTTTTTAAGAGTCAAAGTGATTGGAGGGCAGCTACCCCTCCCCACACCACACACACACACGTCGCATTGTCCCGAAATGCATCTAATACAAATTTTGAGATAGCCATTCTATTCCAAATAGTCTAAATATCATGTAACAAGATGTGCCCTTTTTAAGAGTCAAAGTGGTTTGAGAGCAACCAGCCCCCTCCCCTCCAGCTCAGCATTTGCCGTAACACCTCCAATCAAAATTTAGAGATAACAGTTTTATTCATCCTAGTTGAAGGTTCTGGAAATTATGTCTGTGAGAAAGACAACTCCCCCCCCCTGCTCATACAGCTCTCAGGGAAAGGGTTGTAAGTTACGCCTTTAGGGCATAAAAGGTTCTTATAAAAAGGGTGGTCGTATACATTTTGGAGGGGACTCATTGGATTGGTATTCATAAGTTCTAGTGCCCTTTTTAAGAGTCAAAGTGATCAGAGCACAGCAACCCCACCCCCCCCACACACACACACACAAACACATCATGTTTTCCTGAGATGTATCCAATATATATTTTGAGATGGTCCTTTTATTCAAAATAGTCCAAATATCATATAACAAGGCTTTTGAGGTTGATATAAACCACCAGAGCCTGAGGGTGAGGGTTGTAAGTTATGCCCCTGGGGCATTTAAGATTCTTATGAAAAGAATGGTTGTATAAGCTTTAGAAGTGGCTCATTTGGTTGAAATTTCAAGTTCTGATTCCCTTTTAAGAGTCAGTAGTGATGGAGATCAAGCAGCACCCCCCCCCCCAACTACCCCTCTTTTCACCAAATGCATCTGATTGAAACTGTGTGATGGCAATTGTGTTTAAAATAGACCAAAGAACATATAACAATCCTTCCAGGGTTGGCACAACCCCCAGAGCCCTGGGGCAAAGGCTTTAAGTTATGCCCTGGGAGCATATAAGGTTTTTATGGAAAAGATGGTTGTATTAAATTCAGATGGGTCTCACTTGATTTTAAATTGGAAGCTATAGTGCCCTTTTTAAGAGTCAAAGTGATTTGATACCCCCCCCCCACACCCATCCTTTCCAATAACAAATATCCAAACAAAGTTTTGAGATATCAATTTTTTCAGCATTCTTGAAAGGTACAGTAATTATGCATAGCAATAGTTGTAGTAGCAGTAGCAGCATTAGTAGGAGTATGCAAATAGCCCCTTTTTTCAACATCCTGTTCAACACACAATGAAATTTTTAACTTAATGCCATCAAACAGTCCTGAAGCATTGCTGATATGTCCTCTTGACAAACTACATGGGCATAGTGTGTTTTGATTTATTTCAATATTTACAATATTGCCCAAAATTTTTGCCTTAATACCCTTAGGTTTAAAAGTTGTAGTAGTAGTCTTGGCTTTAGTAGTAGTAGTAGTAGCAGTAATAGTAATAGTAGCAGTAGTTGTAGGAGTAGAAGCATTAGTATTATGATGCAAATATTATCTTTTTGTTAGTTCAACACCCCCCACAACAAGGGTTGTACATTTTAATTTCACACAGAGAACTGTTCCTAAGATATTGCTGATATGCCCTTTTGACAACCTGCATATAGATGGCAGGTTGTCATCCTTGCAACAGAAATATTGTCTGAAAATTTCACATTCATAGGTTGTGGATTTTGAGCTAGCCAGAAGACACTGTGTGAATTCAATTAATGCTGCTTCTACTGTAACTGTAACTAACGACACTAATGGCATTAAATTGAAACTTTTAGGGAATGTTCAGGAGGAGTTTCAATCAATCAACAAGCAGAAATTAATATGAGTAGGGTTCAAAACTACATATGGTTTCTAAAAGCCAGAATATAATTTGTACAATACTGAAAAAAGATGTGCATTGTCAATTTAATACACATATGCTGATATTTATTCCTTAAAATCTTAATTAATTTTTGATTTCTTGAAGTTATAAAAATGAAAACATTTAAAAGAATTTTTTTGGTAAAGTACAAATTATATTCTATTTTTTGTTTCTATTTGATTCTATTTTTGTTCATTTTTGGTATAATAAAGTTCATTATTTTTTTTGGAAAAAAACTTATTTTTTGGAAAGCTTTTTAATTAATTAAGAGTAAAACAAGATTGGAGTGCAAGCAACCCTTCTCTCAAGGCCACTTATTTTCCAGAAGGAGCCAGTCAAAATTTTGAGACAGCCATTTTGTTCAGCATAGTAGAACAGTCCACCAACAATGTCTTTAGGGATATTGGGCATGTCAATCCCCTACGATTATGCAACAGACCCATTATGCTCTAAAACTAAATGTTGCTTTAAACTAAACCAAAAGGCATTGTGTCTATGGTTCCCAGGAAGAAACCTCAGCAATATGTTGACAATGACTGGGGGCATTAAGTTGAAACTTTTGGGGCTACTACTCTTACTACTTCTGCTCTTACAATTTAAGTAAGTAAAAAGAGTGTATGTGTATCCAAGTTGTCAAAGAGCATAGATAGAATCTTTTGGGAGTGATATTAAGCATAATTTTTCAGGTCAACTTCAGGAGTTATAATATTAAATTAAAAATACAGCTTGTGTCAGAATTAAAAATTGTTGAAAAAATTTCTCCAACATAAAAATAGCAACCCAAACTTTGGATTTTTATAGATAAAAACTGAAAAGATAAAAAAAATTCCATGAAGAAGAATATGTCAATAAAAAACAAACAGAAATTAATCAAAATAAAAAAAACTATTCTAGCTCAAATTAAGTTTAATTTTGTTCTTTTACCTCCTGTACAATTTGTTTAATACACAACTCATTACAAATGAGGGTGGTATCTTCAATAAGTATTGAATGGCTAGGATTTTCAAAAATTTGGTTGTTCAGAGCCAAATAAAAAGAAAAATACATTCATTTAGTTTTGTTTAAATTACCTTTTGTTATTCATATAATAGAAAGAATTATAAATACATTCTATAGACTTAACATATTACAGAAACAAAGAAAAATTTTACAGTGTATAAGGAAACAAATTCATGGAAAACCCCTTAAGGGGCACAAAATAGCCTAAAACATAATATTCTGGTTCTATACAATGCCTTTCATAAAAGGAGGTTCTAACCAAAGCTGTTTTAATAACTAAAACATTATTTGTTGAAACAACATGGGCAGAGGGGCTGGATAAAGGGCAATTGAGGCAACTGGGTCCAAATTAGGCCCTGCATTTGAAAGGGACCTGCTCTGGTTTCAAAATAAACACTATTTTTCCAAAACTGTTAAATATTCTTAATAATTCCTGTAAGCGTTTCTCCTTGAGAAGGGTCATTTTTCCTGGCTAAAACTAACTTGAAAAAACTATCTGATATCAACAATGAATCAGGAATAGATTCAATAGTTCAGCAGTTATGCTGATTGAAAGTGAAGGCACAAGGAAATTAGATTTTCAGACAGTTTAAAAAGAATTTACAGAACAAAACTTAGAAATATGTAAATTCATGTATTCATGTTCAGTGATAAAAATTTACATTCAATAAATGTTTTTGTATTTTGTAAACAAGAAATAATAGTTATTTACTTATTTATTTATGCATGTGTGTTCAAATTTTTTTCTTAAAAACAGATCCATATTTTTAGGCAAAATGGCATTTTCTGGCCTGAAAAAACAATCTACACAGGTCAAAAATTTGAGAAAATATATTAAGAGCCTTTGTTTTAGAAAAAAAAATTCATATGAGTAACTCCATGTTTATGAGCAAATTTCAAAAGCACAAATACATCATTTCTGCTTTGGGAATGCTTGTATTGTTTTTAGAATCTATGATGTATGCAAAAATATGAAAGAAACATAGCTGAGTATAAAATACCAAATATGACAAGTCTGTTTACAAAAGGCATTTTCAGTAGTTTCATAACACCTAGAGGACAGAAATGTATTTTAACAATTGCTCAAAATGGATAAACTAGACCACCAAATGAGACAAGATCAAGAGGACGTCTGAGAAATGTAAATTCACAATGGATGAAAATGAACAACCTATACCATCAAATGTGACAAGACCAATCCAAGCAGCTAAGGGAAAGGACATTGAAAAAATATTCAAAGTAATGATAAATTAAAATGAAGAACAAAAAATATGTGGTTATATAGCTTGCATAATGACAATTACAATGAGTCAAAAACGAAAGTAAATAACAAAGAAATATATGGCTGAAAGATAAGTGGCAGCAAAAATTAAAACAAATCAAAGACAAAAGTAAAGAACAAAAGAATATGTGGTTACTGAAAACAAGTCTAAAGTAATGATAAACAAAATTGAGTAACAAAGAAATATGAGGTTAAAAGATAAGCAGAAGCAAGAATTACAACAAGGCAAAAATAAAAGTGAAGAACCAAAAAAAAATGGTTACAAGAAAAGTGACAATAAGGATCAGAATGAATGAAAATGAAAGTCAAAATAAAAGAGAATCAAAAATGAAACAGTAAAGAAATATGTGGTTAAAAGATAAGTGACAGGAAAATCAGAACATGTCAAAAATGAAAGTGAAGAATAAAGAATTTTATGGTTAGAAGACACATAAAAGTAAGTATCAGAATGCATCAGAAATGAAAGTGGAGAACAAAGAATTCTGCTGTTAGAAGATGAGTTTAAGCAAGATTCAAAACAAGTCCAAAATGAAAGTGAAGAAGAAAGAAATATTACATTAGTTTAACAACACCATCACAATCTTTGACACCAACAAACTTTGGTGCAAAACCCAGGACAAACAAACAATCCTTCAACATTGTATGTATTTACTACAGTGTCCTCTTTTTCTTACAAAAAAAAAGTGGTCAACAAAGGTGATTTATTTAGAATTTAATAAAAAAACAATGTTTTTCAACTGAAAGTAAGGAGCAGCATTAAAATTTAAAATGAATAGAAAATTATTATGTATATGAGGGGGTTTGACCCCCTCATCAATACCTCAATTTTTATGCTAAAGTTTGAATTTTGTTCCAATTCTTTAAGAATGACCTCTGAATCACAAAGGTCATTTAATTAGAATAAATAGCTCTTTTGAAAGTACTAAAAAAAAACTTTAGCAGGAAGAGCAAAGTATTGACAAGGGGGCAAACCCCCTCATATACATAATAATTTCTGTTCTCTTAAGTTTCTCCTTACTTTCAGTTGAAAAAACTTATTTTTTTTAATTAATTTCTGAATTTTTTTTTTAAATAGTCCTGGTGCTGCCTAAGTAAAGAACAATATTGGCACAATGTATTTTTTTTTTCTTGGTCTTAGACCAGGGCACTTTGTATCAAAGGAGTTGTTGTAGAAACTTCGAAAAGGGCTCATTGGATTGGAAATTGAAGTTGCTTGTGCCCTTTTCAATAGTCAAAAGTGATTGGAAGGCAACTAACACCCCTTCCACACCCATCATTTTCCCAAACACATTCAATCAAAATTTTGAGATAGCCATTTTGTTCAGCATAGTTGATTTCCAGATAAAAAATATGTTTTTGAGGAGGACACTCCCCCTCAGGGCAAGGGTTGTAAGTTATACCCTGGGGGTATATAAGGTTTTTATAGAAAGTGTTGTTGTAGAAACTTCAAAAAATGCCCATTCAATTGAAAATTCACTTTTTAATAGTTGAAAGTGATTGGAGGGCAACTAACCCCCCTCTAATGCCAAACTTTTCCCCAAACACATCCAATCAAAATTTTGAGATAGCCATTTTGTTCAACTTAGTTTTAAGTTCTGGAAACTAGGTCTTTGAGGATGACAACCCCCCCCCCCCCACAGCCCTTAGGGCAAGGGTTGTAAGTTATGCCCTGGGGGCATATAAGGTTTTTATTGAAAGTGTTGTCATAAAAACTTCAAAAGGGCTCATTTGATTGGAAATTGAAAGGCCAGTGCCTTTTTTAATAGATGAAAGTGATTGGAGAGTGACTAATGCTCCTCTCATGCCCACCATTTCCCCAAACACATCCAATCAAATTTTCTCAGGCTTTTAACTTTTAGTGGAAGACCAAACTTGATGAAACTTATATATTTGAAACCAACATAAAAATTTGATTCTTTTGATGTATCTATTGGTATCAAAATTCCACTTTTTAGATTTTGGTTACTTTTGAGCTGGTTTGCCCCTTACTTACAGTTTGTTACCACAAACTGTTTGATTGCTTCTTGTTGGATTGAATTGTATTGCCACCTCAACAGTTTGCAAATTAATTAGTTTGGCTTGTTATAGGATGTCACTTGCTCTCTAACAACCTCCACAAACAAATGCAAACTTTGAACTCGTGTTTTACTTTAGCTTCATTCCACATGAGCAATGATCAAACCATCAATAGTCATAATGTTTTCAGCTTCAATATAGCTTATCACAAAATCAATCTAGCACCACATCCATCAAAGACCCCTCAATTTGATTTTGAGCCGCCTTCATGTGGCCAAAGGTACTTTTTAAACCCTGATGCAGCTTTTAGACCCAAGAATGCCTTGCACATCATTCAAACTATGAGATCTCTTGTAATCTAGTGAATCTCTTGGAAGAAATATATATATATATATATATATATATATATATATATATATATAATATATATATATATATATATATATATATATATATATATACGACAGTAGTATGAAAAGACATTAGATTGCATTAAGAGCAAAAACTGGTAATTGGAAAAATATTTGTATATATTTTGACAAGGGATTACAACAATTCAAAAACCCTTAAAAAGAAAACCAAAAGTTTGAAGCTTTGTAGAAATTGTTGTTATAAATTGGACTTGCTTGAACAATCAAATATCTTTGATAAGACTAGTATGAAAAGACACTAAATTGCTTAAAGAGAAAAAACTGGTAATTGCAAAAATATTTGTATATATTTTACCAAGGGATTACAACAATTCAAAACCTTAAAAAAAAAAGTTTGCAGCTTATAGACAATCAATATTAGAAATCATTGCAAAAGCACAGGATGGCTGGCCCCCATCCCCCCATTGCACTTCCTGGCTGAAGGGCCTTGAGACAGAGATCAGCACTGCCAGTTCAGACCTTAAGGGTCTAGTGCTGCATTCTTTACTTTACTTTTTTACTTTTATTAGAAATCATTACTGGCTTCAATAATCAAATATCTTTGAAAAGACAGCAGAATGATATAAAATACTAAGTGTAATTAGTCTATTTACAAAAGCTGTTTTAAGTAATTGCATAATGCCTAGAGTAAGTAGAGCTAGTATAGAGAGTGATTATACTGCCTACAGGACAAATTTTAGGATAAGTTGATGCAGAGCACCATGTCATACTATTTTCATTTCATATTCCTTGATAAAATTTCTAAGTTCAAAAAAAAAATGTCTACAAATGTTATTATACTAAAAGAAAAACAAAATCCCAGGCAGCATACATATAGCATTTTCATTTCATATTCCAAAAACATCATTACTGAATTTCTTTTGTTGTAAGTATATGCAATGACTTTTTAAGACAAAAAAAGTTGAAAATTTTTAAGTTCATGTCAGGATTGCAAAAGCTATTATGTAAACTGCAAAAATATTTATGGTGCCTGAGCAATAATTTTTTTGTGACTCTCTTAAATTTTTTTTTGAATAACCATGAAGAGTGATTTTCAATTCAAAATCAACAGAACTCAGTTGAGGCCTTTGGCCTTATTCAAGTTATTCAAACTTGAAACATAACCAAAATTTTAAAATTAGTTTTTTTTTTTGTTAGATAAAATCAACTTGCTACATGATTAAGCTTACAGGTTTGATTGTAACCAGTTATATAATGTCAGTAGGAAGGCCCAAAAAACAAAAATTTGCAAGTATTATAAAAGATGATTTGTTGGAACCATCTGAACTATCAAACATGATAAGACCAAGAAAACAGCCCAAACAAATTGAATTCACAATGGGTGAAAATCAACAACCTGGATCATCAAATGAGACAAGACCAATACAGGCAGCTAAAGCAAGAGGCATTGCTAAATTGTCTGAAGTAATCAAAATCCAAAATGAAGAAAGACAAATGCAGTTAGAAGATATGCAACAGCAAGTATCAAAACATGGCAAAAATGAAAATGAAGAGCAAAGACACACATGGTTAGAAGACAAGCAACACCAAGAATCTGAGCAAGTCAACAATGAAAATGAAGAGCAAAGACACATGTGGTTAGAAGATATGTAAAAATGAGAATTAGAGCATTTCAGGTCAGAAGAACAATCTAAATAGGTCAGAACTTTAAGGAAAAATTCATATTTTTCCCAGGGTGGTTGCAATGAACCTGAGGTGATGTCATGACATAAAGAAGAGGTGACATCATGACATCAAAAAAAGGCTCAAATTATCTATGGTTAGAAGACAAGCAACAATGAGAATCAATATATAGAAGCCTGCCATGTGCTAAGTACTGGGGCCTGGTCCAAAATAGGTCCCAGCACTGAAAGGTTCAAAATAAGCATTATAGTCTAGGCTCACAGATTGGATTCCAGCCACATCTGGGTTTTTGCCATGCATTGTCTCCCATAGCATTTATTCTTGTTGATGCCAAGAAAACTTGTAGAAAGTTTGGCTCTTACAGTGTACAATGTTCAACATGCCTTCAACTCTTTGGTTCATGATGAGGTGATATATATGGGAAAGCATGGTCTAAAAAAAAAGGAACCCTTATTTATTTTATTCAGTACAGGAGAAAGCCATAGGCTTTCTCCTGTATTGAATGGAACCCTTCTTCCTTTAAATGATATGTATGTAAATCTGAAAGCCAAAATTAAGCTCGTGCATCAGCATCCAAATCTTGAAATAAAAATAAGCCTGTTGTCCTAGTTAAAAAAGGGGCTTGACAAATGCTATAACTTCACCTGCTGCTTTTGATAATGCAATAATCCAAGGGCAAGAGAGATGTAAAACAACCCATGTCCTGTGATGTATTAATGTTGTGTTAATATCATGTGTGGATGATATATTTAATTTGAGTTGCACTGTTTTGGGTATAGAGGAAAACTTTCATATCCTCCAGAAGGATTATAAGCAGCTTGGATTAGAGTTTAATGCAAAAAATTTGGAAATCTTGTTTTTTAATTAGAATCAATTCCTGATGGTTTTATGGTTGCTCTTGGAATTACAAGCATTAAGCCAGTCCAGTTCATTACTTAGGATACCATGGCCTTCCTATCAGTTCAACCCTAGAAACAACCCACCTATTGCTTATTACATATCTACAGAAGCAAATTGGTTTTGTTTCAGAAGTAAATTTGCTACAGAAGTAAAATTGTTTCAAATAAGTTGAGGTTCAACAGATAAGTTTTAGCTTGCCTTTATAATGCAATCATACTCCCCTATTTTTGTATTCCAGTCCTTTTTAGAGAATTTTTCCTAAGTGTGATAAACATAAACTTCAATCTGTTTTATTTAAGTATGCACAATTTCTGCTTCATCTCCTACTTTGGTCACAAAATTCTTTTCTTATTAGGAATTATAATATAACAGATCCAAAAATGTTTAATATGTAAAAAAGGTCCCAAAAAAAAACATCCCAATCAGGCCCTGCACCTAGTCAATCTGGTCCTGCATGAACAGGCAGCATATTCCATGATTTCTCACTGTCTAAACTTCTTTGAAACCTAAACACCTGTAGCAATTCACAATGTGTTAACTAAGTCCAATCAATCTATCCTGGTATTTTTTATATTCCTTGGGCTATCGATGGGATTGCTAGCGGGAGGGGATACATTTGCAAGTGAATTGATTTTTATATTTGGAAAGAGAATCAAGAAGTGTTCACCTTGTCCATATGTCAGTTGTTATGGAATCTTGTAGACTATATAATTAGCGAAATGAAAAGCACAAATAAGAGATTTATGCGCAAACCTTGTATTTCTATTGATACATAGGCCACTCTTTAATTACGAAGGCGTAGAATCTTCACTGTAGAGAAAATACGCTTGGCTTTTGCCTTCATTGACCATTTGCTCCTCTGATTGTTTATTTACCGTTTAGCAATGAAAATGAAGTATAAAAGCAGTGTTGCCTTACAACATAAAGCGGTTTCTTAAGGGTGCACTTCCAGTCGAAATAGAGAAGTATTTGCGTTGGTTTTTGATACTTATAATACGCCTAGATTGCTACTGTTTAAACAAAAAATTCAGTTTTTTTTTAAACCAATCAATTTTTTGTTGATTTTTCTCCTGATTGATTTTTTCAAATAAAAGAAAAGAGCTCTGTTAAGCCAAAAATGAGCAGAAATAAAGTGAAGCAATCCTCCAAGGGTTAACTACTACGAGTCTATAAATAAATAAATGGAACTCAAAACGAACGGAAATTACATTATATAGCCGACTCAATCACAAAAGAACGAAAATTAAAATGAATAGGAATTATAAGCTTATTAGCCACATGCCTTCTCAAGACCAGAAAATAATTTGCATTTTACTGAAAAAAATGACCGTGGATTGTCAGTTTAATTTACATATACTCATATTTATTTCTTAAAGTTTTAAAAAAATTTTACTCATTGAAGTAAAAAAAGTGAAAACATTTAAAATGTATTTTGTTTTCAATAAAATGAAAAATTATTTTTTCGTCTTGAGAAGGCATGGGGGTACACTTACACTCTTTTTATTTGTTTAAATTGTAAGAGCAGAAGTAGTAATATTAATAGTCCAAAAAGTTTCAACTTATTGCCCCCAGTCACTCTCGATATATTGCCGAGTTGTTTTATTGGCAACCATACACGCAATGTCTTTCGATTTAGTTGTAAAGCATCATTTACTTTTAAGCATAATTGGCCAATTTTACAGTTGCAAGGGCTAATATGCCTTATATCCCTAGACACATTGTTGCTGGAAGGTTCTACTATGCTGAACGAATGGCTGTCTCAAAATTTGACTGGATGTGTTTGGAAAATAAATGGGCTTGGGAGAAGAGCTGCTTCCCCTCCAATCTTTTCTACTCTTAAAAAGAGCACTAGAACTTTTAATTTTGAATCGAATTGGCTCCTTTAAAAGTTTCAACGATATTCTTAGCTATTATAATGTTATACTGCCTATGATATTGCTTATATGCCATTTTAAAATCCTGCATACACAAAACAAAACATCATCTCATAATAATAATTATGATAGCAAAATTAACTTAATTAACAAAAAAAACAATAACAACGAAAACTTAGGAAACAAGAAAAAAAGAAAAGAAGGGAGAAAATAAATGCTGGGAAGGAAAGAAATGCAGGGCAAGAAGGGCATGAAAGGCCGTCCCACCGTGGATACAAAGCAAAACACACAAACAAAAATATCGAAAATTTTAAAAATTCCATCATTAAAGGTAAAACCAACATTAAAAAACAATCTTTAATAATTGCTTCTTTAAATA
Organism: Artemia sinica; assembly: GCA_027921565.1. Classification (NCBI taxonomy): domain Eukaryota; kingdom Metazoa; phylum Arthropoda; class Branchiopoda; order Anostraca; family Artemiidae; genus Artemia; species Artemia sinica. The sequence continues at coordinate 57,760,239 of CM051262.1, forward strand.
CAGCTGAGATTTCTGGGATTGATAAATCTGAGTTTTATCATTTAGCTTGTATTATACGCAATGAATGACATTAGGTACCTAAGTGAAAACTTTGATCTTTTACATCTTACAAAAAGAATTTGGTATAATCCTCCTCCCACTGACGAACCGAACGAGGGGGCAAAATCAACAGAGATTTATTACAGAAATAATTTTTAGGATTTTGAATTTGAAATTGCCATAAGGAAATATTTATATCACGTATACGTTTTAAATCCGGAAATTTTAGGAAAAAGAACATGGTTTTCGTTTCAGATGTCTTTCAAGTTTTGATAGTCGATGTAAAAAATTTCCAAGTATTCTTACTGCCCTATTTTGTAGTACCTGTAATTATTTTAAATGCGTCCAAAAGGTATTGAGAATAACAACTGAGCAGTGATTCAAGTACGAAGCAATTAAAGAGTCGTAAATATTTTTAGTATGGAAAATGGAAAAATAATTTTCCTCACGGTACTGTGAAAAATATTTTGAGCAAGTTTAACCCTTAAATGATCAATGTGATTACGAAAAGACAACAACGGATCAAGAAAAACTCGTAAATAACGACATGACTGAACCCTACAATTTTCATTCTCATCAACTTGAAGCGCCTGAAGAGAAATCAATTGAGTGGCGCGTTTTGAACGACCAAAAACCATAAATTCAGTTTTAGTAAAATTTGGTACTAGATTATTAGAAGCAAACCATAGATTAACTGAAGTAAAAGTTACAATCAAATTTTCAATTAATGTAGTTGAATCAGTCGCTTTAACAGATATAGCTGTGTCATCAACAAACAGAAAAGCAAGACTAATATTCCCCTACAAACATTGCGGAAGATCATTAATATAAATCAAAAATATGAGCGGGCCTAATACTGAACCTTGAGGGACACCAATATCATTAACTTTTTTTTTTAATTAGACAGTTTTCCACCTAGATGTAACGCATTACTACGTCCACACAGGTATGATTTTGTTAAGTCTAGTTTTATCCCTATTATGCCTGCATTTTTCATTTTGTCAGAAAGAATTTCATGGTTTAATGCATCAAATGCTTTCTTAACAAGGTAGAAAATAGTAGCCACATGGAAATCACTATCTAAACAATCATTTAATTCTAACAAAAGAGCTGTAACTACTTGTTGTGTCGGATGGCTTGCCCTAAATCCAAACTGGTATTTGGTAAAAAAAAAATTATCTTATCGAAATAATTAGAAATCCTTTCTTTTAAAATTTTCTCAGACACTTTAGATAAAGGCGATAGATTTGCAATGGTACGATAATTATTTACATCAGATTTATCACCTTTTTTATGTAACAGAATTGCCCGGGCAATTTTTCATCTACTAGGAAACATACCTGAACTGATACATAAATTAAAAATATGAATAAGTGGTTCAAAAATCACTCCAGCAATATTTTTTAACAACTTTGTTGATAGTCCATCATATCCCCACTGAAATACCACTTTTTATATTTTTAATAACCTTATGGAATTCTGCAAAACTAACTGGGGCCAGAAATATGCTCGTAACTTCAGAGGGAGGAACATAATGTTTATGCATCCTGCGAGAAGAAAAATCTATATTTGCAGAAACGAGAGATTGTCCAACGCCAATAAAATAATCCCTAAACATATTATCAACAGCTTGCGGTCATCTAACTTCTTCACTGTTTATGTCATATAATACCTTGGGATGCGACAACTGTTTATTTCGTCCAATTTTATCCTTGATCAAACTCCAAGTTTACTGGGAGAATCAGAACTATGAAATGAATCTTCATGATAAACTCTTTCGCTTTCTCCTTACCAAGAGGTTTTTATAATTTTTAAAACACATTATATTTATTACTGTAGGATACTTCATTTTGGTTTCATATAAACGGTTTTTTTCATTAATCAACCTCAAAAGGGACTCATTTACCCAAGGTTTTCTTGGAGCATTTCTCTTTCCAATTGGAATTCTATACGGACAAAATTCATCAAGCTTTTCAGTCAATATATCATAGAACTTATCTAAGGATTGATTTGGATTCTTTCCATTAATTACTAGACTCCATTCAACGTCACCAAGCCCTTCTGTTAAATTTAACAAATTTTATGCGAAAAGTCTCGACGCTTTGTTTGAATTTTTTTTGTTATACGGGAAATAAAGCGGAAAATCAGCCATAACTATGCAGTGATCAGATGAATCATCAGGAATGACATATGTATTAACGGCGATGTAAGGTGAAAAAATATTATCAATTAGTGAAAATGACCTATCAGTTATCCTGAATGGCGTAAAACATACAGGGTGCAGAGTGTTACTATCCATTCTATTCTGGTTAGCAGATGCAAGGCTCATTAAATCAACATTAAAATCTTCCATAACTAAATAAGGAGCATTAAGACTACCTAATTTATCCAACAAAATTTCAAAATGATTTATAAATTCTACCTGACTAGCTGACGGAGTACGATAAATAACTGTGATAAGCAGATTCTGATTATCTGAAAAAAAAACTCAACAACACAAGATTCAAAAAAGCATTTTAATATTCATTTGCAAAACATCTAGCCTTGCATGAGCTGGAATGCAATTTTTAACCAAAACACCAAGACCACCTTGCTTATGTCTACTTCGACCGAAATGAAAAATTGCTAATCTTCAACATGAATACTTTCAAGTGACAATTCGTCTAAAAAAGCTTCACATAGGCCTAAAATATCCCTATTAGATGTCGATAAACAATTTTTAATCGTATCTTGTGCAGTCCTCCTGCCCCAACAATTCCAAAATGACATCCTCCTTGTATTAACATTATTCTTTGCCAAATCATTCAAAAACAAATTTTGATTTTTTGGGATATCAAATACATTGCAATTATCTTCATTATCACTAGCTACAATATTTTGGAAAACTGAAAGAGACAAAAGAGAATCACGCTCAAATTCATTTCACCTTGATGATGGAATTCCACCATTTCCTCGATCCATTATCAAATATTACCACCACGTCAAGGACAACCATACCACGCCCCACCATCCCAGCAAATAAACAAAAGAAAAAAAAGGTAACACAAATAGGAACAACTTTGAAAGGAAAAGAAAGATGTCTTCATTCCAAGTTGATTTCATTCAATACTGCTAATCCGAAAGACCTCTGTGCGGGTCTAAATAATCAAAAAAAAAGTAAACAAAGAAAAATAAATCAGAATTTAGCAGAAGACATATAAAAAATAAGTAAATGCAAACAAACAGGCTACGTAAAACAAGATTAAACATTACATACTTATATGAATTAAATAATGACGACAGAGCGCTCCAACACGTAGTAATTTTATGCCACAGAATCATCCACTTGTAAACTTTGATGTGCTTCTCCTCGGACACTCGAAAAGTCGTCGATCTCTGGTATATAATCATTAAATGAGTATTTTTTATTCGAACCGTCAGGTTTTTTCACAAACAAATATGCTTGAATTCTCTTGGATATCCTTGCATCATATCCGTGAACTTTTCTTAATTTATCACACTTCACCAATAACAGCTTTCGTATTTTACGGATTTCGGCTGGAACATCGTCACTAATAAATAAGTTCGAATTGTTTCCATGGAATGTCTTATCCTTAAACTTACTAGCATTTTTATCATCGCTAACTTATCATCTTTTTATTCAGTCACCTTCAAAAATTTACGATTTCTATCGTAGTGTGTGATCGTGAAATTTACATCCGGCATTTCTAATCCACGGCGGACTACTTCTGTGAATAAAACTTTAGCGTTATCGTTGTCCTCGCACACAGCATTCCATATAATAAAATTATTTTTTAACTTAAGAACTGGGCACACGTAGCTGATTTCGGGAACTGATTTCCAAATCAGCGCAGATTTTAAAAGAAATCAGCGTCGATTTGAGCTTGAAAAACTTTTTAGTTTTCGGCGCCATTTTACAAAATCAGCGCCAATTTTCATCATGATCATCACAAAAAAAATAGAGGATACAAATAAACAGTCAGCCAGAGATGTCTGGGGTGAAACATTCTGCTACTGAGCTGAGAACTAAACTGAGAATTAAGCTGAGATCAATCATGCAACTATTAATAAACTCCAGTTGACTATTTGTGTCCATGATTTTTGTTTTAAAAATCTCGCGCAATAATTTTTTCTTTTAACTAATTTTTCTTACCGCTATCGTTTGTCCACTGATGCTGAAATCGGTTCCCGAAATCAGCTACGTATGCCCAGCTCTTTAGCGGCTTTCATTCTCACAATCCGACCCATACAATCTTCATTTTTTCTTCTTAAATTTATTACTTCATCCGTACATGTTTTACTTGCAATTTGAGACAAGACGTATCATTTTTATTCTTTCCAATTTTCAGTTCAGTGTTATTCAACTTATTTTTAAGTAGCGAATGGTCTTTTTCCAGATTGTCGACCCTTGCCATGAGACTTCCTAATTGATTGTTGATATTGGGTAGCTTATCATCATTTTCTTTTACGACTTCGAGAATTTGCTTAAAGTCTGATAATTCTTGTTTCGAGCTAGAGCTATCCTCTGAGGTGTTTAATGTACTCATGCCTTCTTGTCTAGGGTTTTCCCTTTTCCGTCCCATTATGAACAAATAGACTTGACATATATCCAACTATCCTTGAAATAATATTTTCACATTAATTTACACAGTGGTCTTGAATGCGTCTTACTCTGATGAGAGCATTGAATGATTTCAAGTTTCGTATTTGTTAGTGAAAGTTTTTAGAGGGCAAGGGATGTCCAAACCATTTCATTTGGAAATTGTGGAGGTGACAATGCAATCTGACCAAGCAGGCAGTAACCTCCAAATAAATCACCTTCGTTGGCTACTTTTTCTGCGGGAAAATGGAGGACTCTACAGTGAATACACGCAACTTTGAAGTGTCCTAATGACTTGTAATTAACACTTGTGTAGTTTGCGGCATCTTTATAGGTTTTAGTGGGTTTTGTGAAACATTTTGTTGGTTTTGAAGATTGTGATAGTGTTTTTCTTCTAACGTAATATTTGTTTCTTCTTCACAGTCATTTTGACTCGTTCTGATTTTTGCTGTCGCTTGTCTTCTAACAGCACAATTATTTATTCTTGAATTTTTTATTTGACACGTTCTGATACTCACTATCACTTGTCTGCTAACCCAACAATTCTTTGTTCTTCACTTTTATTATCGACACGTTCTAATTCCCGCTGTTGTTTGTAATTCTGGCTAACGCTCATTTTATAACTGCATATTTATTTGTTCTCGCTGTTATATATCATCTAAGCCACGTATATTTCTTTGTTTTTCATTTTCATTTTTGATTCGTTTCTAATCCTCATTGTCGCATTTCTTGTAACCGCATATTTTTTGTTTTTCACTTTTGTTTTTGAGCTGTTGCAATTCTTACTGTCACTTATCTTTTAACCACATATTTCTTTGTTCGTCAATTTTGCTTTTGACTCTTTATAGCTGTTGTTTTCGTAAATTTTCTAGCTACATTTATTTTCGTTTATCATTGCTTCAGACATTTTTTCAATGCCCTTTGCTTTAGCTACTTAGATTCGTCTTGTCACTTTTGATGGTCTAGGTTGTTCATTTTCACTGGTGCATTTACATTTCTCAGGTCTTTGTCTTGATCTTGTCTCATCTAATTGTCCAATTTGTTCATTTTGAGCCTACATTTTTGTCCTCATTTTGAGCTCACGTTAATTGACGTTTTTGTCCTCTAGATATTTGATATTTTGAAACTGCTGAAAATGCCTTTTAAAGTGTGCGTCATTGAACTTGGCAACACTAGTAAGGAGGTTCCCTAGAGATATAAAATATAAAAATTATTTTATAAACTCTCTGGGAGGTTCATATCAGGTACTTGCCCGGCCAGCATTGTCGATTAGTTATATGGAATTAGATTTGTTTAGGAATCTCAATTTTTTCTGGTCTTTTCAGATGTCATTGACAAAAATAAAATCCTTAGATCAAACAGTTCGTGGTAACGAACTGTAAGTAAGGAGCGACCTGGCTCAATGGTAACCTAAACTCTAAAAAACGGAATTTCGATACCAATAGATACATCAAAAGAATCAGATTTTAATTCTGATTTCAAACATATAAGTTTCATCAAGTTTAGTCTTACCAATCAATACCTACGCGCCTGAGAATATTTGGCTGATTTTCGAAAAAAGGAGGAAAGACCCCCTAAAAGTTATAGAACCTTAATAAAAATCACACCATCATTTTCAGCGTATCAGAGAACCCTACTGTAGAGGTTTCAAGCTCCTATCTACAAAAATGTGGAATTTTCCGTTTTTTGCCAGAAGAAAGATCACGGATGCGTGTTTCCAGGGGTGATCGTATCGACCCAATGGTTCTAGAATATCGTGTGAGGGCTCATTGGAACGGAAATTAAAAATTCTAGTGCCCTTTTTAAGTGACCAAAAAAATGGAGGGCAACTGGGCCCCCTCCCACGCTCATTTTTTCCCAAAGTCACCTGATAAAAATTTTGAGATAACAATTTTGTTCAGCATGGTCGAAAATATAACCACTTTGTCTTTTAGGATAACTTAATCCCCCAAAGTCCCCGAGGGGAGGGCTGAAAGTTATGAACTTTACTCAATGTTAACATATAGTATTGGTTATTGGGAAGTATACAGACGTTTTCAGGGGGGATTTTTTCTGGTAGGTTGGGGGAGGGGTGGGTCGGGGGCTATATGGAAGGATCTTTCCATGAAGGAAGTTTTCTTGGAGGAAGGGACATTGCTATGAAGGGGGCGACGGATTTCCCAGCATTATTAAAGAAAAAGATCAGAAATTAAATGAAAAAAAAACAAGTTTTTCAACTGATCAACTGATTGTGATTAAGGGGTCATTTTTAAAGAATTGGAAAAAAATTCAAACTTTAGCTTAAAGAGCAGGGTATTGACTAGGAGGCGAACCCCCTAATATACGCGTTAAAAATCTATGAATATAGAAGTTCGCTACGTAAGCTAATTCGTAAGTTACGTATATTTATTACTAATAAAAACGTTCGTAAATAAAATTAAACAAGTTTCGAGAAAGCCATTTAACCAAATAAAAGTACAATTAATATGCAAATTTTGTTTTAATTATTCATGTACAGTGAACCAAAATCAAAAACTGCATTAATTCAAAAACATTCAAAATTAAATAAAAAAAACAAGTTTTTTAACTGAAAGTAAGGAATGACGTTAAAACTTAAAACGAACAGAAATTATTCCGTATATGAAGGGGGATCATTGTTAAAATTAATAAAATTTAACGTTTGGATTGCGCAAGGCTTTCAAAAAGCAATTTCATAGTATGATTTTTCGTTTGTCACCCTATGGTGCCGGTGCTGCAGTGCGTTCGACCTTAGCTTGGTAATATGGAAACCAGAGATTCAACCTGACTGTACCATCATACTCATACTGCAGGGGCATTAGTAGTCAAGAAGTGTTGTTGATCTGGTTACTCTTACTATTTTCTTTTGCTAGTTTTGGAGAGTTTGAGTGATCTCAACAAAGAAAACCATTGCTGTAAGCACATGTAGGCTAGTGTTTACTCCAGAGGAAATTTTAGCAAGAGGGAAGGGTAAATATCTACCAAATTATATTATTGACTTACGCATAAAGTGAATATAGCACTTGATGCCTTTTTTATGCTGATTATGAATATTATAATCATTTCTATTGGAAATGAATTTCAGCCCCCCCCCTATATATGCCAATTCAGGGTATATATTTCTACATTAGGGGGGTGGGGTTAAAGTTTAAACTTACCTCCCATTTACATCAGAAACAAAATATGCCCTCCCCCCTAATGTAGAAATATATAGGCTACCCTGAATTGGCATATATAGGGGGGGGGGGCTGAAATTCATTTCCAATAGAAATGATTATTATATTTGTAATCAGCATAAAAAAAGGCATCAAGTGGTATATTCACTTTATGCATAAGTTAATAATATGATTTGGTAGATATTTACCAAGGGAAGTTTACTAAAAATTCTCCCAGGGTAGTTCCCCCATCAGAAATTCTCTCTGCATGTAAAGATGAGTAGACAAAGGGAAATTAAGAAAAGAGGGGATTCTGGAATATTCTGCATATATTCAAAAATAGGGGTAAAATTCTATTTAGCTACTTTTGGCTGTCTTGGAAAGGGGTTAGGTTAGGAAAATGAAACTTTCAGGGATGGGTCTACAGGCTAAAGTATGTCTCAGGAAGGTATTTTGAATTACCTGCCTCTACTCCTCCCTCTAGAGATTCCTGAAATTTGCCTACATGACAGGTGACCTATTGAAATTTTGACAAAACAATGTTTTACCTTAGTTTTCAGTTATCAGTTTCTTTTTCTCTGGCTTTAGTTTTGAAAATGTAAGTCCTGTTAGTTGAGTAGAATCTTAAGTGATATCAATGTTTTTTTTTCAAAATTTAGAAAATGTATTTGCATATCCTTAAAACCTTATAAATTTAGGTTGAGCAAATTTGTGATCTGAAAACAATTTTGTTATACTTCTTTTAAGCAGAAGATCTATTTTGCTAGGTTTCACTTTTATAACACACATATTTTTAAAGGTCATCAAAGGTCAGGATCCTCTTGAGAGAGAAGGAGTAGAGGTAGCCTAGGTACTTCAGAATACCTTCCTGGGAAATACTTTAGCCTGTAGACCCATCCCTAAAAGTTTCATTTTCCTAACCTAACCACTTCCCAGTCAGTGCACTATGATGTGTGTCATTTTTGACAAACTTTTTGCTTCTGTTTGTATATGTATTTATGTTGTGATATATGGTATAGTTTATTTTATAGCCTAGGATTTATCTTTATATTTCATTTATTTAATTTTTCTGTTGTTTATTTTGGGGGGGGGGGGGCTAGGAGGTTGAGTTGTCATTCAAGCTAAGGTTAAGGTCTAAAGAAACTAATGAAATTAATAAACTAAAGAAATTAATGACTACCAAGCACAGTATATGTAATTAGCAGTATGGTCTTTCCCTATCTCATCCATTATAAAAACCCTGACTGAGGTGCAAGTGCTCCAAAGAATGTATAAACATAAGCAACATTAGATGTTTTCACAGGTAGACAAGTCAGATCTCTCTTGATTACAAAACTTGGCTTTGCATTCATGAATAAGTGGATTCATGAATACATCCACTTGAATAAGTGGATTCCGCTAATGCATGAATAAGTTGGAGGAGCTTTTTGTTTGCACCAAGAATGAAGAGCCAGAAATAATCTGCAGTAAACTTACTGCCTAATTATATAAACTGTGCTACCAAGTTAACACATTGACTGTCATGGCAATTTTCAGAAATATGTCCAAAAATGACAATTTGACTTAATCACATTTTATTATTAAAAATACTGAGAATAAGAGATGAATAAGGATAATGAGTAATGAATAGAGATATATACACAATGCTCTAAAAATTTACACAATGCTCTAAAAAAATTTCAAAAAGTAACTTCTTCAAAAATAGAATTACTAAAATTCAGAGAAGAATTTATGATTGCCTTAATTGGAGAAGAAAATAAAACATCTTCAAAGAAAATAAGGTTGCAAAATGCTCCATTATTTAGAAAGTCTACCACCTACAGAAAAAAGCAGCATCCAACAAAGCCATGTCATGTATGCACACAAGCAAAGAAATGTTGAGAAACATGTTATTTTTTGTCTGATTTTTGTAAATCTTTGTAAATTTTCTTTGCCTAGACTATTACTTGCTTATTTGGAATAATCATGTCAATTTTAAATTTGCTTGGCTCTAACTTAGAACTTGAATCCATTCTGTTCAAATAAGATAAAATATGCTTCTTCAAGGTACTTTTCATGGGAAAACTTTCTGATGAAACTTCCATCATAAGGCAACCCTTTTACAGTTGCCCTTATATTTCCAAACTGTTTTCTTTAACCTTTGTTACCCTGTTATGATAACTCAACCTCCCCAAAACACACAAAAAAAGCGTTAAAATAAATAAATTGTAAAAACAAATACTATAGGATATTCTGCATCACAAATTCTGGTTATATATCATGCTTTCCCTTTGGTTGCTCAATTTTGAACATTGGAGGAATTTACAGAGGAAAATTGTCCATAGAAGAATTTTCTTTTAATCAAAAGATTGTAAGTGTATCCAGACTGTCATAGAACATAGATATGAGTAGAATTTTTTGGGAATGGTATTTTTCAGCTTAACTAGAGGAGGTATAAAACTAAATTCAACACTACTATTTGTGTCAAGATTTTCAAAAGGGTGTATGTTGTTAAAAATTGTTGAAAAAGTTTCTACAGCATACAAATAGCAGGCCAAACTATAAATTCTTAAAGAAAAAAACCAAAAAGATTTACGCTACTTTTTTCTTTTTTCCTGGAAAAGACTATGTCAATATAAAACAAACATGAATTAATTAAAAAAACTTTTTCCTCAAAATAAGTGTTTCAAAGAAAAGTAAAAGAACTCCATTAAACCAAAAATGAGCAGAAAGGGAATCAAATAACCTACCAAGCGTAAAACTACCATAGATCAGCATCAGTAAATAAATGAAACCCAAAACAAACAAAAATTACTATAAATAACCAAGTCAAACTCAAAACAAGTTATATATTAAACAATTTTTTTTCTTTTTAATGTTTTCATTTTATAATTTTAGTATATAAATAATTATTAAGATTTTAAAGAATAAATATCAGCATATGTATATTAAACTGACAATGCACATTCATTTGTGTATTTTTCAGTAAAGTGCAAATTACATTTTGGCCTTGAGAAGGCATGGGGGGTTTTGAGCCCTGGTGATGTTAATTTCTGCTTGTTTTGAGTTTGACTTGGCTATCTATTGTAATTTCTGTTTGTTTTGGGCTTCATTTATTTTTTTATGTTGATTGGGGTAGTTTTAAGCTTGGTAGATTATTTGAATCTATTTTTGCTCATTTTTGATTTAATGAAGTTCTTTACTTTTCTTTGAAAAACTTATTTTGTAGAAAAAGTTTATTAAATTAATAAACATAAAAAAAGAAATAGATCATTTAGAAATATACCTGGGACAAGCAAGGGGAGAGGGTGCATTATCAGAAAAGCAACATGGTGATTTTCCTTATAAAACAAGGAATCTGATGGTACTAGTTTTTTTTATTAGCATATTCTCTTTAAATGTGGCCAATGAGTACAAATTTATCCAGATTACTGCAAGTATACATATCACAATCTTTGCTATTGTGTCTCAGTCCCCCATTACCCTTCTAATGGGGCTAGCTATAGCCCAAGGTTGTTGAGGCTTTTAAATTTTGCTGATTTTATTTTTAGTAAAGCTTTGGTTTGATTCAAATCCAGATGATTTATTGTAAAACAAAATCCACTTTCATGGGAATGGTCCAAAACATTAATCTCTTTGTGAATCAGTTAGTTATAAAATAAAAAAAAAATTAATTAAAATATGGTCAACAGAAGAAAAATTTTGTCATAAAGTACAAAAGATGTCAAAATGCACAAGCTACTAAATATTAAAAGCCTGAACAAAATTCAGCACAAAGATTTGCAAATAATAAGAGGAAAAAGAGAGACAGGTGGAATTTCTTGTAGATGGGATGGATGAGGAGGTTTGAGTGAAATTTCAAGTACAGTTTCTCACAACAGACAAAAGGCAGTCAAGTTCAAATGCTTTTAGATAAAAAGAATAAGGCAACACAATATGAACTTCCATAGATGATTTGCATGTGTTTTCTTCTGAACCTATTCAATTTTATCAATTTCTTCTTTTGGCAGGATGAAATCCCAAACAGGAGATTCATATTTAATAGTGGGAGGATGAACATGCAGGAAATTAAGTTAAGCTTATCCTCTGGAACCAGGAAATTCTTTAAATTTTTCAGCATTTGGATAGCACCATTTTCCTTTTTTACAATCCTTCCTGTATGGTCATGTCAAGTTAGATCAGAAGAGATCACTACCCCTAGCAGGGTAGTGCTGTTGGTGAGAAGGTTTGGGTCTATATATGGTTCAAGTTCAGCTTATCTGAATTTTTTACTGAGAATTTATCTTTATTTGCCAGCATACTGAGTTCTGCTGCTTCAGAGGCAACTTGTTCATTGTAGCTGAAAGTTTAGCTTTTACCCACTCCAGATACATTCTCAGGTAAGAAATATCATCTTCATACTTCCATCTTTTGTCTATCTCAACAGCTTTTCCATTAATAATGAAAAGGAAGCATAAATGACTAATCAGTGTTCCTTACAGGAAACTTCAGAAAACCAGCAGAGAAGAAAAAAAATATATGACAATTTGTTATTGGTTTGCTAGAAAACTTCTTGCAGTATTAATAAGAAAAGGGGAATAATTTTGTTTGCCATCTTTCCCAGCAGATTCTTGTGATCAACAAGATTGATGGCTTATTGAAAGTCTGTTGCAAATGAATTTAGCCTTTTTCTAGGCTTGTCTAGATGTTTTAAAATGAAATCAAGTTAGCTAATGATAGTGAGTAGTTTAACTCTTTGGCAAACTGTTTATTATCAACTACTCCCAAAAGATGTTTTTTTTTTACCACAAAGCAACAAAACTCTCAGAAACTTGGCTTAAGGTTGGTGTAATAGTGATCTGCCCCATACCACAACTTTTAAACCTCTTCCTAATACTTTGAATGACAGTGTATGCTCTACATTGTATAACCAGAACAGCTCTATATTCTAGGTATGTCAAAAGTTGCTGTACATCGTCTTGTGCCACGTGAGTGTCAAGACAAACCAAACACTTGCCAGTCTCGTCGGATATTTCCAAAATGCGTCTGCCTGTATAGAAATCACACTGGAAAATCAAAAGAGGGGTCCAAAGAAATCAGTCATGAGCAATATAGAACCAACTGAAATAATTACTGATAGTGTTGACGCTGCTTTAGAACAAGGAGACCTTTCAAAACGACTCGATGGTGTTGTGCTCTTCCTGGAAAACCTCAAAGTAAAAACAATGGTAGGATGATTTTCAAGCTGTATTTAAAGTGCTTAAAGAAGAATTATTTGTTAGTAGAAATTGATGAAGAGCAAAAAGGCAGTATTGTTGTTTATTTTGGGCAGGAAAACTTGAATCTGCATGCCAAGGTTCAGGTCTATAGAATTCACGCCATTAAACAAGTCAGTTTTTCCTACTCAAACAATTTTATGAAGTTATTGATATATCAATAGCCATGTATCAGGGTACGTGGGCTATTATTTCCATTCTGTTTTTTTTTTTTTTTTTTTTGTTTTTTTTTAACAAGTTTAAAATTACAGCTACTGACATGCTTGGGGATGATGGCACCTGGAATGAAAATGATGTAAGAAGTAGAACCTAATGCCTACCATTATTCCAACATCTAGTTCAACCCCCTCCCCCCCAACATTTTCTGGAAGTTTCAACTTAATACCCTTAGCTGTTCCTAAAATATTGCAGATGTGCTATTTTGAGAATGTGGATCCAAATAGTGTCTTTTGACTTAGTTCAGCCTCCTCAGCATTCCCGAATTCCCATCATTATTTCAACATCTATAAAAACGTAGGAAAGGTTATAGTTTAATGTTTAAAGGTCTAAAATGGTGAAATACCTAACATGGTAAAAAAGTAACTGAAACGTTTATTTACTGAGAGTTTCTACTGCCACCCAAATGCAGAAAGCTGACAGACTTCTATTACAAGTAACATTGCAAAAGTGAATGGAACGTGTATCTACCAAGAGCTTCTTAGCCAAAACCAACTGGTGCCACCCAGATGCAGAACACTGACAGATTTATATTACTCATAATATGACAAAGGTGAATGGAACGTGTATCTACCAAGAGCTTCTTAGCTAAAAGCAACTGGTGCCACTCAGATGCAGAACACTGACAAATTTTTATTACACGTAACATGACAAAATTGAATGGAACGTGTATCTACCATGAGCTTCTTGGCCAAAACCAACTGATGCCACCCAAATGCGAAACTTTGACAGATTTCTAACAAACCAAATGCTGCAAATGTGACTGAATTATTTATTCATCGCGAGCATCTCTGACAGATGAAGAACTCCGACATATTTTTATTACACCTAGCAGTAAATGAAAAGTTCAAATATTATTTGAATTATCTACACCTAACAGAGATGCACAATCAAGAGGTTACTTGAGTTGGTAAATTCAGGCATTAAAATTGTCATCTTCAAGCAAATAAAATTAAATTTTTGGTTACACTAGTTTTTTCAAAGAATTACAGTTAATTTACGACGATTTTTTATCCAATTACAATTATATTTCAATTTAAACTGATAAAATACACCAACAAATGAAGCAAATATACCAAAAATTGTACTACAAAGATGTGGGATTTGGAATTTTTTTTTTGCTCTCTGCAGAACCTGCAATACAAAACACACTCTTAATGGTGGCTGGGATGCTCAAGTGCTTTCTTCCTAAAAATGCCAACATTAGATATTTGTCTATGTTTTCTTCCCAGTAAGCTAATGGGTCCATGTTGTTGTCAGATAGCTCTTTACTTAGGTTTTATAGGACTTAGTCATAGGATAGTATTGGTTTCTATCTCTTGACGCACAAAAAAACGAAGACTTTTGCTTGCCGTGGCACGTGGTCATTTCCAGGAGCTATATTGTTCCTATTTTAGGTTTTTACCCTATTTTGCAGCAACAGTTTTGCATTTGTAAATGAAAAAAAACTATCTGGTCCTAAGAATTGTTGAACGACCAGGGAGCATGTTCTATTCAATTTTTTGAGAGAAAAACAAAATTTTCTATTGCACTTTCTTGAGGTAGACCGTGCTTATTTATTCGTATTTTCTTTGAAAAATTAAATAAAAAAGAAAAAGTTTTTTTAACTGAAAGTAAAAAAAACTAAGGGATCATTTTTAAAGAATTGGAACAAAATACTAACCTTAGCGTAAAGAGCAAGGTATTGACTAGGAGGCGAACAACCTAATATACGTATTAAAAATATATGAATATAGAAGTTCGTTATGTAAGTTAATTCGTAAGTTACGTATATTTATTACTAATAAAAACGTTCGTAAATAAAATTAAACAAGTTTCGAGAAAGCCATTTAACCAAATAAAAAGTAAAATTAATATGCAAATTATGTTTTAATTATTCGTCTACGGTGAGCAAAATTCAAAACCTGCATTAATTGAAAAACGTTCAAAAATTAAATTAAAAAAAAGCTTTTTTTTAATGAAAGTAAGGAGCGACGTTAAAACTTAAAACGAACAGAAATTATTCCGTATATGAAAGGGGCTGTCCCCTCCTCAACACCTCGCTCTTTACGCTAAAGTTTTTTATTGTTTAAAAAAATAGAATTGTGAGAAAGTCAAACTTTAGCGTGAAGAGCGAGGAGTTGAGGAGGGGACAGCCCCTTTCATATACGGAATAATTTCTGTTCGTTTTAAGTTTTAACGTCGCTCCTTACTTTTGGTTAAAAAAAACTTTTTTTTTATTTAATTTTGAACGTTTTTGATAATTGATGCAGGTTTTGAATTTTGCTCACCGTACATGAATAATTAAAACATAATTTGCGTATTAATTTTACTTTTTATTTGGTTAAATGGCTTTCTCGAAACTTGTTTAATTTTATTTACAAACGTTTTTATTAGTAGTAAATATACGTAACTTACGAATTAACTTACGTAACGAACTTCTATATTCATATATTTTTAATACGTATATTAGGGGGTTCGCCCCCTAGTCAATACCTTGCTCTTTACGCCAAAGTTCGAATTTTGTTCCAATTCTTTAAAAATGACCCCTTAATCACAAAGGCCGTTAATCAGAGGCAACGCTGTAGCGTTGCCTATAGTAAAGGCCATACGGCTCCAATGTTTTATTATTATTTATTATTTTTTTTTTCCCAGAGGCACTTCATATGGAAGGGGTCATCGTAGAAGCTTCAAAGGGGGCTCATTCGATTGGAAATCGAGAGTTCTAGTGCCCTTTTTTATAAGCGAAAATTATTGGAGGGCAACTAGCCCCCCCCCCCCACGCCCATCATTCCCCCGAACACATCCAATCAAAATTTTGAGATAGCCATTTTGTTCGGCGTAGTTGATTTCCAGATAGAAAATATATTTTTGAGGGGGATACTCCCCCACAAACACTCAGGGCAAGGGTTGTAAGTTATGCCCTGGGGCATATAAGGTTTTTATAGAAGGCGTTGTCGTAGAAACTTCAAAACAGGATCATTCGATTGGAAATTAAAGGGCTAGTGCCCTTTTTAGTAGTCGAAAGTGATTGGAATGTAACCAGCCCCCTCCCCCCCCCCCCCACGCCCATCATTTCCCCAAACACATCCAATCAAAATTTTCAGATAGCCATTTTGTTCAGCGTAGTTGATTTGCAGATAGAAAATATATTTTTGAGGAAGATACTCCCCCACAACACTCAGGGCAAGGGTTTTAAGTTATGCCCTGGGGGCATATAAGGTTTTTATAGAAGGCGTTGTCGTAGAAACTTCAAAACAGGATCATTCGGTTGGAAATTAAAGTGCTAGTGCCCTTTTTAATAGTCGAAAGTGATTGGAGTGTAACCAGCCCCCCTCCCCCCACGCCCATCATTTCCCCAAACACATCCAATAAAAATTTTCAGATAGTCATTTTGTTCAGCGTAGTTGATTTCCAGATAGAAAATATATTTTTGAGGAAGGACACTCCCCCACAACCCTCAGGGCAAGGGTTTTAAGTTATGCCCTGGGGGCATATAAGGTTTTTATAGAAGGCGTTGTCGTAGAAACTTAAAAACAGGCTCATTCGATTGGAAATTAAAGAGCTAGTGCCCTTTTTAATAGTCGAAAGTGATTGGAGTGCAACTAGCCCCCCCCCCCCCCCCCCCCGACGCCCATCATTTCCCCAAACACATCCAATCAAAATTTTGAGATAGCCATTTTGTTCAGCGTAGTTGATTTCCAGACAGAAAATATGTTTTTGAGGAGGACACTCCCCCACAACCTTCAGGGCAAGGGTTTTAAGATATGACCTGGGGGCATATAAGGTTTTTATAGAAGGTGTTGTCGTAGAAACTTCAAAAAAGGCTCATTCGATTGGAAATTCAAAGGGATAGTGCCCTTTTTAATAGTCGAAAGTGATTGGAGAACAACTAGCCCCCCCCCACACGCCCATCATTCCCCCAATCACATGCAATAAAAATTTTGAGATAGCCATTTCGTTCAGCATAGTTGATTTCCAGATAGAAAATATATTTTTGAGGAGGACAATCCCCCACAACCCTCAGGGCAAGGGTTTTAAGTTATTCCCTGGGAGCATATAAGGTTATTATAGAAGGCGGTGTCGTAGAAACTTCAAAAAAGGCCCATTCGATTGGAAATTCAAAGGGCTAGTGCCCTTTTAATAGTCGAAAGTGATTTGAGGGCAACTAACCCCCCTCTCACGCCCACCTTTCCCCAATCACATCCAATCAAAATTTTGAGACAGCCATTTTATTAAACGTAGTTTTAAGTTCTGGAAATTAGATCTTTGAGGATGACAACTCCCCCACAGCCCTCAGGGCAAGAGTTGTAATTTAAGGATTCTCCGAATCCTTCCCATTATTTCTTATGGAAGGGATGCTTGTATAAACTTTGGAGAGGTCTCATTTGACTGAAAATTGAAAGTTCTTGTTCACTTTTTAAGAGTCAAAAGAGATTGGAGGGTGACTAGCCCCCCCCCCCCCCCCCTCCTCCACGCCCTAAATGCATCAGGTAAAAATTTTGAGATAGACATTTTGTTAAAATAGTTCAAAGTTCTGATAACAAAAAACTCCGGTGTCGACACAGCCCACCAGGGCCCGGGGGTAGGCGTTGTAAGTTATGCCATGGGGCATAACTTATTAAAGGGAGTTTTTAACTTATGGGAAGGGGTTTTGTATGGGAAGAACACATAGGAAATCTATTATAATTATCCAATTATAAGTTTAAAATACATACTCTGAGATAGATGTAAAATTGCTTTGGCACACAAAATCCTATTAAGGTTAATTCCAAACAGTCGTGATCCCTTTGTGTCAGCAAGTGAAATGGTCTAAACCCCCTTATTGGAACTATTTTTTCAATCCATTCATTGTTGTCAATCGCTGTCCACAAGTTATGCAAGCTGTCTATTGTTCATATATAAGTTTTTTATCAAAGAGGTAATCGTATAGACTTTGAAAAAAGCCTCATTCGATTTAAATTGAAAGTTCTAGATCCGTTTTTTAAAGTCAAGAATAATCGGACAGCAAGCACCCCCCCCCCCCAGCCATAAAAACTTGAAACTTTTTGCGATCAAAAACGAACAAAAATTAATTAAAAAAAAACTGTCCGAAAAATAAGTTTTTCAAAGAAAAGTAAAGGCTATTTTAAACTTAAGCTCAGGAGATACAAATACCTGTTAAAATTCAAACTCAAAACGACCAGAAATTACTATTGAAGAATAAATGAAACCCAAAACGAACAGGAATTAAATAAACAATCATAGCAAAAAACATACAACAATTAATAATATAAATGAATAAATAGATCTTAAAGCGAGTAATGCTTAGATTGAATATGAAAATCAAGCTTAAAACGAAAACAAATATTTTGCTATTAAAGTATAAATGAAACTTAAAACGAACAGAAATTAAATAACAATCAATGTGAACAAACATACAATATATATTAATGTAAATGAATAAATAAATCTTAAAACTAGTGAAACTTAAATTGAATATGCAAATCAAGTTTGAATCGAATAAAAATAACTACAAACAAGAGTTTGGGTATCGCCTCACTGCAGAAGCCTAAAACCTACTGCGTCATTGGCGCTTTACTGAAAACGAATTATATTACAAATGTTTTCTTTTGTACTTAATATTGAAAATAAATATTAAAATTACAGTAAAATTTTAAACTGATGAGCTTTTAGCAATTAATATCATTATGCATCAAATATTCAGTTTAACTTATTAGTTCTTTTCAAGATTAGTCAAGACAAATATAGTTTCACTACAAACAAAATTTGGATACTGCCCCCTTCTTTAACTGTAAAAACCTAAAGCCTTCTGCGTCATTTGTGTCACTGAAAACGAATTACTCGTATATTACAAATTTATTATTTTCCAGTTCTTACAGCATTGAAAATGAAAATAAAATTACAGTGAAAAAAAAATATTGAACTGATGGATCTTTCAACAATTAATATCATTATATATCTAAAATTCAATTTGATTTTGTTTATACTTTCCAAGAATTTTCAAGACTCATATAGTTTTGCCATTTTTTTTAACTCTGCCATTTTTTCTAACTAATCGTGTTGGTTTGTTATGAAAACATTCAATGGCTTCTAGGCATTTCTATTTGAGCGGAAAACTGCACCTCAAACTTTGTTGAACATGCATTTTCTTTCATGAAACACCAAAATATAATAAAATGTCAAGTTTCGGAGTGTTCCACTACTCGCAAGCAAGTGCCATTGGTATTTTTGAATCCGTATGGTCAATTTAGGGGGTGGAGGGTAGGCTAATTCTCGTAGCAGCCCCATTACGTGGTGGTATGATTCACACTGTCAACACCTGGCGTCCGGACTATCATATAATCTACCAAGATTACAACTATCCCAAATAAGTATCAATAAATAAATCAAACCCAAAACGAACAAATATTAAAATAAATATTAGAGTCAAACTCAAAACGAGCATAAATTAATATGAGTAGGGTTCAAAACCCCTATGCTTTCTAAAAGCCAGAATATAATTTGTACTTTACTGAAAAAAAAATTCAAATGAGTTTACTGAAAAAAAATGTGCATTGTCAATTTAATATACATATGCTGATATTTATTCCCTAAAATCTTAATTAATGAAAGAATTGTTTTCAGTAAAGCGCTAATGACGCGGTAGGTTTTAGGCTTCTGCAGTGAGGCGATACCCAAACTATTGTTTGTAGTTATTTTTATTCAATTCAAACTTGATTTGCATATTCAATTTAAGTTTCTTATATTAATATATATTGTATGTTTGTTCGCATTGATTGTTTATTTAATTTCTGTTCGTTTTAAGTTTCATTTATACTTTATTAGCAAAATATTTGTTTTCGTTTTAAGCTTGATTTTCATATTCAATCTAAGCATTACTCGCTTTAAGATCTATTTATTCATTTATATTATTACTTGTTGTATGTTTTTTGCTATGATTGTTTATTTAGTTTCTGTTCGTTTTGGGTTTCATTCATTCTTTAATAGTAATTTCTGGTCGTTTTGAGTTTGAATTTTAACAGGTATTTGTATCTCCTGAGCTTAAGTTTAAAATTGCCTTTACTTTGAAAAACTTATTTTTCGGACAGTTTTTTTAATTAATTAGAATAAATAGCTCTTATGAAAGTACTAAGAAATCTTGACTTAAAGAGTGAGGTATTGACTAGGGGGTGAACCCAATCATATACGTAATATTTTCTGTTCTTTTTAAGTATTGATGTTGCTCCTTACTTTCAGTTGAAAAACTTGTTTTTTTATATTTAATTTCTGATCTACTTTTAAATAATGCTGGGAAATCCGGCGCCCACTTCATAGCAATGTCCTTTCCCCCATCAAAACTTCCTCCATGGAAAGGTCCTCCTACATAACCCCCGACCATCCCCCCCCCCACTACCAGAAAAAATGCCCCCTGAAAACGTCTGTATACTTCCCAATAACCAATATTATATGTTAACATTGGGTAAAGTTCATAACTTTTAGCCCTCCCCCCGGGGACTTCGGGGATTAAGTCATCCTAGAAGACATAGTTATCATATTTTCGACCATGCTGAACAAAATGACTATCTCAAATTTTTGATTGGGTGACTTTGGGAAAAATGAGCGTGGGAGGGAGGCCTAGCTGCCCTCCAATTTTTTGGTCACTTAAAAAGGGCACTAGAACTTTTAATTTCCGTTCCAATGAGCCCTCCCACGATGTTCTAGGACCACTGGGTCCATACAATCACCCCTGGAAAAAATAAACAAATAAACACGCATCCGTGATCTTTCTTCTGGCAAAAAATGCAAAATTCCACATTTTTGTAGATAGGAGCTTGAAACCCCTACAGTAGGGTTCTCTGATACGTTGAATCTGATGGTGTGATTTTCATTAAGGTTCTATAACTTTTAGAGGGTCTTTCCCCCTTTTTTCGAAAATCAGTCAAGATTTTGTTTAGGTTTGGAGTCTAGAATTTAAACATCGTTTTATTGTTGCTGGAGGCAGAACTTAGCCTATTCGTTCCTTTCCCCCTTTTTTTTTATTTTACCTCCTCTCCTCTCGGTGGTGCCAATATAATTAAGCTACAAAAATTAATGACATTATTTGTGTATGACCTACACTTAAACCTAACAAAATTAAAATCTTAATCATGTTAATTAATCTTTAAGCTCGATCAGTTAAAAACTAACAGACCTAGTTAGGTCCATTCTGAAATTAGCTACCATTATCAAACCTCAGGCCAGCCGTTTTGCACGGTGTCTTTTCGACAGTAGGTGCTTGGCAAATGAAGAATAATGTTGCTGTGGCTAGTGTAGGAAGCGAGGCTAGTAGTCGGTTCATTGAATATTTAGGAGTTAATCAGGGTTATGACTTATCCCCGTTTATGTGGAATATTGGGCTTTGTCCTTAGAAACAGAAATAGGGTATGGGGGATCATGGTATCAGCTGGAAAGGCTGATAGGCCTCCCAGAATTAGATGAAAATTTCCTAGCAACAAATGCTAGCATATTGAACAGTATTTTGGAGCTTTTGAGAGCTCAGAACGCAAGAGTAGTTGAAGGGTTAATGTGTATTTCTCTTATGAGCCCTGATTGATGGTGATCACTTGGGAATAACACCTTAGATTTGAGGCGTTTTTGCTTTTGACTTTACAATGGCTTATATTTACTAACTACGATGAAATATGTCCATGAACCTTCTTTTTGGTTCATTGACTCTACTCTTTGCCCTAGGTGATTAGATGGGTGGGTAAGGTCAAGGCCTCGTTTAAGTCCTTATCTGTCTGAATTACCAAAGTAGGAAAACCAGTGGAGGTTCTTGCCTCTCTTGCGCCCGGGCAAAATCTTGATTAGTGCCCTCCCCTTCTGTCTCCCACAAAAATTGTAAGGCCAAACTTTAATAAAATTTTCGTTGATCAACAAAATTGTTTTCAATTTATTAACTAATTAATAGTTTACTTTTTGATAATGTTTAATTTATTATTTATATTTTTTATTTATTATTTTTAATTTGTTTTTATTTTATTAACTAATTAATAATTTATTGATTATTTTCATTTATTAAATGCATCCTTTACTTTATTTTGATAAAAATAAAATTTAAATATTACAAAATGATTATAGCCATTAGATTATTTTTTTGAAATTCTGTGCCCCTAAAATTTCCGTGCCCGAGGCAAGTGCCCCCTCTTCTTCACTGTTTTTTTCCTCTTCGCCGAAACCTTAACTTTAACACAATATTGTAAAGAAGTTGTTTCGATTTAGGAATGCATGAGGCTGAAGAGTTAATTCTGGATATGGAGGAGATCGACTGAGTGAATAGCTTCACTTACCTTCATAAAATTATTCGGAAAGTTGGTGGATGCAGTGACGAAGTTAAAAAAAAAAAGGTGAATGGTGTTTTTACGTGGTTAAAACAAGCTTGGAAGAGCAGGAAGATAAGTCCTCAAACTAAGATTAGGATTATACAAGCTTTAGTAATAACAGTGGTCTCGTATGACTGTGAAATGTTGGGGCTACACAAGGTTGAAAATAATAAGCCTAATTTTTTGAAAAGATTTTTTTAAATTAAATTTTAGTATAACATGATTCGTTGTATAAGAAATAAAATAAGAACATTAACAGCCAAATAGAAATGTTAAAATGCATAATTTCCCCATTTAGTGAAATACTCCAATTAAGGATTAATACTTAAAATTAATGCTAATACAAAAAAAGTTAATTTTCAGATTTAGTTTTTGGTATAGTTTTTGAAAAGATAGAATAACAGTATTTCTAAGCTTTTCTTTGCATTATTTTGTATATAAACTTTCTATTTTTGTTTCTAAGCACCTACTGTTTACTTTTTTTTTAGTCTTGAAAATGTTTTTCTGTAGTTTTACTTTTTGATAGTTCTGCGCAAGGTGCTGTTTGTACTCGGGTATTTATGCTCAATGCATTGTTTGGTATAAAATTATAAGTTGCATTCGATATAATACTAGTGTGTTCTTATCTTATCTTTCATTTTTCAGAAGATCAGTCTTTCAAAAGACTTCTTGGAAATCTGACAGATACTGTAAATGACGCAAACATAGTTATCAGCAGTCAGGCTGATCGTTTAAACCAGCTAGAAGATGAAAATAACGGATTCAAAAATGAAATACGATTGTTGAAGAAAAAAGTTGCTGATCAAAAACTGGAGCTTTCTAAACGTCATAGTCAACTTCAACGGTTTATCAACCTTTGTAGGTATGGTATTCTTTTTGTATCTCAGACCTTTGCTTAGTGGTACTATATTTCTTTCTGTGTTCCTTCTTTTTAGAAATTCAAAAGTGTAATCATGGACCGATTGGAATATTGTCTCTTTAGAATACGTATATGAACCTGTTTGGAATTGATCACCAACTCTTACAGTGTTCTGTTTTTCAGTGTTGTTTCTTTAGAATTGAAATACATCAATTAAATTGTTTGGAATTGAGATAAAATGCTAGCTCGAAAAAAGAAAAATCGCTAGCTCTATCAGAGTTCTGTAGACTGGAGAAAAAAAAATCACCAAAACCGCAAACCTAATAAAATTTTGTCTTCATTTGTCTTTTTCTCTCAACTTAATTAAAGTAATTTTTGGATATTTAAATTGCTTTGCTGACAAGTGAGATTTTATCCTTTGTCTTGTAATTTTAAATGGTCTTTGTTTATGGAACCAAAATGTACATGTAGAAGATAAATATACCCAGAAAGAAATTAATTATTCAGCACCATTTTAGCATAGTCAGCTGCATTCGACTTCTTTTTTTCGTCATAATCATCAAATTGGTTCTGATTATCTCAGAAGGCTGTTGGGTTAAAGTGTTCATTTGTCAATTAAGAATTCTTTATATACAAAGCATTTTAGTAATCGTCTGTTGACTCATGAACGTGGCTCCCAACGTGGAAACTCATGATTCCCAAGGTGGGGTGTAAGTTCAACCAGTGGGACAGGGCAATATTTTGGTGTGTTACGGGTCAGACGTGCAGTCTTTGGCTGTCTATATCTTAGAGCCTTTGAAAAAAAAAATTTTCATGTGAATTACGTCCCATTCATCTGCATTTAAAGACCAAAAACATTACAATATGAAGTATTACAATAACGTCATGTATTGTACAAAAGGTGTTGTATTCACGCAATACTTTTCATTAGCATGAAATATGCATAGAGGACAACCCAAAAAAAAAACAAGTTGAAGGCCTTTTAAGCTTTCTTTAGGTGAATACGTAAAAATTTGACTAATAAAATGAAATACCAATAGGTGGGGGGGGGGGGGTTCAGGATTTTAGAAATGCTTAGATGGGGCATGATCCGAAATCGGTTGTGAACTACTGGTTTAAAACTGTTGGGAAATCATAGAAAGAAAATATGAAAAAATCATAGTAAGAAAGTATGAAAACTGTTGACAGACCCTAGTCTGTCTAGGGAGACAGACTAGGGGACTAGGGGACTTTCTCCCTAGTCTAGGGAGAAAGAGGGTTCAGTAATTGAAAGTTGTAATAAATCACCAGATATGGCAGTCCTGTTTAGTATGTACTACATATTTTAATACTAGTCTTTTCTGGTCATTTAAACTTTTGAGGTGGACTGTGTGACCAAAATCAATAAAAGAAATTTTACAATTCAGCAATTTGAAAAAAAGGCTAGGGTTTGTTTGGGTTTGCTTAAGTCTGTCATTATGGAGAATGTATTGGTATTTTATGTTAGTCAATTCTAGATATTACTCAACATAAATAGCCGTAGAGCATTAAAAGTTTTCGAAAAAAAAACGTAAGGAATTAGCGGTCTGTTAGTAGTAAGAATCCTTGAAGTTTATCATCAATTAATTCAGAACGACTATTGAAATATGAAAGAAATTGAGCACTCTGGCTTTCTTTTTCATCCCTTTCTTTCTTGCAGCGCTTCATTTTTCTTTCTTTCATCTCTTTCTTGCAGCGCTATCATTTTGCCTTTATTCCGCCGAAAACAAGTAGCAAGGGGTAGTGATAATACTTGAGAAGCAATTTCCCATCCAGTCACTGTCTGAAAGCCAAATTATTATGCCATTTTGGCTGAACAGTACCCATTTTTGATTTTAACAAGAGTCTTATTTAATCTAACAATTTTCCCCACACACTGAAAATTTCTACATTAGAACTTTTTTTTTCTGGCAGAAAACAAATAGCTTCGATTCTTCAATTTGATCGATTACCATTTTTTTTTGGTTTTGCTTCTTTCGATGTTAAATTTACCCATCATTTTTTCTCATCATGTGTTATTTTTGTAAGAAGTGGTACGTTGGGAATCACATGTGATAATTTTGTATATAAAGTTCGAAACAACTATCCAATGTGCTTTGGATCGGAGAACAAACACAGCGCCTCCTTCTTCTCGACACCATCTAGTAATTAACTAAGGTGTTGGTGACTGATGATTAAATCTCTTCTCACAAGGGGATGAACTTATCCAACTTAAGCAATTGTTTTAAATCTTTCAATTATTGAGTCATCTATTGTAGAACACCCGAATGTTTTTATGAACTTGTCCTAGTCGACTCGTTTTTAAGATGGTAACAATTTTCCATTTATCAACTAAATCTTATGCTACATTTTTTCCCTTCCGACTGGTGGCAATCTGTGGTTTAGTTTGAGAATTATTTGGTACATCTTATTAAAACTTCATTGTAGAGCTAACTCAAAACAAATTCTGTAAGCCAGTTCCTAGAGAATTTTCTCTTTCTTTTTTTGTCATTTTTGGGAGGGATTTTTAGAGCTTTAGTAGATTCTTATGATTCTAAAATTATACTGCTCAAATCTCGCAGGGCTCTTTGGGCTGTAAATTAAGAGTTGTAGTGGTCTTTTTACGGACTAAAACCAATTGGAGGGCAGGTATTCGTAATGTCATTGCCTCAACTGTTGCTCCAGGCACCACCGCAGCACACACATGACAGCAAATTGAAGAACTTGAAAAAACCATTTTTATAAAAAAAAAAAAAAAAAAATGATTTGAACTCACTCTCCCACCCACCCTACTTTGTACATATAGACATCCTTCACTTCTTTTGATTAAATAATGATCCTAAATGATTGAAAAGCAATCATTAAATATAATTAAGATTGTACTATGACTGTCCTAAGGGTGACATGGTCTGTGTAGCCCTAGGGCTACACAGACCATGGCACAGGGGCAAGGGTATTAAATAAGGTATGGTCCATCTGAAAACAGAGACTTTGTATATACATGATAGTATAAAGGTGGGAATGTTACACCGTGTTTGAATCATAGTTATTAAGGTCTTTTAGTCAACTAAATTCGCCTGAAATAGGTTTGTAAAATCATCTTCTAGCTTATGTGATTTGGAGCAGGGACGTATGCAGGGGGGGCCTCCGGCCCCCCCCCCCCCCGAGATCTCACGATTTTTTTGCTCGTTATTTTCAGTTGAAAAAAACTTGTTTTTCATTTAATTTCTGATCGTTTTTTTAAATAATGCTGGGAAACCTGGCGCCCCCTTCATGGAAATGCTCCTTCCCCCAAGGAAATATCCTCCATGGAAAGATCCTCCCCCGACCCCCCACTAGAAAAAAATTCCTCCTGAAAACACCTGTATACTTCCCAATAACCAATACTATATGTAAACAATGGGCAAAGTTTATAACTTGCAGCCCTTCCCCCGGGAACTTTGGGGGATTAAGTCATCCTCAAAGACATGTTAATTAGGTTACGACTATGCTGAACAAAATAGACATGTTAATTAGGTTTCGACTATGCTGAACAAAATATGCTGAACTAAAAATTTTGATTGGGTGACTTCGGGAAAAAAATGAGCGTGGGAGGGGGCCAATTTGCCCTCCAATATTTTTGGTCACTTAAAAAGGGCACTAGAACTTTTAATTTCCGTTCGAATGAGCCCTCTTACGATATTCTAGGACTATTGGATCGATACGATCACCCCTGGGAAAATCAAAAAAAAAAAAAAAAAAAAAAAAAAAAAAAAAAAAAAAAAAAAAAAAAAAAAAAAAAAAAAAAAAAACACGCATCTGTGATCTTTCTTCTGGCAAAAAATGCAAAATTCCACATTTTTGCAGATAGGAGCTTGAAACTTCTATAGTAGGGTTCTCTGATACGCTGAATCTGATGGTGTGATTTTCATTAGAGTTCTATGACTTTTAGGGGTTGTTTCCCCCCTTTTTTCGAAAATAAGGCAAATTGTCTCAGGCGCGTAGCTTTTGATGGGTAAGACTAACCTTGATGAAACTTATATATTTGAAACCAGCATACAAATCTGATTCTTCTGATGTATCTATTGGTATCAAAATTCCGTTTTATAGAGTTTCGGTTACTATTGAGCCGGGTCGCTCCTTACTTACAGTTCGTTACCACGAACTGTTTGGTGAGCGTCGTGTCATGGAACATAAATGGTAGTCTCAGTGCGAAAATCTCCGTGGTGGAACAACTTTGCCTTACTAAAGAAATCATATGCATATAGAAACATTTTCTCTCTGCTGACAATATGAAACTACTCAATATAGTGCCATCACATGTGCTCCACTTTGTAGCCGCGAAGAGGCCCAGAAAACGAGGTCGCCCCTCAGGTGGACTTGCTACAATAATAGATAGACATACTAACTCCGAACTGTTTGCAAAATCTGACCATTTCCTTGCAATTAAAGTGGGTGATACTGTCATTGTAAATGTATACCTGCCGTCAGACTATAGAGACGAAAATTCTGAAACAAAGTTTTCTCTAGCATGCAGAAAATTGGGTAAATGTTTGAGCAAAATCAGAGCCTTGCACCTCCATTGGGTTCTGTTGGGGGACTTTAATTGTGACCTATTGAAAAATTATAATCTACGTACGGCTCTACTTCTTAGCCTGATTTCAAATGAAAGTGCTCTCTCTCTTACCAAAGTCTGCTGATTTCACATATATACATCCCTGAGGGTCAGTGTCGAACCTTGATCCCGTGCTTGTTTCCGGTAATCTTGCCAGTCGTGCTGTAAGTGTAAGCGTACTTAATGATTTTGTAGTATCTGACCATTTGCCGTTGTATTTTAGTATTATGGCGCCATTTAACCGTGTATGGGTAATCCAAGATTCTAAGTGGCGGACTGTGGTAGAATGGAATAAGATATATATACCCCAGTACCAGTATTGTATTGATAATATTCTCGCAAAGATAAAATTACCATTTGAGCTTCTCCAGAATTCGGTTCCGTCTTCAATTAATTAAACTCGTATTAAATTAAATATATGTACGTCACTTATTTCACACGCTTTACTACAAGCAGAAAAGCAGTTTGTCCCTCGCACTAAAGTACGAGTTGGATCCCAAGTGAAGGGCTGGTCCCAGAATTCTTTAATTGTTGAGGCTTGTAATAGGGCCAAATTCTGGCTAAGTATTTGGATAGATTGCGGCCGTCCCAGAGCTGGTGTCGCAAACCAGATCGGTTTATCCACCAAACGCCGTTTTTCAAAAGAGCTAGAGAAACATAAAGCTACTATTCGTTCCAATTTTTCTGAAAAAAATTTCAATAACCCAGGACTTTTGTGGACAAATTTAACACATAAACAAAAACAAAAGCCTAACCGGTCATTTAATATCCCTCCCGAACTGTGGGAACAACATTTCTCCAGAGAGTTTTCAGAACCAGATCCACTAATAGAAAATCCCTCCAAAGTCACACTTGAAAAGATACTTTCGATAGGGGACAAATCAATATTTACTGTATCGGTTTTGGATGTTTATAATATAATTCGTAAAATTAAGAAACCTTTTTCAAGAGGTACGGATCATGTTTGCGCCAAACACCTCCTATATGGAACCCCTTCTCTTTTTTCCCACCTTGCCCTACTTTTCCAGATGGTGTTTACGAAAGGAATAGTTCCTGCCTCTTTTTCAACTGGCCGTCTTACTCATGTCCCTAAAAAGAATAAACCCCTAAATGAGTGCTCATCATACCAGCCAATAACGGTAGCTACTACTTTTTGTAAAATTTTTGAAAAGTTGATAGTGCCTGAGTTGGCTGATAAATGTTATATGCCCCCTCACCAATTTGGGTTCCAGAAAGGAACAGGGTGCGCTCATGCACTGACGGCATTGTCGTCAGTTTTGATTGATGCTGATAAATCTGGAGAGCCGCTTGTTCTAGGGAGCCATGATGTCAGTCGTGCTTTTTATTCGATAATTCACGCGCATATCCTCACTGAATTGTATAAACCCGGGATCAGTACCTGTATTATTCGTGCCTTGTATGATATGTATAATCATTTAACTGTCATGGCTAATCTGCCTGATGGAATAATTACAAAGATAGCCATACCTGTTCGTTGCGGAGTAAGGCAAGGCGCCCTTACATCCCCGATTGCGTTTAACAACTGTATTCTCGACGCAAAGTCTCAAGCAGTCTCTTCCTGTATTCTAGAAGGGATAGATGTGCCTCTTATTGCTTATGCGGACGATGTCCTTAAACCCAGCCGAACGGTACTGGCGTTTGAGGAAAATTTTTCCATTTTGAATCGAGAGTATTCAAAAATAAATCTTAAGTTTAACGCTTAAAAGTCAGAAGTGGTACTATTCAACTGGGGTCCAGTTCCCGAAGGATTTAATGTTGATCTTAATGGAGTATTGGTTGCTCCTAAATTGGAAATTAATTATCTTGTCCTCCCAATTGGTAACTCCCTTAAAGCAACTAAAAAGCTTCTCATTCGCCATTTCCAGCGCCGGACGTCCAGTGCCTACGGTGGCAAAGTTTCCAGTAAATTTCGTCTTAATCGCCAGCTACTAGCTAAATTATATAACTCATATGCACTCCCAAATTTTTATACCTTGCACCTTTTTGGCGTACCTTTTCGGCAACGGAATCAAGGCAACTCCGACGGATTTATTACCGGTATGCTAAATATCTTCTCGGCCTCCCCCCCCCCGGGCAAGTAATTCTTGGGCCAATAAGAAATACGGCCTAATTGACCCCAATGGTGCCATCGGCAGATGCATTGCAGCTTACAGTAGGGGAATAAATGGAAACCCATGGTGTTCCCTTTTAAACAATAGGTCTTTCACGTTTACTGTTTTTGTGTTTGTTATATATACTGTATGATTGTTTGGTTTATTATTATGGTTGTGTGCTTGTTCTATAAGTTTTATCTTTGTTTTGTTCGTGCTTGTCTATGTACTTGTTTCATTGGCTTGTGCCGTCATTTTTTTGTTTGGTTTATTACTATGCTTGTGCGATTATTCTATGAATTTTAATTTTGTTTTATTTGTCATTATCCGTCTTTTTATTTTGATTTTGTTTTTTCTTTTCTTCTTCTTTTTTTTATACTCCGTTCGTTATTGTATTTTCAACGGGTTATGCTAAATTCAATTCAATTCAAATGTGCTATGCGCACACTGCTATTGATGCTGCTACAACTATTGCTTCTGCGCAAGCTAAGGGTATTAAGGTGAAGCTTTAAGGAATATTTAGGCGGATGTTGAACTAAAGCCAAACAAACTATTGAGCATGTGGACTTTCAAAAAGGTGACAAAGCAATATCTGAAGAACAACTTATATTATTAATTTAGGCCTTTAAGGGTAAGTTGTGGGGGATTTTGCACTAGCCCGAAGGCACTATATGTATACTTTTAATACTGCCACTACAGTTAATGTAACTAATGACGCTAAAGGTACTAAGATGGAACTTTTAGGGGACTTTTAAGAGTTTCAATTAGAGGGGAAAAAAACTGTATACATGCAGGTTTTCAAAAGGGCATATAAGCAATATCATAGGCAGCACCACTCTATAATAGCTAGAAATATCATTGAAACTTTTTAAGGAGCTAATTTAATTCAAAATTAAAAGTTCTGGTGCCCTTTTTAAGAGCAACAAGAGATTGGAAGGCAAACAGTCCTTCTCTCAAACCCATTCATTTTCCAAACGCATACAGTCAAAATTTTTAGACAGCCATTTTGTTCAGCATAGTAGAACGGTCCAGCAACTATATCTTTAGGGATTTTAGGCATGCCAACCCCCCACAATTATGCAATTAGCCCATTGTGCTTTAAAACTAAATGTTGCTTTAAAATAAATCAAAAGGCATTTTGTTTATGGTTACCAATAAGACACCTCAGCAATATATCGAGAACGACTTGGGGTATTAAGTTAAAACTTTTGGGGCTACTACTGTTACTACCTCTGCTCTTACAATTTAAATTAATAAAAAGAGTGTAAGTGTATCCAGGTTGTCAAAGAGCATAGATAGAATCTTTTGGGCACGATATTAAATTTATTTTTCAGATCAACTTCAGAAGCTATAAAATTAAATTAAAAAATACTGTTTGTGTCAGGATTAAAAATTGTTGAAAAAGTTTCTCAACATACAAAAGTTTCAAACATACAAATAGCAACCCATAACTATGGGTTCTTATAGAAAAAAAAACTGAAAAGGTATAAAATATTATTTTTTCCGTAAAAAAGACTATTTCAATAAAAAAACAAACATAAATTAATATGAAAAAAAAATGTTCCACCAAACAAGTTTTTCAAAGAAAAGTAGAGAGCTCCTTTAAGCCAAGAATGAGCAAAAATCAAGTCAAGTAATCTTCCAACCGTAAAACTACCACAAATCACTATCAATAAATAAATGAAATTCAAAACGAACAGAAATTACAATAAATAACCGAGTCAAGCTCAAAACGAACAGAAATTAACATGAGTAGTGCTGATAACCCCCATGCCTTCCCAAGGCCAGAATAAAATTTGCGCTTTACTGAAAACAAAATACGTTAGAAATCTTTTCACTTTTCTTACTTTCATAAATAAGAAATTATCAAAACTTTAAGGAATTAATATCAAAATACGTTAGAAATCTTTTCACTTTTCTTACTTTCATAAATAAAAAATTATCAAAACTTTAAGGAATTAATATCAGTATATGTAAATTAAACTGACATTCCACATTCATTTGTATTTTTTTCAGTAAAGTGCAAATTATATTCTGATTATTTTCTGGCCTTGGGAAGGCATGGGGGTTATCAGCCCTACTCACGTTCATTTCTGCTCGTTTTGAGCTTGACTCGGTTATTTATTTCAATTTCTGTTCGTTTTGAATTTCATTTATTTATTGATAGTGATTTGTGGTAGTTTTACGCCTGGAAGATTATTTGACTTGATTTTTGCTCATTCTTGGCTTAATGGAGCTCATTACTTTTCTTTGAAAAACTTGTTTTGTGGAAAAAATTTTTTAAATTAATTTAATAAATAGTCAAAGTTTTACATGTATAGTTATGAGCTCTTTTCTAGCTTAAAAATAATAGAAACTGGCGTATTTAATATCAAAATTAAAATGTATGAAATTAATAAATCTAACGCAAACAAAGGACCCAGAGAGTGCAAACTCTGCCTAAAACGAACATAAAGTTCAATAGAGAATGATGATAAATTTTATACCAGCAAAAATTTACCACAAAGAAGGGTAGTGTTTGCAGCCCCTTTCAAACAACAAAAGGGAGAGAGAGTTTCATTTGATTTGAATTAAATCTTTGTTTAGCCAATTGATTTTCATATACATTTTATAGGAATGAATTTAACAGAAGAAAACATCAGTGATTTTATTTGTATATTGGAGATATTCATATTTATTTTCTCGTTGCTTTCAAGTTGACATGCCATTTTCTGCTCATTAACATTACTAATCTTCGCTATCAAGTTTATTTAAAATATTTGTGGTAGCAGAATTTGTGGTTGAAATGAACAAATATTTCACGTTTTTAATTTGCTCTTTAGTTTTTGAAGAAAACTTTGCTTTTTATTTAAACTTTGTTAAGAACTTATTAGTGTGTGATTACTGAAAAGTTTTTGTTGAATTGGGGTATTTTGTTTTACCCCCGAGACCCTCGTGCTCTGAGGTAACTTGAATGCACTTTAGTCACTAATTTTCCATTTTCAGAGAAATGCAACTATCCATCATGACCTTCATTGGCTTAGAACCAGAAAATGAAATCGATTAAAGTATTACTCGAGTAGATTTTCTATTTTTGTATGTTTTGTAAATGAAGTTCTGGCCAAAATTGAATTAATAAATTTATTGTAAAGATCCGTAGTTTAAGATTCAATTTTATTCTTTTTTTCAGTCATTATCTGAAACATTACATAGGTACTATAAAGCTGAGCATTTCGAGACCTGGGGATTTGGGGCTATAAATGCCCACCCTCCGTACGGCCCTGGTGTTTGTTATATGGTCCTATTACGTTTTTTTCTACTAAAAAAAACGTAGTCTACTAAAAAAAGGGTAAGTCTAGTAGAACCTGCTTCTGGTCCTTTGCTCTAGTTAAAACCGTTGCCCTCAAATCCCTTTCGACTATTGAAAAGGGCACTAGCCCTTTGAATTTCCAATCGAATGAGCCTTTTTTCAAGTTTCTACGACAACACCTTGTATAAAAACCTTATATACCCCCAGGGCATAACTTAAAACCCTTGCCCGGGGGTTGTGGGGGAGTGTCATCCTCAAAAAGATATTTTTTATCTGGAAATCAACAACGCTGAACAAAATGGCTATATCAAAATTTTGATTGGATGTGTTTAGGGGAATAATGGGCGGGGGGGGGGGCTAGTTGCCCTATAATCACTTTCGACTATTGAAAAGGGCACTAGCCACTACAATTTCCAATCGAATGAGCCTCGTCAATGTTTCTACGACAACTCCTTCGATGCTAAGTTTTTCAATACCAAACTGCTTTTAGTGATGGATTCGCTATAGACACCACTTTATTTAAACGATATAATTCTAGAATATTCGAGCCAACACGTCAAATAGCCTAGCTCAGGGTATCTAATTAATAGTCAATCTGTTTCCCGTTTCTTGCCTTGTTTAGTTTCTTTCTCTTTCAAATTAAGGTTTGTTTTCCCTTAGTAAGTGTCGGTACGTTATTTTTCTGCAGTATTTTTGCTATGCTCCTCATGGTATCACGACTCCAAAAATGTTATAATTAGTAAGAAAAATAACTAAAAAAATTCCTGGACGTCGTAACCGCTTTCATACAGCCATATGCTACAGCCATGTTGCTTAAACTTAACCAAGTAACCTAAGTAGCCAATACTTCTCAGGAATTTTTTTCCCTAAGCTCTAGGCCCTGTTTGAACAACGTGTCTTTCATGTATTGGTAGCGATTAAATTTTGTTATTAGTGACCGACTTTTCAATCACCCTGCATTGCGAGCACGGTGAGAAAAAGAAAAGGATATTGGATAAGTTGTTTGAACACAAATATCACTTAGGACTTCTAGTATAAAAATATGTCAATATAGAAAGCACTTTTTTTTACGAACCACCTTTTTCTAGAATTTTAATTCATAGACAAATAACAAGAAATGGAACTCGAGTGAATTATTTTCAATAAATTCTACTGCAATCTAGTGTCTCGTGGGGGTAATTTCAGACTGCAGCATTAAATTCGTACATAATTTTTTCTTTTTTTGTATTTAGCATACCAACAATAAGCAGTAAGTTCTAGAGCATAACGTCCATATTTTCTTCGTTCGTCTTTATTAATCAGTAACCAACTCAATTCATCGACTTTTCCCCTTGGAATTCAACCTCCATGTAGCACAACCAAGACCTTATCCAGGGGGGTTAGGGGGGCTGAACCCCCCCCTGAAATTTTTTTCTGACTCCTAAAAACGTAAGAAAAATGGACATAAACAAATTTTGTATGCGTTTTTGGAGTGTTTTTTTGTGGACCAACCGCCCCCCCCAATCCGAAAAAAAATCCCGGAAACGGTCCTGAGCACAACCCCTGTTAAACTCAATCCTGTTTAGCGATATCCTCTTCAACTTAACCTCGTGAAAGTCAAAATCATTCAACTGACATCAATATTCCGTTAAATTTGGTATTTTTATGCGTTTTTGGAGTGTTTTTTTTGTGGACCAACCCCCCCCCCCCAATCCCAAAAAAAAATCCCGGAAACGGTCCTGAGCACAACCCCTGTTAAACTCAATCCTGTTTAGCGATATCCTCTTCAACTTAACCTCGTGAAAGTCAAAATCATTTAACTGACATCAATATTCCGTTAAATTTGGTATTTTAATCAACTCCTACCTGATAATAAAATATAAATTTAAAAATGATTTATCAAGGGATACTGATTTTCTCAGGGATCCAAAAACTTTCCGTGTCTGATCAGCTTGAAACTTGCATCTCAAAGTCTCTTAAATTAGTATAAAATAGGAAACTTACTTAAGTCCCATAGGCCCGGGTTGGCCAGCTTCGGATTTCTTCTCTGGCTGCATTGTGAAAGAGCTTCCCGCACCACACCTAAAGAGGTATATAATTTTTTGATAAGGTCTTCACTGGTCTTAACCATGCTTTTTGCCTTATTGTACTGTACATGCTCTTCATAATATCAATGATTTTGATGTGAATGGTTCAGCTCTACTAGTGAATTAATTTTGCTTGATTTAATAGAAGTTGAATCGTATCAGGAAGGGTTGGGCCGAATAAAGTCGAATACCATGAGACTGAGTTTGATCAGGAATGAGGGTATTTATGTATTATACCAAACACACCCAAGAATTGAAGTTAGGTTAATCCTAATTGCTATTTTTCCGCTATACTTTAACCCCAACCCCACTAATATGCAAATATATAGCCCAAATTATATATTTTCTATGTAATTCTGCCACCCGTAATTCATTTTTCCAGTTTTTGTTTCGTCATATTTGGTTCAATTCACATGTACACGGGTTGAAACAAGAGACACATTGCAAGAATAGGTGGCAAATATATAATCTGGGCTATATATTGGCACATTAGGGGGACGGGGGTTAAGTATAGCGGCTCTGCTTGCAAAATGTGTTAGCTACAATTATTCTGTATATTATGAAGTAAGAATTGTTTCATTAGGATTAGCCTAACTTCACTTCTTGGGTGTGTTTGGTATAATGCATAAGTAGCGGAATGATTTACACGAGGTTGAGATGAATTGGGTTAAGTGGATTGGTTTGAGTTGAATTAAATGATGACTGATTTAAATTTGGGTTTGCTTTAATAAGAGTTAGTTACGATGGAACCTTATCAATCCTCATTAGCTGACAGAGGCCGGTGGTATCTTTCTGATGGGCCCTGATACACAACTTATTGTCTTTACGTGCCTAATTAAATAGCTTTTTGCATTGGTGCAATTTATTTATTCTGTCCACCATTGGCACCTAATTAATCACAACTGTGACTGCCCTTGATTGTTGTATATATTAATTATAGCAAAAAAAACAAAAAAGAAGTTTTTCAAAGATAAGTAAAGAGCTACATTAAACCAGAGATGAGTAGAAATAATATCAAATAATTTTTCAATTGCATAACTAGCATAAACTATAATCAATAAATAAATGAAACCCAAAACTAACAGAATTGAGTTGAAACTTTCAGGGAATATTGAGGGTGATGCTGAACCAAATCAAAAGACACTATGTGCATCAAGATTGTCAAAGTGAGGTGTATGCAAAATCTTAAGAATCGCTAAGGATATTGAGTCGGAACTTTCAGGGAATGTAGAGGAGGACTTTGAACTAAATGAAAAGACGCTATATCCCAGACGCTAAATCTGTGGTATCCCAGGAACTTGGGATATGCGGATAAAATTCTCAGATCTCAACTTTCAGCACAAATAACGCTATTGCCTTTATAAGTTTTAGGGAGCGGTAGCCTACTCCTTTTTGTGGTAACGTCTGTTCGCTTTTAAATTCTACTGGGCTATACATTGTAATTTTTGTGCTCTGGTGGCAGTGTTACTCCCCTTTTTAAACCAAATAAAAGGCTTGGGTGTCATTTGATTTAAATTGAATCTTTGTTTAGGCAGTTGTTTTTTATATATATATTCTTAAGGCATTGATTTAAAAGAAGAAAAGATCGGTGAAAATTACTTATTGAATATGTGCAGCTTCTTTCTTTTGGGGATGCTTTTTAGTTGACATATCTTTTCTTTACATATTCATAGCAATGATGTTGACTAACAATTTTCGTTAAAAATATTCGGGGTAGTTGACACTATGACTCTATGTTCGTTTTTAAATTTGACTCAATTATTCATCTTAATTTCTCTTTCGTCTTGGGGTTCATCTATAGCAGTATCTTTTATTCGTATGCTTAACGTTATTGTTCATTTTAATATCTCTTCATTTCAATTTCTAATTTCTATTCGCTTTCGTTTGTTCATTGTTCATAATTTATATTTATTTAAAATTGAATTATAATAGTATTTTATTTCTGCTCGTCTTACAAATTGATACTTCTCTTTACATTTCTTTGAAAAACTTTTTTTAAAGATGTTTAGTTAAATTAATCTTTAGAAGAAATTTTCTCTGATTTATTACTGGTGACTCAAATATAAGTAACTCAAATTTATGCCTTCTCTGCAAAAGATGTTTTCAGCTGAGTAATATGTTGAGCATTAAGCATTATTTTTTTGACATGTCTTTATAATATTAGTACTTTTATGTCATTTACGAATAAAAATTGCCAATAAGGTGGCCCAGATTCGCGAAAGCCTTAAAATAAAAATTGAAAGTAACAATTATATATTAAAATACCAGCATCAATCTATTAATAGGTCCATTGCTTTAATTTATTAAAGGCAATAAAATAGTAAATGCAATTCTTCGTGTATCTTCCAAAAAGAAAAGAATTCAAACAAATATCCTAGTAAAGAAATATTTTTTTTTACTAATAACTAATCATAAATTTTTAGCTAAGGTATGAAGCAGACTTACTGCGTGATAACCTCAAAATGCAAATTCCAGGTGCCTTTTCGGCTAAGCAAAGTAGAATGGAACTTGCTATTTTCTTCTCACCACCTATTTTTAAAATGACCAGACGCAAATAGGTATAATTTATTAAATGCATAGGTAAGATTATAATCGCAATTCTTTACAATTCTTCCAAAGAAAATATAATTCACAAAAATATGACTAGAAAAGCAAAAAGCGCTAAAAGCTAGGTTGAAAGAGTCGAAAGTAGGTGAAAGGAGTCGAATTTTGATTCGACAGCTGGGTTTCACGTTCGACGTCACTCCATGGAAAATCTCTTCAAATGGGTGAATATTCGATTTGCTTACTTTCCAAATTCCGAGTTGAAAAATCTGTTCCTCTGTCCGGCATTATTATGTTTTAACAGAAGCTTTCTATCTATGCACTAGAATGTAATATTGGTACCCTTAACGGGACACCTTTTTCGATACATTTCCAAGGAAGACATAAGGATCACGCTTGCAACCAAGCATAATAGCCGTAATTTGGCATCGCTTGATCATTTTGCTTTGAAATTATTTAGCTTTTCCTGGCAGGATTTAGTTCATACCAAATATTTCAGTTTTATCGCCTAGGGCTGTTTATTACTCTATCCCTATTCTCTTCACGTGATATTCTTGCAGCGGATAATCTGACTGGGGAATCTGTAGTAGAAATTCTTCTTCTATTTCTTCTCATTTTTACCAAATCTTCGCCAAAAACATCGCCTGCTCGAAGTGCTGTAATCAAGTCATCAAACTCTCCATCCTGTTGAGTAGATGAATTCAAAGAACTGTTGGATACTTTCGCTGCTAGTATATCACGACTGCATCTTCTGTCGAAGGTTCTCTGCTTCAACTAAAAGAAAATAATTTACGAATATACTCGTATATTGTTGTCGGATGACATGCATGAAAAAAATATATACTCTTCTATGAGGATAAGGAAAAACTATTCCTAATTAAATTTTTTTTTTAGCTTGGACCTTCCAGTACCCAGAACCCATAACCGGTAGACTACTGCTACTCATTAAAAGAAGTCGATTGAAGTAGAATAACAAAAAATAAGCTTCAAGTCTATTATGTTTTCAAACCTCTTCCATCTTTACAACACCTTCATACACAGGAGGGGAGAGGACGAATATCTCCCCTAAGATTGGTTTAACGAACCCTAATAAAATATTTGGGAGACATGCAGTAAAATCCTAATATTTGGAGCTTAAAACTGCTTTTTAAGTATCTGACTTCCCTGCTCCTCTAATTAATTCGCTTGTTTGCATACTACTTATGACCTTTACCATTTGATTATGGTAACAAGAATAAATATGCAGCCTCTTTAGTTTCTGTTGTACACCTTTGAATGCTAAGGCGCCTTTTGATTTTGGTTTGTTAAAAGAAATCAAAGTAGTCAAAAGTAATTAGATCTATAAAGAATAATAATAAATAAGTAAATTGCCAGCACTGAATCCAAATTACACTGACAACATCAAAGGTTATATTTTAACGTTTAACGTTAACGAATAAACGAATAAACCTTTTGAATAACGAATAAACCTTAGACTGTCTTACCTCTTCCTCTTGCTGCCTCCTTTTTTCTTCTTCTTCTCTCTTCTTCCTTGCTATTTCGTTTTCTTGTTTGGCTTCGATCAATGCCGTTAAAAACTTGTCGATTACACCGAAAAATTCATCAGGCGTTGAAACTGCAGGGTCATCACCAAACAAGGCCACAGTTTTCTCGAACTATAAAACAGTATTTCATTACAAACGACTTCTTATTTCTTTTTTTCTCGGTGCTACGAAAAGACGTGCTGGAAACTTTGAAAGAGTACTAAAAATGTTTATCTAGTTTAGAATTTTCATAACACTCGGCCTCAGTTTGACTTTTCTTTTTGTATGCGTGTGTGAGTGTCTCCAAGCGTTTTACTGAGCATGAGGAAATTTAACTACTTATGAGAATGTAGAATGGTAAGAGTAAAAAAAATCAGCGCAAAAGCTATCCAATTTATTTGAATTTAGAATAGATTTAAAATTAAAAACCCGCCTGACTCTTGTCCAAGCTGTAGCTATACCCTGCTAAGGTTATTTCCAAATTTTTGATTCACGTGTCAATCATTGTATAAGGACTTGCAGAAATTTAAGTTGTTAAAACCGACCCTCATGTGGAGAAGTTAACAGCATTTTTCGCTTACGTTAGACTTATGAAAATGTCCCTCATGTTTTGCAACGTTTTCTGCATTTTGCAAAGGTTTGTTTTTAACAGAATTTTTTTTTTCAGGGTTAGTGTAAAAAACCATGAGACTGTATGTGTTAGGTGTTTTAGGACACACAATTACTTATCAGGTAATTACCTTTTCCTTTATTTCCCCTTTTGCAAATTTCTTATCTTATTCTTAGTTGCGAAGCTATGAGTCACGGTTTTCAAAATAGGGTTTGACTATACAATTGGAGCTTTAATATTCTCAATTTAAAAGCGAGGAATTACCTTTTCCAGTTTGCTTGAAGAGATAGCTAAAGATGTAGCCTGTAAATTTATTGATTTCCTTTTTTCCAACCACGATTATTGTTGATCATGTCCACTGGTCGTAAACACTTCTGATTGATCACTTCCCCTATGTTAAAGGCCTTTAGTTCAAAACCAGCAGTGTTCTTTTTAGTTCAGTTTTGTAACAGGTACTGATTTGAGTAGAAGTAAGTCCTTTCTTTTGTAACCACTATGTATTTTTATCCTGTTTCCTTGCCAGGTTAGTAAACACTTTCACGTTACAATTGATATAACTTGAAGAGTTTAATTTCCAGTTTCAGTCTTTGTATCCCTCGGTAGGAGGGATACCAAAGGCCTATCAAGTCGGAGATTACAGGCTTTTAGCCTCCAGATATAATTTCCGCTTATTTATACTGACGTACGGTTACTTCTACTCCAAATAAACAACACAGCGTGGTGATCAGAGGTAGCTCTTTTAAGTTATACCAAGCCGTAGTATCAATTATTTGTACTAATCCAGTTTCTGAGATTTTACCGGGTGGTTTTAGGCTACAGATGTAAGCCTACAGTTATAGCCTATAGCTAGTTATCATTTAGATAGTAGACAAGGCTACTGGTGGTTCGCTACAGTCACCCAGAAATAAAACTTTCTATAAAGTGGATTCATCAACGGATTTCAAATTTGAGACGCAATTGTTGAAGAGGAAATTGAAATTAATACATTTAGTATATATATAATGTGTTCTAAACTAACTTACCCTAGCTTTCATGTCGCTGAAAGCATCTTCAAGTTCAGAGAGACGACACGTTCCAGAGGCAAGAAACTCTTGGACTGACGGAATAAAGCAATCCCCAGGAAGTGCTGGTGTTGGCTGGGTTCGGTGGAATTCCATTTCTCTTTCAACTTCACGGAGACCAGCGCGGAGCTGAATTACATCTTTTTCTAATTCATTCAAACTGAAAAATAAGAAACAAATAAATGGGGAAGAAAAAATGCAACATTAATTCTTCGATTTTCTGTTCAATAGCCTTTATATAATAATAAATATACCGAAGGAATCTACTTCAGTGTAGGAAGGGAGAGCGCATTTAGTAAAAGAGGAAGAGTCACGCTAAAAAGTACAAGAAAGTAGTTAAAACCCCCACGTTTAGCTGGTAGATCTCTAGGCTCGGTAGATACATTCTGGAAAATATATAAAAATAATTTTGAGGGTTTTGTTACATACTATTGATCACAGAAGAGAATTTATTGATGCAACAAAATATATTGTAAAGAAGCAACACTGTCTGCACAAATCTATTCGCGGCTACCTTGTGACCCCAGGCTGAAGACTCCAGGTTGTTGGTATTAGAGGGAAATATAGTCGTAAAGCTCTCTGCAAGTTATTTTCTGCTATTTGTGATCGTTCAATTTTATATCTTTCTGGGTTTCATCCATTTGTGAAAAAAAAATCTTTCTTTTATCGTTATTCAGCATTTCCGTTACTGTAAATTTTGACTTTTTCTTCTACCTTGGTACCATACAAATTAGAAATAAATGATGTTTTTGGAAAAGATGTA
This sequence comes from Artemia sinica, assembly GCA_027921565.1. Classification (NCBI taxonomy): domain Eukaryota; kingdom Metazoa; phylum Arthropoda; class Branchiopoda; order Anostraca; family Artemiidae; genus Artemia; species Artemia sinica. The sequence goes on from CM051262.1 coordinate 57,802,220, forward strand.
GTAGCAAGCAAAAGGTTTTCAGATATTAATGTAAGGGAATTGCTACCTTTTCATGATCTTGAATCAGTGTTTATTTCGTAATTTTTCTTTCTCTCTTTTTGTAGTCCGCTGTTGTACATTATTGTAATCGTGGATTAGAAATAAATTATTATTATTATCATTATTATTATTTTTAAATCGTGCATGTTTTTTAAGCACTGTTTCTCTTTTTTATAGCCATCCCCAGCGGAGCGATAGATTTGAAGCCAGTTTATTTAAAGTATGATTTGTAACAAATTGTAGGGCAAGAAATTTCAAAAGTATGGAAAAGGGAGGTGACTGACCAGAAAAAAGGCAGAGAAAAGTTATGGAAGAAGGGATTGAAAATCATAACTAGAACTTCTAACGTTTAGTTTTTGTTGTTGTTTTTTTCGAATTTTTCGACGTATTTTTGATTTTATAAACATGCAATTAATTTTAGCTGCATTTTAACCAAAAATGAACTTTAATTTTAATCAATATTGAACTTTAAAATTAAATATTTAATCAATAAACATCAATAAACAAATATTTAATCAAAAAACACTATTTAATCAATATTGAACTTTCAAATTAAAAATGAACTTTAATTTGAACTTTAATTGAATTTTAATTTTAACCAAAAATGAACATTTGTATCGATCTAATAAAACAGAGAAGTGTTAATAAGAGATTCAAAAAACATTTATGTCTAGACAAAAAATATTTTAAAGCTCACGAAGACGAAAAAAACAAAACAGTGACTGAGACAATCAGTCAAAAAAGACACAAAGGAGGGAGGCTTTAAAGAAAACTTGTTTTCTGCTTTTTGTGCCTTTTTTTGTGCTGTCAGACCTAAATATATTGAGATGGACAAGGTTTGATTTCGAAGTGCCATCAAAAGTCACAATTGACCGAATTCTTACTCTAAAGATCTATAATTACCAATTTGAGAAATTTATGTCAGCGCAAAAAAAAATTTACAAGTGACGAAAGAAATTGAAAAAGAAACCGAGAGAGCCCGATACAAAGAATGTAAATCGTAAACACCTTCGGTTTAATGTTCTTATATAGATAAATATGTGCTTTCGTTGCTTATCAGCTACACTCATTGTGCCACTTTACTGTATCGGTTCTCTTTTTCTAAAAAAAAGTTTATTATTAATTTATTAACATATTCTGGACTGTTATTGTTCTTGTAGAAAAGTCTTTTAGTAAACGCTATTTTCACACTGGCCTGGCGTGTAAATTGTGTACTTGTATTTTTGCATAATTTTGGAATTACGATTCATGGTCTCACTTCAATTTGATTTATGAAGATGATAATCTTATTTTGAAAGAGTGGATTATATTGTAAGGCCTTGTTTCTATTTTAATTAGGGAATAATTTAGATTCTTAGCTTTTGTTATTCCATCGAATAGTTTTTCATTAAAAAATAGCAATTAATCATCAATTTTTGCTATGGATTTGAGAATTAGTCTTTTAGTCCTGCCTAACAATTTAACATGAATAAATACGTACTTACTTTCTTTATATATCAGAATGGTCATACTGGTTAACTGCAAGGCCGTATCCAGGGGGGGGGGTTACCCGGTTTGAGCCCCCCCCCCCCGAAATTTTTGACCGACTCGAAAATAAGTCGAAAATTAGTAAAACCTAGGTAAAAATCAGTAAAATTAGTCGAAAACTGAGTCAAAAATTAGTAACCCCCCCCCCCAAAAAAAAAGTCAAAAATTAGTAAAACCCCCCTGAACAAAATCCTGGATACGGCCCTGGTTAACTGTAGTGCTTTTTTCTTCTTTTTTTTATGAGAAAAGTTCAAAACTATTTGTTGAGTATAACAACAACAACAAAAAAAAACTTACTTGACCTTTGCAGCGTCTTTTACGTGCGATAAATCTTCTTCAATCTTAAGCAAGTCTTTTAGCTTAGATTCTATAGTTTCTATTATGTAATGTAATAGAGTTTGTTTGCTGCTTCCAGATTTAGTATCCGCAAGTTTGTTCAAGCTTGTCAATTTAAAACCCACAGCATTGCCACGTGCACCACGGTTCATGTAATTTCCAATAGCCAAAATAAGTTCCAAAACTCTCTTAAATCGTTTGCTCCTAATAGCCTCCTTAGAAGCTTCTGAAACTGCAAGAACACGGGGCCATAAATCATTTAATTGATTTGGAAACTTTTTCTTATAGTATAAAGCTGACAGCCTTTGTTCAAAGTGTATGACTCTAGATATGTCATAAAGGAAACGATCTGCTCTTGAAAGTGACTCACAATCATCTGAATGTTCATCTAAAAGTGCCCGTTCTTCAGGAGTGGGCACAAATTTTAGTAACTGCTCAACCATATCTAAAGGCATTTGATCTGTAGAGTCCATGCTTAATATCACTCTGATTATTTCTTCATTTGTCATTTTCAGTTTGGTTAAAAGGATGTTACAGTTTTGAGCACGTCGAGAATCAATCAAAGTTAGTGACTTAGACTTTGTACGGGTGACCAGACATAAATCTTCAACAGAACCGTCAATACCCTTGAAAAAGACAGTACGTGAATTATGAGATTAGGAGAATTATGATATATAATCATGACAAATTGTCCTAGATTTCGTTTTAATTGGTGTTGTAGCCATTCTTAATTAGCTTTAATTGGTTACTAGGGTCCCTAAATTTTTGGCAATAGTAATAATTTAGAAGAACTATCTCTTTTTCTTTTTCCTGGAGGAAAGTGTGATTAGCGGTGTTAAGTCCCAAAGTTTTAGGAAGGGCTGGAGGTAAAATATATGTTCTTTATCTAGGAGGACAAAATTGTCATTTTTTATCAATTTCACCTATGAAATTACCCCAAAACCAGCATTTTCAAGAAAATACTCAAAAATGATATTTTCTATTGCTAGGGGGAATCTAGGGGGCAGCCCCCATTGACACTACCATATGTAATCTCTTCTAATCATTATACAAGCCAAACTTGAACAAAACATTCTGTTTTTGTTTAATGGATATTTTTAGCGTGTCGAGAATCAATCAAAATTATTGACATGAATTTTGCAAGAATGACCGAAACATAAATCTTCAAAAGAGCCATAAACACCCTTGAAAAAAAGAGAACAAAGGAAAATTAATTAAAAGGCAAACAATAGGGTCATTGTCTGGCTTCAATGATCAACAGATTTGTATGTATTTCCTTAAGTTTACTTGTATTATTGTGAACAATAAGCGAGGACTTATTACTCAAAAGACATAAAAAGAGTTGAGTACTACGAGTATTTCTTAGTCGTGTTTCCTTCAAGTATAACCTAAAATAGAAACTTGTATGGTATACCCCCTACAGCTCAAGAAGTGAAGTTAGGTTAATCCAAATAAAATATACCTAAGTATGATAAAAATACAATACTTTGGAAACAAATTTGGATTATATATTTGCACATTAGTGGGGGGGGGGGGGTAAGTACAGTGGGTCTGCATGCAAGATGTGTTAGCTACAAATATTCTGATATTATGAAGTAAGAATTGTTTTCTGACTTCACACTGTCCAAATACTTTACCCACCCCCTAACGTGCAAATATATAGCCCAAATTATATGTTTCCCATCTATTCTGTACCTTCTCTACGTCTTTTCTCACGCTAAGTTGAAAGAAACCGGTTTACAGTACGTCAATGCATGAAAAACTTGAGCTGCGGGGGGTATACCATACAAGTACCAAAAAAGATCTTTTTTGGTTTTAAATAAAAATTATAAAAAAGGCTAAAAACTGTTTGGCTAGATAATGCACCTGAAACTCAGAAGCACAAATAAGCTAGAACACATTAGTATAATCTAGTACATATACGATTATTTATTAGTCTAAACAGTTAAAACCAGTCATTTATTGGATAGCAGCAATTTTTTCCAGTTTTAAAATCTCCTTTAATTATTATGAAAGCCAAAATGACGATAACAGCAATTCATAGCACGACCGTACAAAATCATTACGCACGCCATGTAACAAACAAGTTTTGAGCAAATATACGAGTACTAATGCAGTTTCGAAAGGTTATGGAACGTGACAGAAATTTAGTGGTTCTGAATAATTAAGTCAAAAATGAAATATCTATCTGTTCCACAGACGTTGTTAATCGATGCTAATAAATTGATATATGGCGATAACGGCGATAACGAACGAACTCGAAACAACTGGCGAAACAACTGGCGATAACGAACTGTAAATAAGGAGCGACTCAGCCCAAAAGTAACCGAAATCTTATAAACGAAATCTTGATATCAATACACACATCTAAGAATTTCGCTTTTTATGCTGATTCCAAATATATAAAGTTTATTAAGTTTAATGTTACCCATCAAAAGCTTGAAGCCCGATAAAATTTGTCTCATTTCCGAAAAGGGGGAAACCCTCCCGCCAGTTGTTTCAAAACATGTTTTAGTAGTGATAATGACTTTATTTTATATGGCCAATCACGTTATTGATAGAGCAGAACTAAATATAGTAGTTTCGCCTATTCTGTAGGTAAAATATTTACAGTATATCTTACAATATATACAGTAAATATTTAGAGTAATATCTTTAAATATTTGCAATATCTGGCCTGAGGCTCGTGAAGGTTCGAGGTTTGAGTTATCCAATTTTTGTATAAAAAAAAGACAATCCGCTATACGATTTAATAGAATAAAAAAAATTTTGCAGTATTTAGGACATTTTTTTTTGAATAACAAGAAAAGTGTCTTTTAGAAATAAAACTCATTGTCCAACTTGAAAAAGAAGAATAAACAGAATGGAAAGCGACCAACCAGTTGATTGATCATTCACATCTTGTGTTCATAAAACAAATCTCTAAACATAGAGGATTATATTCTAAAATGATAGGGAAATACTTTAAAGTGAACATTATATAAAACAATTTTTAATAGTTCATCTGCTTAAATCTGCACTAAAATATGATTAAACATATTTTTTTTTTTACCCAAGCACATAATAATAATAAAAATAACATAATTTAAAAATCGGAAAATTTTAAGCTTGGACCAACCATATCCTTGATGGTAGGACCTAACGGAAAAAAACTAATATCATTCGTTTCGGTAAAAATTTTCGGTAATTTTGTAATTTTTTACTTACGTTCATTCCATTTTTCTGGTATGCAGAAAACATTTTGTCAAAGTCCTTCAAGTCTAAAACCTTGTAAAGCTTCTGCTCATCCAACTCTGCCCATACGGTTCCGCTTAGTTTATGGTCTGGTAATTTGGTCCAATTGAATGATTTAAGTGGCGCAGAGGACGGGGGAATTTCTTTCTTGATCACTGATTTTACCGGCATCAGTTGCATTCCTGGCCCTTCAGGTAATGGTGGTGGGATACCCAATGGTGGTGGAGGGAGATTTCCTGTAAAGGATCCTACATCAGATTTTCACTAGTTCATAAGCTTCTTTAAAGTTATAAACTAAACTATTTCTGTATGAATTGACTAGTTGTTATAAAAACAAATACGGGTTGCTTCGTTTGTAAGGAAATAAACAAAAAAAGGTATTTTTCGTTCTATTGTGTGTTTTTTTTTGTTCCTGGAGAAAAGGAAATAAAAGGATACCATGGCAAACTTTGTTATGGTACCTACAAGTATCTGCCCGTCCACAGTGCCCTTCCTCGTTTGATGCAATTTTTTTTCTTTGCTTTTTTTATTTTCCTTGTTTTAAGTGTTCATTTTTTTTCTTTTTGTTATTCTGCTTTTTGGTTTATTTGTTTTTTGTACCATGTTGTAAAAAAATTATTATTAGCACATTCAGCGAAACAAATTCCCGAGAGAAAATTCTAAAAAAACGATTACCACCGCACTGCAAGACTTGGTGAAAGAAGTTGGCTAAGAACTTACTTCGTAATCAAGTGATATTTTTCAAAATAATTTTCAAACTCTTCCAGTCGAATCCTGAACAACAAGTATTACTCATAAAGATATAGCCCCAACCCTTAAATGGCATCTTTAGCGGGAAAATTACATGATACGTGCTGTTTAAATAAATTATATAAGATAATAATTTTTGCACAGCAAGGGAAGATTTTTATATATGTCTAATGTTACTGATTTTTTTTTCTTTTCTTTTTTTTTGGGGGGGGGGGTATAGAAGAAGATAGTTCTTTTTGGATATTTTCTTAAATGCGGTTGTCTAGTTTAAGCATGAATACATTATTAGTTAGCTAAAAAAATATAGAATAAGAGTTTATGAGTAACTCGGTGAGCTTGAGCTCTTCTAGAATGAATATGAAGCCCTTCATTCTAGGGCATATTGTAGAATATTGTCTAGCACATATTGAAGAGCGTAAATTATGTTGGCTAGTGCCACTTTTGAACATTGCTTGTGTATGCAAATACATTTTTGGGTCTTGTCATTTTCTCATACATGCGTTGCATGATTTCTAGCTATATCTCTAGATTTGTTCGCTTTCGAAGAAATTATCAATGTCTCCAAGACTGTTGTTGCAATTCCATGTCCATTGAGGGTGACTTTTTTTTCTCACTTAACAGTTTTTTTCAAAAAGCGATTTTAAGTTTTCGGTTACCTTGGGCTGAACTTCGTTCTTTACTAGGTTGCAAGGGTATTTTTAACCCATGATATATCTACACGAAGGAAAAGGCTTTCGTTTTTTAAAGGAATATATTAATGAACGATAACATTGCTATTTAGGAGCGAATAACTAATGTTGATGAAAATTTAGTATAACATAACGATGTTAAATAGCTAATAATATGTAAAAGATACAAAAAAGTGCATTTTTTTGTGAAATAAAAATGGTGTTAAGTTGTATTAAGGTATTAAAATAAAACTCTGAAACTAATGGGATTAAGTTGAATCTTTCAGGCCCTTTGAAAAAAAATCGAATGACATTATGTGCATTAAGGTTGTCAAAAGGACGTATCTACAATGTCTCACGAACAGCTAAGGATATTAAGTTGAAAATTCTAGAGAATGTAGAGGGGGATGTTGAACTAAACCAAATGACGTTATCTGTATCCAGGCTGAGGGCGTTTCTGTAAAACCTCAGGTGATAATTATTAAGAATTGTAAAATATTCAAATTTCAAATAGCATAAAAATCTATTTCAATATATTTATATTAAAAAGAAGATATAATAATAATCAGTTCAAAATCTCGAAGACCCATAAGAATCACACCAAAGTCAAATATGCACACCGGTTTACTTTTTAAAACTACAAAAGTCAACAAAAAAAGCGAAAATGCAAATACCTAAAACTATGAAAGTCAACAAAAAAGTGAAAATGTATGAAACTTCCCCACGGAAAGAAGACCAAAATCTCCACATGGGTGAAGGATATGTCAGCAGAAAAGAATTTGTTAAAGCCCCTTTGGGAAGAATAACCAAGAGTCCGGGGAGCATTCGTAGCATGTTTCGGCAACTCAGTATAAGCAATGTTGTGTCTTCAGCGTCAGCAGAGCAGAAAAAATCTTTTTCAGACTTGACTGGTAATCATAAAGATAAGAAAACCACAGTAGATCTTGAGAGTAAAGAAAGAAGTAAGATTTCAGAAAAAACATCAACGAATAGAGAATCAATCTTTTCATCAATTAGCAGCACGAAAAACTGTAAAATCTACGGGGCTAGACTTTTTAGAATTCATCGGAAGAATACAGCAACTACGAATATAAAAATTAGACTCAAAGACGACACAGAGATAGTAAACAGATTCAAAGAAAAACATACCCTTAAGGGTTGGGCACACATAGCTAATTTCGGGAACCGATTTCAGCATCAGTGGACAAACGATAGCGGTAAGAAAAATTGGTTGAAAGAAAAAATTATTCACGAGATTTTCAAAACAAAAAACCATGGACACAAATAGTCAACTGGAGTTTATTAATAGTTGCATGATTGATCTCAGCTTAATTCTCAGTTTAGTTCTCATCTCAGTAGCGGGGCCTTTCGCCACAGACATCTCTGGCTGACTGTTTATTAGTATCCCTATTTTTTTGTGATGATCATGATGAAAATCGGCGCCGAAAACTAGAAAATTTTTCAAGCTCAAATCGACGCTGATTTCTTTTAAAATCGGCGCTAATTTGGAAATCAGTTCCCAAAATCAGCTACGTGTGCCCAGCCCTTTACTCGTTTTCGGCAGTTTATTCAGGCTAAACATCCACACCTGAATTCGCAAAGCTTCTTTTTCATTGGCGGAGTTCCAATGAAAAAATTACAGAAGAAAGTAAGACTATAAAAAACTTAGGCTTAATTGGATCGTCCCTTAGGGTTAAGGCCAAAACCTCATGTTAAATAAGTAAGACTGGATAAAGAACACCCGGAGCCTTGATGACACATATGGCGTGAACTATTGTCAATGTCTCAGGTGTCAGGTCTTTTTTTTAAAGGTCAGGTAGCAAGCCTGTCGCCCAGCCTTGCGGCAGCTAGGGTCAAATACCATCCCCTCCATTACCAAGCAGAGGTAAATCAAATGTGCTATTACAGCTTGATGCAACCATGATGGTAGCTGCTACCTAGTAAATAACGAACCACGGCCCATAGTAACCAAAAATATGTAAAAAACGCGTTAAAAAAAGTAAGTGAGAAAAGATTGCCATTTCTAGCTGATTCAGGAGTGGTAACTACTATCTAGAGTAGTCTTAATAGTAAAATATTATTTTGAAACCTAATTTACGGGAATTTCAAAAAATAGCCTGAACCTCTGCAAAATGGCACTGGATCGAAACAAAAATTACAACATTAGAATCATCATGGCCAAAAATTTTATACTTACAGTCCCCTGGCTTGAACACCAAGGAAAACCACTTTTTGTGCATGGGTAGCACTGATATGTCCTCTTTTTTTCTTTTTCCGCTGCTAGCGGGGCACTTGAACATGATAAAGAGCTGTTAAAGGGCATATTTTAAAGGAAATTGCTATATCTGCGTGCTTTTGTAATCAACAAAACATAATGTTAAAAATATAAAAAGAAATTGATAAAACAAAACTGCATCTTCATACACAAGATGATGTTATATTATTATTATTCATTTATTGCCCGTCAAAAAAAGATAAAATACACGGATTAATCACTAAAGATAACGAAAAGAAAAAAAGACACAAACACACATTGAAAATTCTAATACATGACAAAAAACTCTTCATTACATACATTATATTAACACGAATAAACTATTGCGAAAAAATTGACGACCATGGGTGATGAAAATTTCTTTGAAAACTGGATAAAGATTTTTTAATACTCTACCAGCTTATACAAATGGATAATTTTACGATTTCTTGTCCAAGGAGGCAAATGTAAGAGATATTTAGCAAATCTGAAGAAGATTGATCGTAGGTGCTTTTTATCTGTAACAACTATAAAAAAAAATCCAGAAGAGAGCAATGTAAAGCAGATGTGGAAAGGCTGTGGCATTGTAGATGGACGCTAGAAGCTGACGGTTGAAGTGTAGTTTGCTTTTTACGATTCCAGCGTAAGAAATACTAATTTTACGCTCAACGTGAGATATCAGCAAACGGCGTGTGTAGCGATAAATGAGCGAATTGGAAGGCCGAGGTATGCAATATGGTCTGCGGCTTTGACAAGAGAGCCGTCCAGATTTAGGAGAGAAGTAGAGGAATTTCGCCAATTGAAAAGAACAACTTCGTTTTTCTCGGGATTGAAAGACAGTCCAATTTTTGCATATTCATCTTTGAATGAGCTAACGATGATTGTCAGTCAGCTTGAAGGTTTTACGTCGTTTATGGCCTTATGTGGTTGTCAAGTAATGCACAGATTTCGATATTAACCTGATTGAAAGTGAGTAGTAATGAACGTTATTTGACTTGAAAGTTTGACATCGTTTATGGCTTTAAGTTGATTATCAACTCCAACTTGCTTATTGAAGACCATTTTTATCATTAAAGATGCGTCACTAAGAAGGAATCCTTTATAAAGTGCATGTTTAAAAAGGTCTAATTTTTGGCAAGATATGGTACTTACCGAAGAAAGGTGGTGGAGGTGGTGGTCTGATAGAGCAAGGCATAATAGATGGCAGTAAAGTTCCTGTAGGCGATGGCAGTACTGACTTAGCATCATCAGATATATTTCCTGTTGAAATGATATGTTCAAGTCGCTGGACCCGATTTCTTTCTGTTCCCAGTTGCTCATTTATTTCATTTAACCTATATTCAAGTTCTCCAGCTTTTTGTTTAAACTCTAAATGGCCTCTGGTCTCTCTCTCCAACTTTTCCTTAACGCGGGACAATGCGTTTTCAATGTCCTCCTGCAAAAAAACGTTTTGTTCATCCGTTCTACGAAACTTAAAAATATTTAACACGTCACGGAGGAAATTTAAATAATCAAAGCTGTTGAAGAAATTCAAATTAATCGAGAAAATCAAATTTTAATTTTATTCAATATTTCAAATAAAAAAATTATAATAATTCAGTCACCAATTAGGTAGCAATTTCTACCAATTAGGTAGAAATTGGCGAAAACTTGTAAATTTTTTTTCTTTCAAAATTTTCGTGGAATAACGCATTTCCAGTATGCTTGTGGAGAGGAGCTCTTCCCCACTTTTCTTTAACTCACGGTGATCCCCTTTGCTCTAAAAATTGGAGGGGTCACGTGGAAAAATTATGTTCTGTAAGAACGCCATTCCAGGGAAAACAAACTGTTGAACTGTCAAAGGGGAATTATTGGGGGTGGGAGGAGGTGAATTTTCCACGGGTGAAGTTTTCCACTTGATGGGGGGGGGGGGTTCCAAGTGAGGGGAGATTGTCTAGGTTTGAATTTTCCGCGGGGGAGGGAATCCGCATGGGGAGTATTTTCCGGGGGAATTCTCAAATACTATTAAATTTAAAAATGCGATCATTATTAATACGCAGGGAGGAATTTCCAGTGGGGGAAATTTTCCTTGAATTCCCTTTCTTTTAACTTGCGACTAAGCTAATGTATATATAAAATCAGGTGTACTTGTCTCTGTCTTTCTTTCTGTCGTTTCACTAAATTTACAGCTAAATAATCTAAGGCAGAAAGGGGAAATCTTTCCAGAATAACTTGAGAACCATGCCAATGGCTACACAAGTTCAAAAAAAATAAAATAAATTGACAATGAGACAAACATGATGACAAGCATGCGAAGGCCAAAAACTTAAGGGTCGATGAATCGTCTGTTACTAATAAGGGTCAAAAGCTTATTGAAGCGAAGGGTAGCGGAACGAAAATTTATCAGAGTTTTAAATCATCTTTAAGGAATTAAGTTTGACCATTTTTTCATGTTTCAAAACTTATCTTATAGTAGTGAATATTTGCTATCTCAGGCAGTAAAACGATTCGTTTTTCCAAAATTTATTTGGTTTCTTGTTGTTGCTAGAAAAAGTAGTTGAATTTGAAAAAAATTGATTCTGTGGTATTTTAGGGCTTTAAAAAATATTACGGTGCAAAACTTATAGATTTTGTTGTAAAAATTATGTCGCTCGATTACGTCGCTAAAACGTAACATTTTTTAAATTACCGCAGCGGAAGCGGTCTTAGAAAAAGAAATCTAGTGTTTCTTCAGTAAATAAAGTAAGAAAACAACTAAAAACCCGGCTTTCGGTTTTCACCAATATTTTCTAAAGCCCATTTCATTTAGCATAAAGCCCTTTGAATTGCCTTGGCAGAAACGGTCATAGAAAAAAATTCTAGTGGAGGTTTCTAAGCAAATATCTTCTTAAATTAAAAAAAAATATTTTAAATGTGATCTTGGCAGCTATTAAATTAGTTTCATCAAGGTGCAATGGAAGTATCTGTTTTGATGACTAGCCTAATATGAAAGGAGTTAAAGGCTCCCCTATTTTGTAAGAAATACCATTAAATTTTCAAAAAAGTATGACTTTAAGGAGAAATATGATTGCTTCAGCGTTCTTGCTCAAGTTTCGGATGAGTGGTATACCCTTGCTATTTCTCCTTTTGTGATGGAGAGTAAAGGCTTATTTTTAAGAGACTGAAAGTATGCTAATTATTACTTAACCTCCCTATCCATTGATGTGACTAGAGGAAATGATTGGGCTCTCTCCAATCCTAGAAACCAGGGGCTTAATTTGCGATAGGACAGAGGAGGGAGGGGAAAACTGCCCCGAGACCTCAGTTCGCCCCCCCCCCCCCAGCTAAAATTTAGTGTCCTCAAAAATATTGTAAATACTAAGATAGGTCTACATAATTCAAGCATCCAAAGAAACGGATTTTCTTTGGTATATTTATAACAGTTTTCTTTGGTATATCTTTGCCTTTACGGTAGGCTACTATATGGCTCATTTTTCATTTGGTCATTTTCACAAAACCAGGGAAAATCGGTTCCTAATTTGCCCCCCCCCCTCTTCCAGGATTTAGAATAAATTACGCCCTTTCTAGAAATACCATGGTCCTCAGTAGCGACAATAACGCTAAATTAATGAAGAAAGTGTTACCCCCCTTCCCGCCACAAATAAGCCATAGCTGAGTCCATGCCAAGCTTACTAACTCAAAAGATCCTTTATCTGGCTCCATTACATCCTCTTATTGGTATGCTACTCATATTAACTTTTGCATCCTTTAAAAGCCATTTTAAACTATTGTTTTGCAAATAAGGGGCAAAGAAGTAAAGAAAACACTCCACCTTTTCTTGCAATCGGGCCTCTAGCTCTTGCTCTTTGTTTGTTAATCGATTGACAATGTCAATATTTTCTTTTTCTAACTCTTCTGCTCTTCCCCTGGCGGCAATTAGTTCTTCCTCAGTAGCAAGCCTAAAAAGGAAATTCGACCTTTATTGTTTTTTAGTTGTTTTAATTACTTCTCAAAGCAGTCGTTATGAAACCTATAGTTGACGAGTTTCGTTGTTCTTTAGAATCAATATACATTTTCTAATTGGGAAATCATGGTAGGGTACCAATAATGGTAAAACTAGATTTTCAAAGTTCATCCTAAAGTTTGTTTTCTGTGGCACCTTATAGAATAGGGTCTATTAGGACCTATTGTATCGATTGGTTAAAAGGGGAAATTATCTGCCAGCAAAGGGCCCCTGTGGCTGGGAGAGGAGCGAGGGAAGGCAAACTTTTGAGGACGTTCAAATTTTGCATTTAATATATCAAACGAAAGGAAAGCTTTGCCTGACTTTGAATATAATCCTGACTTTTATAAAAACGTAAATTTGGAGGAGATAGGGGCACATATATAAAATTGGTGGAATTCGTAACCATAGTTCTCAAGTTTCAGCGCAACGTTCTCAAATTCTGAATGATAAATTCAGAAGAGTGCGAACGGAATTTCCCATCACGTGCGAATTTTTTAAGTAAGTTTTCTTATACAATTTTGAGGTTTTAGCTATTCAAATTAAATTCATTTTTAGATAAATTCAAATATTAATTTTATTTAAATTTTATTTTTATTTAAATGAAATTCAAATAAAATTCACTGAGGCTCTTGAGGCCTAGACAGCTGCCATGCTCTTTCTCTTTTTTGTGTACAAAAGGTTCTAAGCTCAATCCTGTAATGTAGAGAAGGAAAAATGCACAACTGCTTAATTTTCTAAAATAATGAATAATTTGAAAACAAACTAGTACTGAATGTTGCCCAATCATGTTACGTTCTTCTATAGTAAGACCATAAGCTGGGGCTCGTTCTTTACGGGGCAACCATGATCAGGTATACTGAAGAAACGTTCTCCCACCCCATAAAGACAATCCCTTTACCGGAGAAAAATTCTTTCAACAATTTTTGCAATTTCGGTTTGAAAATATATCTATTAAACCGTTTTTCTGTCCTATTTCTTTATTAAAGAAAGCGTTTCAAATAGTAAAAAAAACATATATATATATATATATATATATATATATATATATATATACATATATATATATATATATATATATATATATATATATATATATATATATATATATATATATATATATATATATATATATATATATATATATATATATATATATATATATATATATATATATATATATATATATATATATATATATATATAATATATATATATATATATATATATATATATATATATATATATATATATATATATATATATATACATATATATAAGATAAAATTTAACCATTTGAAACATCCTATTATCATAGTACATTGCTTCACAACCTTTTTAATTTCCTGGCCCCAAAAATAAAGTTAGTCGCCATTATAAGAAATGATGATTTGAAAGCGGTTATCACTTTAACAGTAAAGCCTGCCTAACTCATTAGTTATTTCTTGGTACATAGTTATTGAGTTTGCGAAGTTTTATTTTTGGATTTGTTTAAACAGTTGATTGAATTAATCTTGATTTTGAATAAAAGATTCTTTTCTTACCCAAGTATTTTTTATGTTTTCTACAGATCAAGAATTTCATACTAGTAATTATGTTTCCACGAACTAATAGACAGGTTTATGGACAAAAATGATCAAATCTCCACTTCTCAATACATAACTTATTCCCAACCCCTTTAGAAAGAGTTAGGATTATTTTGCGCATTAAAGCTATTCAATGACACATCTAGAGTGAAGAGGTTCGGGGATCTAAGTCTTCGCAAGTAAGATATAAAACGTAAACCACGTCGGCTTCTATTTTCTCGTTGGATATTGTCTGATAAAATACTTTCTCCGCAATTAGATCCTATTATCCCCCCTCTGGGATTAAAATCTAGCTACACCACAGAAGTTAATTGTTTGATATATTTCAAGACAAATTTAGTAAATCAAATACCAAGTTGCACTATTTGTAAAGCAATCCTATACCAAATTAAAACAATCATCTACATATATCTAGATTTTGATAATTTTGCTCACAAAAAGGCATTAAATTATTCCTTTTGATTTTAAGTGGGCAAATTCGATTTCACCACAAATGTAAATGAAGATTTCCAAATAGGTTAATATTCAGTCGTTTCTTTTTGAAAGAAAGAAGAACCTAAGTTTAATAACTTTTTGCCAAATTCTTAACCACAAATATATGTAATATAAAAATTGTTCTTAATTTGTAAGTAGCAAAGACATTTTTGACTCTTCACAACCTTTCCTTATTTTTGCGACTGTCCAATAAACTGGCAAAAACTAAAGATGTTGTAGGTGTTGTTACAAAATTAAAGACAATTGTAAAGGTGTAATCTTGGAAATATCGACAAACCTTGACTAAAAACAGAATTATAAGTGGAAATTATAAGTAAAATTTTGTAGTATTTCAAAGTATTATTGGAAATTTTTTGATGGATTAAGAGCTCGAAATGAAAAATTCGAAGAATAAAAATGAAGCTGCGAACTTTTTTTCAATTCAGAAAAAAGTGAAGACAGATCTTGTGTTTTGCAATTTTTTGCTGTATTTCTATATTTGTTTTTAAGAAATTATCTTCATTTGAAAGTCTCGTTTTTTTATTCCCTATCCACTTAAAATGTTTCCCCTAACTTGTACTAAAAAATTAGTTGTCAATTCTTTCCGTGAGCTAACAGACCTAAAGTATGGGCATTACATCATTTATCTGTGTTCGTTTTCACACATGAAAAAAACATTCTATCAGCATGTCTGAGCGTTTTCGCGTACTAGGCTGTAAATTACATATTTTCTTTTGATTTCTTGATTTCTTTTCTTTTGAAATTGTTATTTCTTTTCTCGCACTTCACATAATAATTTTTGTGGGCAGTAAATATATTGCCAGTACTATTCATTATTAGTCTTATCATCTTAAACAAGAAAGGCTCCAAACCTTTCTATTTTTGCACAGTGCTTATTTAAAGAAGTAAAACAGGAGAATAAAATTAGGAAAAATTACAGAATTCATCAACTACAAGTCGCTTTATTTTGCATATAATTATGTCAGATATCCTAAACTACTTGTACTACAAATTCAGCGAGGGACGAAATCATTTATTGGACTCAAAGGAAGATAACCCTTGAAAAAGAGCTGAGAATATGTGCTCAAACGTCTGGTACTAGGATTCCCATCCAATGAAAGCAGTGATGCTGAAGTTTTTGAGCTCCAGGGAAGGGAACAAGAGAGTACATAATCACTTCCCGTCTATATTTTCTTTAATATTTTAAAGGAAGCAGTAGAACAAGGGAGAACCATTCAAAATAAAGGGGCGATGGGGACTTGCTCCCAGGACGCTGTGTCTGGGAAAGGGTTGCCGCAACCAGGATCTTGTTACATGCAGTTTCGTTAGCAACTCTCTATTTCACGCAATATTTTTTTTTTTTTTTTGGGGGGGGGGGGAGGGTAGGCCTAATTTTGTCCCGGATGCCATTAACTCTTGGAACAACCGTACAACAAGATGAAGGAAAATTTCTGGAATGAGGCCAAATATTAAATCCTAAAAAATTCTGAAAGCCTTTTTGGCCTAGCTCAAGTACTTTCTTTAAAATGTTAAACATTATTTGTCCTGAGAGTGATTGTTCGCCTTAAAAGAAGTGGTAGATTTTTGTTTTACACTCTTCTGATTTTTCCATTTTTCTCAGTTCATTTTTTATGAATTTATCGGAAATCTTCTGCAAAAAAAAGGAAGTTGGCTCAAAGTCATCATGGACTAAGTACTGTTAGAATAAGGAGATTTTCCACCAGTGAGGTTCTTCTGTGAGTCAGCTGGTTTTAAATTAGTTATATCAAGATTAGTCAGTAGTAAAATTTTGTTATTAAGAGAAACTTACAGATGGACAACTTCTTTGACATTGATATCCAGAGGACTAACGTCTGGATCATATCCATTCTCACTTTGAAGCACAATTTGTTGAACAAGTCGGTCAAATAAAAGCCAATGTTGTGGATGAGAGCCATAATCCACTAGAAATATGTAAAGAAACAATTCATTATATATTTATTTAATTGGAGCTATAATCAAAACAACGTGTTTTTTCCGATTTCATATGTGAGATAAAGCTTGATGAGCTATTTAGACTTTAAATTCCTTTTTTGTCCACATTTTTGTTGTTGAAGACTGCCTCTATTTAAATTTTTATGAACTAGCACTTTTTGAAAAGTGATTTTTCAACCTCGGTTCACAGTACATAATGGACAAATCACAACTTCTCACCCCTTGTGGGGGATAATGGACTTCTCATAATGGACTTCTCACCCCTTGTGACAGTTTGGCCACACAAACTAAAAGAGTTTATAATGGACGGGCTAGAATGATCCTAGAACGTATTGAATCCCCCTAAGCACTACTGTCAAGGAGAGAAAAAATTAACTATAATTATCTTTCTTGAAGAATTTAATTACCAAAATAATAAGTTGTAAATCCTTAGAGCTATGAGGATTTTGATGGACAAGCAAACCACGACGAGAGTGGGAAATTAATTTAATAATTAAATTAAATTAATTATTCTCTGGAAAATTGTCTGCTGGATGATTGGGGCCAAAACTAAATATAAACTGAGATAAGTTGCCTGGTCAGAAGTTTAGTCGACCAAGTCCATAAAACCATGGAGAATTAAAAAAAAAGATATACTACTGGATTTTATTTAATGTGCCAATCTTTCAATAAGGGTAATCTAGGACGAAGTTGCTAACGGGTTTGGGTATGGATAATACACTTGGCTTAAGTGCATTTTTGTATACACTTAGCCAAATTAGCTTCTAAAGAAATTACCAAGTATTCATAGTCAAAGCATTTTTGGTCCTTTTTCAATACGAAACCCTTTTATTCCTTTAATTTAGACTTTAAATTCCTTTTTTGTCCACGTTTTTGTTGTTGAAGACTGCCTCTATGGACTAGCACTTTTTGAAAAGTGATTCTTCAACCTCGGTTCACAGTACATAATGGACAAATCACAACTTCTCACCCCTTGTGAGGGAATTAGGATTAATTTTTTGCATTAAATTTATGCGACTGCGTGCCGGAGAAGAAGAAATAAGGGGAGTCTATACCTCCGCGAGGCAAAATTTCTTTTAACATTTCCAATTTTTTTCTTTGTTGCATATAGCCTTATAAAGCACTTTCTCCACATACTCCCCGTTCTGGGATAGACCATGGCGGGTCCCAATCTTCTTGTTGTGAATCGATGGTACTAGATCTGTTTCTGTCTTCCTAGCAATAATTGTGGTTCTGCGAACTAATAGACAGGTTAATGGGAAAAATGATGAAATTGCAACTTCTCAATACATAGCTTATTATTCAATGTTTTTAAAGTTATTCAATGACGCATCTAGAAGGAAGAGTTTTGGGGGTCTAAATCTCCGCAAGTGAGGGAAAGAAATATTAACCACGTCGGCTTTCATTTTTTCGTTGCATATTGCCTGATACAGAACTTTCCAAACAGTTGGACCCCCCCTCCCCCCCCCCCCCCCATCCAAGGGATAGAACACCCGCTACAAAACTATAGCTAATTATGTGATATACTTCAAGACAAATTTAGTAAATCAAATACTGAATTGCCCTAACTCTAAAACAATAGCATATAAATTAAAAACAATTATCTACATTTATATTTAGAATTTGATATTTCTGCTTCTTGTTTCCTCTCTGCAGGTACTTCAAACTCACAAAATGGCATTAAATTATGCTTTTTGATTTTATGAGGGCAGATCAAATTTCACCACAAATGCAAATGTAGGTTGTGGATTTCCAACAAGCTAATATTCAGTCATTTCTTTTTGAAAAAAAAGAGAACCCAAATTTTGAGTAGCTTCTTGCCAAATTCTTAACCGCAAATATATGCAGTGCAAAAATTGTTCTTAGTTGTGAGTAGCAAAGACACTTTTTGGGTCAAGTCTTCAAACTTTTTGTTGTTGTTACTGTCCTATATATTTGACAAAAACTAAAGACGTTGTGACTGGTGGTACAAAAATTAGAGGAAATTGTAGAGGTGTAATCTTGGATAAATTCAAAAATATGAACTAGAAGCGTAAAAAATGAAGATGGCTACCAAGCAATCTATCACATTGTTTTTGCGATAAGTTTAGATTTTTGGCTCGGCGTATCACATAGGGGGGGTTTTCAGCTTTTTGGCTTGGATTTACTTTTTCTGTGCTAAATTTAGGTCGGTGAATTTCACATTAGTTCAATGATATGTTGACTGTAGCTGGACAGAATTTTGTGCGGGTTTATTTAATTTTTTTTTGAAGGTTGGGTTTTGACTGGATTGAGTATCAAGCAGCGTTCACATGCATGACTAGCTTTATTTTAGTGCATCAGCATGTGTGACTAGCCAGGCACTTGCTCAGGCTTTGAAGTCAAGCCAGGCATACATCTGACCGCCAAGCACAGATGATAAGTATAGCAACAAAAGAAGCTTCCTAATTGGGAAAATTTGGAATCCTAAACACGGAGTCCAAGGCTCTTGAACTGTTGCTTAGCTCTAACAATCACCTTATCAAACAGTTAGTGTCAACGAACGTAAGTAAGAAGCGATTTGGGCCAATAGTAACTGAAACTGTAAAAAAAATGAAATATGATAACAATTAATATATTCCAAGAATTGGCTTTTTACGCTGATTATAAATATATAAAAACTCATGAAGTTTAATGTTACCCATCAAAAGCTACAAGCCTTGGAAAAATTACCTGATTTACGAAAAAGGTGGGAAATAATTTCTGTTCGAATAATTCCTGTTCGTTTTAGGTTTTAATATTGCTCCTTACTTTCAGTTGAAAAAGCTTGTTTTTGTTTTTAATTTGATTATATTTATGACCGTGAAGTGCCTGGACAGACATGTAAGTCTATCTGAACATGCCGGTTCAAACCATTAATAACAGCATACACATACTACGTAATCATCTGATAAGGGCAAGTGTGTTAAACGTATCTTAAGATGCTCTTTGGTGGAAATAGTTCATTGAGTTTTATGGTGGCCGGCGTTTACCCCCCCTGGCGATTACCCCCTCGGAAAATCCCCCCCCCCCCCGCGCGGAAAATACCCCCCGGAAAATACCCCCCTCCCGATAAATACCCCCCACCGGGGAAAATAAGGCTTTCCAAATTTGAGAATTTTATTTGAGTTTTATTTTTTTTTATTTCCGTAGGGGAACGAATTTTGGTACATGTGTATTATGTGCCACTCAATGTGCCACTCGGGGGGGGGGGGTAAAGTATATCGGGTCTGCATGCAAAATGTGTTTGGTACAATTATTCTGCATATTAGATAGATAGATAGATAAGTATATTTTAACGCCAAATATACGGCCATGAACACATTAAAATAACATAAATGAAAGGCAAAAGTAACATAAAGTTTGATCAGCGATCATCATAAAACACTTAATGAAACACTACATTAACCTAATAATAGTACTTAATACTTGGAAAAAAAAAAACACTTAAATGAAACATTACATTTACTTTATACTGTGATTTTTTATTTTTTTTTAGTTAACAAAATTTTCAGATACCTCGCTATAAAGAATTGTTTTCTAACTCCAAACTGTACAAATACTTTACCCCCCCCCTCCTCCTTAGGTGCAAATATATAGCCCAAATTATATATTTTCCATATATTATGTCACTTGTCTTTGTCTTGTCTCGCGCTAAGCTGAAAAAAAATAACGAAGAAACCGGTTAGTTCTTGAGTTTTACACAGCGTAAATGTGAGCGAGTGGCGCATAATACACAAGTACCAAAATTCCTTCCCCCTACGAAAATAAAAAAATAAAAACTCAAATAAAATTCTCAAATTTGGAAAGCCTTATTTTCCACGGGGGGGGGGGGGTATTTTCCGCGGGGATTATTTTCCGGAGGGGGGGGGGGTAAACGCCAAGAACAGAGTTTTATAGGCCCATATTAGTTGGTTGAGTAATGTCCGACGGAATTCGCGTGGTTTATTTTTTGCTTGATTTTGTTCGTGGGTAGGGGGGGGGGTCTTGGTTGTATTTTGCAGGGGATCGTGCTTATATGCACCAAGGAAGATTTAAATGCCACTTCACCACAAAGATAAACTGAAAAAAACTCGACGTCGATATCTGTTCAGATGAGTCGTTATAACTATCAAAACTGCGTGCTACTCGAAGCTATTCTAGGATGACGGAATGAAAGGGCATAGACATCACGCCCCTCACCTTTCATAGGAAAGCGAGGAAACCATGGAGAAATCCTATTTTAAAACCAGTAAGATGATTTTAGAATTTTTCTAAGAAGGTAAGAGATTTTTCTCTTACCCTCTCCCCTGCTCCCACAGGTTTTCGTATATCATTTATATTTTTTTAAGTTGAGAGGGGTACTTATTAGATTTTTCTTTTTATTTTTGAATTTTTCATGTATTTTGATTATTTATGAATCACCAATCTTTACTTCTTTACGTTCCTACGCCAGTCAACTGTTTTTAACTAAGTTCTTGGTAAAAAGCTGCTTTAATTGGTTTTTGCCTGTGATTCAATCAGATTATTTCTAATGCGTATGTCGAAAAGCAAGGTACTTAAACGGTCTTTTTAAACCCTGATTAGCCTTCCTCTGCTCCTGATTGAAATTTTAAAAAATTAAGAAAACATATTTTTTTTTTGTCTCAAGATTTTTTTTTACACGAGTTTTTCTGTTACTATGTAACTTTAACTGCCGAATACACGCCATCAACACTTTGACATATGTTACTATTTGAAATTATATAGGTTAGTTTTTCACCTGATCCGCCAAAATTATGATTTTCACCTGATGTTGTACTATTTATGGACTTTGTTTGTTTCTTCCTTTCCATTACTGTAACTAAAAACTGAAAGAGGAGGTTTTCAAAAGAAGTTTTTGAAGAAGGGTGAGACCCATGCTTCTGATAACAATAATCGCTCTCATCATCGCAGAAAAAAGTCAACCCCAGCATCTCATTTACCTTAGTTTTCTGTTTTGAGTAAGATTAACGCCAACTGTTCTTCACTTCTCTTTTAGTTTTCAAAATGAAAAATAAGTGATAATATTTCCATCATACAGTAACATTGAACCAAGAGCAGAGGAAAAGAGACGCCGTTCCCTTCTGTACGGGTCGGGGCAAAACTGCCACGAAATTTTTTGGAGAAAAGAACACAGGAAACCTTATTTTTATAAAATTGATATCCAGCATGACAAACATTTTTTGAAACTTGTATTTGTATTTGAATGTATTTGCAAAACTTGACGGGAGGGGAGAAGTCCCTTGACCTTCTCATGTTCCTTGATTAAATAAATTATGTGAATACTAAAATATTAAATAAAATAGTAGCGAGAACAAAAAAAGAGATTCTTGTCCTATACTTCCGGTTTAAACAGTGTGCTTAAATTCCATTGATTCATTTTTATGGAGGTTTTTCATTGCCCAATTGGAGAGAAAAATAGCCCAGGTTTTAAAAAACTAAGGTAAATAATGCTTCATGTTAACTAATCCTGGCCAACTGTTCTAGAGAAGCAGGTGCATGTATTTTTTGGTGAGACAAATAACACCATCTAGCATAGCAACATCTAAACGGTGCGGAAATAAGATGATGCTAGGTTCTTAAAATGTCCCCCTTTTAACAACCTGATTGGTACTTTTGTGAGACATATCAAGCCTGTAAGATACCGAAAATTTTTTAGTCCAATTAAATTCGCTAACTAATTCAGTGATGTTTAATGTTCAATGATGATGATGTTCATGATGTTCAATCAAGGCCGTACAAAGAGGGGGGGGGGGGGGGGGGGTTAGGGGGGTTTGACCCCTCTCCCCCCCTGAATTGTTTGTCTGACTCGTAAAAACGTAACAAAAATGGATAGAAACAAATTTTGTATGCATTTTTGGGTTTTTTTTTCTACCCCCCCCCCCCGAATTTTTTTTTTTAGTAAAACCCCCTCCGAAAAAAATCTTGGGTACGACCTTGAATTCAATCAAATTCAGTGATAATAATAAATAAGTAACGTACGTGGCAACAGTAGACAATGCTGTAGCATAGACATAAAATGGGGATATGCTGGCGTGTGAGTTAGTCTCTTCCGTAAGTACTCGAACATTGCTGAAGTGTTGCTTAGGTCCAATGACATCTAAAAATTAAAATGAAGGAATGAATTTTTCTTTCTTTATAGAAAGATTAGAGCCTCTTATCTCATATAATTATTAAAAATAGTGAGAAACAATTGTCTTGAAAAAAAAAATGCTGAATCGAATATAAGAATATGTAGTACTAAATAATATTTAATTATGCACCTACAATGAATTATTTAATTGATTAATCTATGATATTAAATTTAGAATTATAATATTAAATTTAATTCATTAATAATAAAAATGCAATAATAAGCAATAAACTGCTAAAGTAACAGTTCCTCAATACACGCCTTCAGTCACATCTTTTTTTGGCAAATAAATATAAAAAGTGACAAACCCAACGTTAGACTAAGTATTACTGTCGTTTTTAGCAAAACCTCTCTGTAATGGATACAGAAAGATCTTCACTCACCCCCCTCTATACCCCATGTCCCTTAATTACCTACTGCATGTTATTTATTGTCCCAAGTTTGACAATGTAATTAAAATAACAAAACAGGGGTACTTCAGAGGTACATTATTCATTTTTGTAAATTATTAAACCTTATAGGCATCAGAGCTAAGGGATATGCAGGAGAAGTATCCAGCCTCGTAGTGTCGCTTCGAATGTATCGTCGCGTACAGAGTTTGCCACTTTTTGTCTGAGGACTAATACGCGGTAAGGGAATTTGGATTTTAGTCTATTTCTTCTGCCGTTTCTTTCTCTATCATTTTTCTTTTCTGTTTTTCTGTTTTGTTTTGTGCCATAGAGCTTACAGAAGTTTCATTTACACGTGAAAAAAAGGCGATGGATCGAGATACATAAGAGGAAATGAAGTACACAGTGTTAAATCGACAGTCAATTATTCCAGAACAAGTATGCTGGATAGTGTTCTGTCATTACAATTCTGGTAATTTTTACTTGAGATTTAACTTGAATATTAAAAAAGTTATTTTGAATAGAGAAAAAATTAGAAGATCGAAATTTTGTACTGGCTATACAGAATCAAGAGGGTTGACGTTCTGATCGAGTTGCCCTAAGCCTTTCCTGGGCTTATTCTCCACTTAATTTTTTCTCGATTCGGAAAGTGTGCAATCACCAAGCGACCAATCAGTGCATTGCCCTATTACTTTTTATACGATAAATTAAATCGTATCTCACCAATTTTATAATATCGGTGGCTTCTTTTCTTTTTCTCTCTTTTTTTACTGTCATACATAAAGAAAACAAAGGATAATATTTTATTTCAACAATAAGCAAAGTAAAAGTTGGATATTCCGGGCGCGTTTCTCGGACCCTCTTTTAGCGGAAAGCAAAAAAAAAAAAATCAGGTGGATAAACTAGTGGAGAATAAAAGATGAAAAACAGTATAATAAATCAAGTAAATAAAAACAAAAAAAGCAAAACTTTAAATTTACATAAGTAATTGGAACTACTGAAAAATAGCTCGAACTTCGAAAAAATAAACTTCAAATAGGACAGGAGTATGGTTCTAATTAAAAAAAAAATAGATGATGTTTAAATCTTTAAGTTATGGAGAAGCGTGAGCCTGACGGCTCTTCCCTGGGTATGCGCCTGTACAGCTAGTTAGCCCATATTACAAACAAAAATGCTGCAGACTTCAAATGCAACATAGACTTTTCTAAATTTTACGACGAGAGTACCACTTAGTACATACTATTGATCACTAAATATTGGATTTTAATTTTGCTTTCAGGGTTGAACTAACATATTTTTCCATTTTTTCAATATTTAATGCTTAAAGACCGTAGAAATTGTTTGTGTCGCTTTTGAAGAATGTGTATGGTTATCTTTATTCACACAAAGATCACAATATATACTTTTTCACTTACCTCGTCAAACCTTTTTGATAGTTCTCGTTCATCATCATGTCGAACCATATCAAAGAAATCAAGATGTTTATCCAGGGTAGAATTTTCATACTTTCGCAACTTATCAAGAACTGGCTCAATTCCAAGATTAAAAAGCTCGTATCTTAAATGCAGTCTGAATTCAAGACTTTCTTCCCCAGGGCCATAATTAAGCACTGCATTAATCAGACACATTACGGCCGTTTTTAGTGCCACCTCATCTGTAAAGCTTCGATGACTTCTTCCCAGATCGTTGATGAGAGTCTACAAGAGAAGATCGATAATTTCAAAGGAGATTGAATATCGCGATAGGACCTGTGTCTTACTTTATCTCGAAATTTCACCAGTGTTTGTGATCTCAAAGACAGCGCATAGATGATATGGATCGTCTCTTTTTTACGCTTTGGATCAGCATTTCCAAAGCTTTTTTTTACCTCGGCCCAATACGAGATTTTCGATGTTTTTGGCGATTCAGCTCATTTAAAAAATAAAGTTGCTTTTGCCAAAAAAGAAAAAAATATATATTTTAACAAAAGAAATAGTTATTTGCTTGCTTGTTTCACACATAAAAATTTCATAATAATTTTCTGTAGGCTACAAGAAAAATATATATTACAAAAAAATTATGTTCTTTTGAAACACTAGCAAATTAAGTAAACTTTGTTTTTTCCTTCATTTTCTCCCAGGGGAAATATCTGGCAATAAACCTAGATGCCATTTAGGAGGGTCCATAGATTTCGTAAGATAGGGAAGTAAATGTACGGGAAGCACCGTGGGAAAATGCACCTATCAACCTTAACAGCACAGTGGGCACGAGTGATAAAACTATACCACAGAGTACAAATACACACTTTGTCACTGCTCCTGGTGTCAAACTGATGTTAAAATAGAACGTGTGAAACAAGAATATGTAATAAAAACCATTGGGTTTTTTACAAAACTTTCACGACCTAACAAAATTGCCCTACGACCCAGAGCTGGGTCGCGACCCCACACTTTGGGACGCACTGCTTTAGATCAGAGTAATCATGAAATACAAAAAAGACTGTTCATTTGATTAATATAATCTGGTATGTTCTTTTTCTTACCCAGAGAGGTATCTAAACCTCAATGCCATTCAGTAAGAAAAAATAAAAAAAAGAAGACATGGTAAACGAAAAAAAGCTGAATTTTCAGGAAACGAAAAGTGAATTTTCTTTCAAAGAATCAGCGTGACCCAGCAGTTTTACGTAGATTTTAGAAATGTAGCACGTTAATGTTACTCCTACGATTGGCCGCCAGTTCTTTAAATTTTTCAAGAAGGGCTCCCTTTTTAGATGCAGTAGATTGAAAGCCTGGCTTTCAATCTACTGCATCACGGCATTCAATCTACTGCAGTTCTTTACATTTTTCAAGAAGGGCTCCCTTTTTAGATGCAGTAGATTGAAAGCCTGGCTTTTTATAGATCAACTAATTTTGGCAATAGGTTTACTTATAGTAGGAGTGCTGTGAATACAGGCATAATGGCATATTAACAGAAGATGGGGCATTTAGAAGGAAGAACTATTCTAGATTTAGGCATAATGACATTTTAGCAGAAGATGGGACATTTAGAAGGAAGAACTAGATATAAATTGCTTCAGAGTGCTATTTGCGTCACTGTGGGAAACCTAATTCAAAATCATAGAAATGAATTGCATAGTAGGGTAAACATCACTTTTCGATCAAACTTAAACAAGGTAGACAATCTCTTTCCGGACAGTTTTTGTTAATTTTTAAGAAGAAAGTACTTGACCCACGCGATTAAAACTTCAGTAGTTTCAGGAGATGATGTTTGTGAGTTCCTAATAGTTTATTTATGTAGCTCAACTCCTTTCTCTGAAAAATTCAGGAAATTTGTTGCGGAAAGCAATTGTTTACCCCAGGCTACTATGCAACACCTTATAATTTTTATTTTTTATTTGTGAAATATGGAATTAGTGGTTCAATTAGACGAGTATTGATTACTCGAGCAAGAAGGAATGGTTCTATAAAATAGCATAGTAAGTTGACAAGAAACGCTCTTGAAAAAAAAAGCGGAAAATTATCAACACCGGGTTACAAGGATTGTTAGTGTTGCCCTTTGCCATACTAGGTAAAATCTTCTTTTCGTCGCAAAACTTTTTTTGTCAAATTAAATGCACTGAAGAATAAGCTAAACTAATCAAACCAGAGACGTGGTAATTTATGCAGAATAATCTCGGAACCGTGAAAATGATTATATAATGGTTATATATAATAATAGAAAATGAAAATATAACTCGTGATAACAAGTGGGCGAGGACATGAGGTCCGATATCCCGACAGTAGCGAGCAAACGCCACTGTCCGGCCTTCTTACTTAGTAAGAAGCCCACGAACCGGCTTTCTTACTTTTAAAGCCACAACTTATGCAGAAAATAGAAACATTGAAGAAAAATTAGACAAAAATTGAAAAAAAAATATATGTAGAATATCGAGCAACAACGACTAACATAACCTTTATTAATTTAACCGTTAAAATAATCAAAGGTTTTGCTTCTATAGAAGCAAAAGAAGTAAAGTAATATGACTTTATACTTCGTGATTGGCTTTTACTTTCAATGAAACAGATTGGAAGAAAGCCCTGAGACAGTGAACAGTTTTTTCCAAACCACTCATCAAGACTGACGAATTCAGACGATTCGAAACTGGATCTATTAGGAGTTTCAGAAACTCATATCCCAGGGGTAGGAAGCATGAAATTAGGTGATATAGAATTTGTTTACTCAGGCAGGAAGGATGGGTTACATAGACAGGGAGTAGGGCTCATGATGAATAAGGAAGCGGCTAAGTCTTGTTTAGGCTGGGAAGGTATTAATAATAGAATACTAATTGCTCATTTTATGACTAGAAAGTTCAAGGTATCAGTTATAGTAGTATACGCCCCTGTAGAACCGACTGATGGAGATACTAGTGACTCAGATGAATTCTACTTACAGTTACAGGAGCAAATAGACAAGGTCCCAGGTAGAAATATGATGTTATTGCTGGGAGATTTTAACGCCCAGGTTGGTAGAAATATGGATAGATGGTATCCCAGCTTAGGTAAATTTGGTGTAGGAAAAGAAAACAGTAATGGATACAGACTTTTGCAATTTTGTAGGTATAACAATCTAGTTATAACCAATACGGTGTTTGGTCATAAAATGGCTCATAAGCTAACATGGTATTCACGGGATGGTAAGACAGCAAACCTTATTGATTATGTTATAGTAAATCGAAGACTGGCAGGATCAATACAAGATACTAGGGTATATAGGAGTGCTGTTATTGATGTTAAAAGTAAAGATCACCATCTAGTAGTGTCAAGGGTTAATTTAAAGCTGAAATATCGCAAGGGTAATTACCTCCCGGGAAGTTATGATGTTAGTAGACTCCAGGATGAGAATTTGAGAGAAACTTTCCAGGAACAGTTGAATACTAAACTTGAGAGTTTAAAATTTGATAATGTGGAAGATGGTTGGAATAATTTTAGAAAAATAATTTGTGAAGTTGCTGAAGGTGTATTAGGGAAGAAAGCTAGAACTGCAGCTAAGAATATTAGTGAAAAAGCTCTAAGTTTAATAGAAAGGAGAAAGGACTTGTACAAGAATTATCTGAGTGATAGATCACATGAAAACAAAAGAAATGTAAAGAAAGTGGAGAAAGCATTGAAATATGAACTAAGGAGGTGTGAAGTGGAGGCCATGGATAAAATTGCCGAGGATTTAGAAGATGCAGCTAGACGGCATAATAGTAAAATATTGTACTGGCACGTTAACAAATTGAGAGGTAGTAGTCAATCCGGACTTGTCCCAGTTAAAGATAGGAATGGGGTGGCAATTAGCGATAAGACAAAAGCTAAAGCGAGATGGGCCGAACATTTTGAGAATTTGCTTAACCGAGATAGAGTTGCAGGAAAAAATATAGAGGAAAATGAAAAAGTTTGTGATACCTTGGATGTGAAGGAAGATTTGTTTTGTGAGGAGGAATTAGAAACAGTACTAAAAGGATTAAAGAATAATAAGGCTCCAGGTGCTGATAGGGTAGTAAATGAGTTTCTTAAATATGGTGGCTCTGAGGTTAGAAATAAGTTATTGGAGATTATGAATATGATTTTTGAAAAAGGGGAAGTACCTAACGATTTTAGGAAAACCTTAATTAAGCCACTTTATAAGAAAGGTGATAAAAGTGAGTGTGGTAATTATCGAGGCATTAGTCTGGTCTCTGTAGGTAGCAAATTGCTTAGTAATATGATACTTTTTAGACTGAGAGATGCCGTAGACAAAGTTTTAAGAGAAGAGCAGTGCGGTTTTAGAAAAGGTAGAGGATGTGTTGACCAAATTTTCACTCTTAGGTTAATAATTGAGAAGTGCCTAAGTTTTCAAACACCTTTGGTCCTCAGTTTTATAGATTATGAGCAAGCGTTCGATTCTGTTGATAGAGGAGCTTTAGTAAAGGTTTTATCCTTGTATGGTATACCAGACAAATACATTAAAGTGATTAGTGCTATGTATGAGAATAACACTGCTGCGGTTAAGGTAGGAAATGAGGTTAGCAGCTGGTTTTGTATTAAATCAGGAGTTAAGCAGGGTTGTGTTCTATCCCCCTTTATATGGATTATTTTGATGGACTTTGTTTTAAGGAGCACAGGAAAGGCAATGGGAGACCACGGAATCAAATGGGGAGGAAAAAGTCTCCTGGACTTGGATTATGCTGATGATTTAAGCATCCTAGATGAAAGTGTGAGCAAAATGAATGAAGTTTTAGAGGTTTTGCGAGTTCAGGGTGCTAGTATTGGTTTGAAAATTAATGTTAGGAAGACCAAGTCACTAAGGCTAGGAATAAGTGAAGATGAAAAGGTGACGTTGGGTAATGAAAAGATTGATCAGGTGGGCAGTTTCACTTACCTTGGTAGTATTATTAGTAAAGATGGTGGGAGCAGTGAAGATGTTAAAAATAGAATAGCCAAGGCTCAGGGTGTTTTTTCACAGTTAAAAAAAGTCTGGAAGAATAGGAAGATAAGTCTGCAAACCAAGATTAGAATCTTAGAAGCTACAGTGATGACAGTGGTCAAATATGGCTCTGAAGCATGGACGCTCCGAAAAGCGGATGAAGATTTGCTAGATGTTTTCCAGAGAAATTGCTTAAGGATTGTTCTGGGGACCCGGCTGACTGACCGTATTTCAAACAATAGCCTATACGAAAAATGTGGTTCAATACCGCTTTCTAGGTCTATAATGAAAGAAAGGTTGAGGTGGTTAGGGCATGTTGTTCGGATGAAGGATGACAGATTGCCGAAGATTGTTCTTTTCGGCCAACCATCTAGGGCTAAACGGAAAGCAGGTCGTCCCCGTCTGGGTTGGGAGGACGTCATAAAGAAAGATTTAAAGGAAATGGGAACTTCGTGGGCGGGTGTAAAAAGGGAGGCTTTGAATAGATTGGGGTGGAGGAGGAGCGTGCGTAGCTGTGTTGGCCTCAGGCGGCTTGGTGCTGCGATGAGTTGTTAGTAGTAGTAGTAGTAGCACTCATCAAGAATATAATCAGTTTTCTTCACGAAATGTGTCTCATTTATCATGCAATTGTATTTCATTTGAAACTTGACAAAAATATGACATGTGTTTCTTTTTAAGTTTGAAGGACTTTTGTTACTTTTTTGTGCTTTTGTCGAATTTTGTGTTGTGTCGACAATTGCTTTATTCTTATTGGGCATTCAATAATATCTAGCTCGGACTAAAATGAACACTAATTGTGATATTTACTTTTACAAAGATTTCGTAATTTCTGAAGCTCAGTTCACTAACTCCTGCCGCCTTGGTAGTAAAATTGACTTCCAGACAAAAGATCTACGAGTTTTTATTAGGATTCCGTAGAGGTATTGATTGCACACGAAAAACTTAAAAGATATTAACTCACACATGGTGGGTGAAACGTTTACACGTGGTAAATCAAACCATGTCCTCAATAATTTTGGTATTTTGTTATATACAAAAAATTCACACTAAAATGCTACCCTATGGCGAGTAAAGAAACACCAAAAGTACCAACAAAAGCCACTAAATTGCTTAAAGTTAGAATTGCGAAATATTCGCACACTACCCTAAATGGCCTACACATTTTGACTAAAGCGACTATAATTATAACTAAAACCTGATGGTATTGAGGTTTGAATTATTTGTTTCTTACCATCTAAGAGTGAAATCGCGATTCAAAACCGCATATAAATGACCTTATAAATTTTTATCATCCATATTTCCTGCGTACTTGAAAACTAAGATTTTTCGAAAAAAATGTAACTATGACGTTTACCTGATTATATGTAGCTTAGTTATTACTAAATTTTGATTGAAAATTTGAAACTGGAACGATTGTAAATACAGTTAACAATTGCTCTCTACCCAATTTTCAGTATCATTTGACCCAAAAAAGGTAACTCTGATTTATGACAGGAATTGCATAATCAGGCTATTTTGGTTTTTGCGGTTTAATTGTCTTAAAACTATTGAAAAAAGTAAGAAGGCAAC
Organism: Artemia sinica; assembly: GCA_027921565.1. Classification (NCBI taxonomy): domain Eukaryota; kingdom Metazoa; phylum Arthropoda; class Branchiopoda; order Anostraca; family Artemiidae; genus Artemia; species Artemia sinica. The sequence goes on from CM051262.1 coordinate 57,833,516, forward strand.
AATATTTAGCTTATATTAAGATTTTTCAATAAAGTAGCTTAGGTAGCGGTAAACTTTATACCAGATGTTCCCCCTTCCCTTCTAAAAAAAGGTTGTAATATAAAAGGCAAGTTTCTAAGGTTTTAATACAGGCCCAAATGGATTTTGAAATGAATTTTCTGCTTTAAGCAAGGGCCAGAATCATTATCTTGGCTAGAGCAATTGCTTGAGGGGATGGGTTTGGAAGGAATTCAAACTACTTAAGGGTTTTGCTTTAAAGCAAAACACATCCGTTTTGCTAGAAATCTTCGTTTACGTTCATAAAAAGTGAGCCCCTGAAAAATCAAATCAGTTTGAGCAGACAAGTGCGTAGCAGCAGTTGAGGGTGGGGGTTCGGGCCTATCCACTGAAATCCTTAATATTTCCAAATTTTGAGCACTTCTTATTCAAACTATAAAAAAATACTATTGCCTCCTCCCCTTAAAAAAAAATAAAATTTCTGTGTGCATCCATGAGTTTGACAATTTCATTCAGTCAAAAACGCCCCCATATATTGGCAGGGCTACACACAGGAAGACCCTTAGAACTAGGGTTTTCTTTAAAATTTCATGCATGGCCATCCAGAGAAGTTTTCCAGGGAAAGAATGGCCTGCAGACATTTATCTTAATGGGCGCAGAACTGATTTTTTTTCCACAAGAGTTATATTTTTTTGAATACTACAAAATGCGACAACTTCACGTCTTCTGGATTTCTTTCAGGATAAGGGACATAAGCGGTCTGCCCTTTCTATCGCAGTCGTCCAAGGTCATTAGGCTGCTTGAAGCGCAACCTAACCTAACCGAAATCGTATTTCAATTTTATTTCGTCAGTGATTTTTACCATATCTTAAAATCTGCACAGGTAGCATTCATAAAACCATGAATACCTTATCGCTCCCCCCTCCCTTATCTGAAATCTCTTAAAATTGTCTCAAAAGTGTAGAACGTCATCTAATATTATTATTGGTCCTATACATAACTATTGCAAGTTGGATTATTAATTTGAACAAGATTCGAGGGAGAAAATATTCGCTTGCACATCCCAAGAATTTTCTCAGGGATCCACGGAACAGACTGTGGAACGACCACCATAGGTATACCTCCTTACCTACAACTTTCTGACACCACTAACTTCTTGACCTCCCACGACATTCCGAAGTCTCTTTGCAAAGATATCACTTGTGGGAAGACCGTGAACCTCTCCTTATTTCCAAGAAGATATAGTAAAGCCTTTGGAAGGTTGTTTTAAGGCAAACCCAACCATTTCCAACAAAACACCACAACCGGCCAGAGCTCTATTCAAGTTTTAAAACGAGGTTCACACCTTTCCAACCTCGACAAAATCTATTCCTAATTTTCTATCTGGTTTGTTTTTGTTGTACTTTTTTTTACTTATAAACAAAAAATGAGCGCTTGGTTCACATCATTAGTGACAGAAAGACAGAACTCAATTTTACAGGTCCATAAGTAATTTTTATGTGTTCAAGAATGACCTGGATGGGGAACATACCTGAAATCTAGTCCTTTCTCCGGCGTATTCTTGGAATTCCTGGAGCGACTGAAGAACCTTTTTATGTCCGCCCGGAACTAAACAAACAGCGGCAAGGATTTCTAAGACCGCTGTTTTGGTTTTCATACATCCTGTTGTTAAGCCTCGTGCAATCACCTGTATAGCAGTTGGATGGGTCAGAACGTGACTTCTTCCGACCTAAAATAGATAATCATTATCTAAACTCGGCAGAAAAAATGATATTGAGCTGGATCGAAAAATAATTTTCAAGACTGCTGGAAAAAAGACTGGCTATAGATCCTTTTTAACGATACATACAAATGTTCTGGATTTCGGGATAAAACACTTAAACAATAAATTTATTTTATTTTACTTTGTTTGTCTTTTCTTCTTTTTTACATGTGGAAAAACTACTAAATGCGTATAGATATACAGCGTAGAAAAAAAATGACCATTCAAGAATTTTAAAATATTTATCTTTTCCAAACCGATATCTTTGATGTTTACACTGCCCCACGATATTATCTCCCCCCCCCCTTGAAAAAAGAAGAAAGAAACTCCAAAACATTCCAAATGATCCATAAATTTTAATCTAAATATATTGGAATTTGATTCCCTCAAAAACAATGAAAATTGTCACTCATATCTGTTAATGATGTTTGTTCTATTTTATTAAGTTGTTTGATTTTATCTCTACTTTAACAGTAAACTTCCGTTCAATTTTGTGGCGATTTTTTGTCAATAGTGCATTTTGTTGCAGTTTAGATCTTAGATTTCTTCAGGTGGGATAGTAGACCAGAGCGATGCACAAGCCAACACTCTGGGAAGCTGAGCTCCTTCGCTCCCTCCCCCCCCCTAAAAAAACGACAAGAAGCTTCCAATAAAGAAGAAGAAGCTGCTTATTCTTCAAGAAGAAGAAGCTTAATGAATAAGCTTCTTATTCTTCAAAAGAAGAAAAATAAAAGAAGCTTCGAAGCGTTCGACAATATATGTTTAGCTTTAATTTAAGTATGACGCAACCTGATGTTGTTAAAAAAACGATTATCACCTAGTCTTACAAAATTTTAGCATTAAATTTCCATTCAGTTTTTTAGTTCATTTTGTTTTAGTTTGATGACGTTTTCCATGACGAATCATCCGATTTTTAGCTATGACAACTGAGGGGTTGTCCACGCTAAAAAATTGTACAAAACAGGTGGATCGTGTCAAGTGTGACAGAAGAGCCTCACACGCGGTTCTTTCGAACTGCGTTATCTGTATCCTGGAAAGGCATTGCGTGGCAGAAGGGTGCCATGCGTAGCAGAACAAGTGGTGTTCCAACAAGTAAAGCAGGTGAGGTAGACTAGGTGACCCCTCGATTACCTAATCTTATTAACGAACAATAATTGTACTTTTGTATGTTTAATTATTATTATCTCTAAATCTTTTCTCGAAAACCACAATATAATTTTTCTTTGAAAATTGCTATGCTACCATTTTACGATGTGAAAAAAACAAAGCGAACAACAATCTAGACCAACTTTGGGAAAATTCGTTTAGGGCCTTAATTTTTGAAAAACATTTTGTCTATGAGTGACGTCATAAATACTCGGAATAGCTACATTAAATTTTTTGGATATGAGTGTCTTTGCGAATTATTTTAAAAGCACATTAAAATTTACTAGTTGTTTACTGGATGTCGATGGTATAGAATAAATTTATAAGAAAAAATGTACAAAATAAAACCCTTTTTATTCAAACAAGAATAAAAATCACTTTTGGTGCCCCTCCCCCCTTAAAAATTGCATTTCTAAAAAATTTGCGGCATCGGATCTTAGATTCTATTGGCAAATAGACATTTAAAACAACAATAAACAGTTGCTTGGTTAATATATTGTTATGTAATCGTCCATCCATAATCAGCGCACGAGCAAGATGTCGTGACAACAACAAAAATGACCACAAGCTCAACCTTTGAAAATATTATATTTGTATATAAAATTCTGCAAATTTTCAGCCGGATTTTAATGCTAAAGCCCCACTTATTTAGAATCATTTTGAAACAAAGCTACATTAAATTAGTAAAAACAACAAAAGCCTAAGATTCTACTTTATTTATTTTATGAAAAAAAATTATTCTGATTTTGAATAAAAATTAATGAATTCAATAGCAGATGACAAAGCAATAAATTAAGCAAAAATTGCCATCACCAAGCACGATAAAAAGGAATCTTCCAGGTTAGGTTAGAAATATCCTCCGGCCCAAGCATAAGTTCACAAGCGTACTGCACTTAGAAAAGAGCGTCATAGTATTTTTCCTAGAGGGGAAGGGGGCAAAATACGAAACCAAATATTTTCAGACCAGTATTTTTATAAATTATTTTTTGAGAGAGGGTGAGTCGTTCGGATTAATGGTACTTGTATGATAAACCCACTACCGCTCAAGTTGTTCATTCATTTACGCATTATAGAACCGTTTTTTTTTTTTGTTTTTTTTTAGTTTATTTCAGCCTGTCATGAGGAAAGACAAAGAGAAGTGACAGAATAGATAGACAATACATAATTTGGGCTATATATTTACGAATTAGGGGGACGGGGGGGGGGTAAAGTATTTGGAAAGTGTGAAGTTAGAAATCAATTCTTACTACATAATATGTAGAATAATTGTATCTAACATATTAGGTATGCAGACCTACTATACTTTATACCCCCATTATTGTGCAAATACATAGCCAAATTTGTCTCTAAAGTATTATATTTTATTTTAATTTGGTATATTTAATTAAGATTGAGCGTCAAAGAAACATATTAGAAGAATATTAGGTAGTGGGTATACCATACAAGTACTGGATTAATATTGAGGAATTTACTTTAGCCCCCCCCCCCGCTCCTTTCTGTGTGACCGTATGCAAGTAGTTTTGAAGCGACCTGGTTTGTGATTTGCGACATAGCTCGATAGAAATTGTTACATGCTAGATGTCGTTCATACTTTTGAAAGGACTTGCATCTTCTTGTTATTTGAATAGCTTTTATTTTTAGATTTAAAAATAAAAATACTTTTAGCTAGATGAAATGATTCATCATTTCGCTGTTATGTTAGAAAATTGAATAGCATTATATTTGACAAGCTGTGGTTAACACAGTTCAATAAATCATTCAATTAACTCGTCCAATAAAGTAAATTAAAGAGAAAACCTCGCTCCAATAGTTTTCTTTCGGTTTTGCCTTCTAGCGTTTAGTTATTGAATGTTGCCAATGTTTGCACTTTTTTCTTCGTTTCTTGTTAAATAGTTTTTGATTTTCTCGATTTTGCAAAAAAAAGCATAGGCACTACAAGGATGAGGAAGATAGCCCCCCCCCTCCCAAAAAAAGCAATAAAAAACGTCACTGAGGCCTAAAACTTAAAACTAAAAAAAAACTTTTCGCATGCTGACCAATGGTCTACGTTGCGCAGGTACCGATATATTGATTCGATGGCTTCCACCGGGAGTGCATTGCGCACTTGACTTAAGGCTCTTGCCGAGGGTTCGGCGTAGAGAACGATGAGACCAGGCGCCTTCAGGTTGACCTATCGCTTGCCAGGCTCGTAGCTTCTTCCACCGGGATGTGGGCTTGGGTGAGGAATTCATCGGCTTTGTCTTTCCACCTAGTGGGGGGGGGGGCGTCCTTTGGGTAACTTCTATCCGTGTAGGGTGGGGCTGAAGTTGAATGTGACCCATGCTGGGGCGTCGCATGACATGTGAAGGAGGTGGCCGCACCACCGAACAGTACGCTGGGCGAGCTGCGTCGAGAAAGGAGTTTGGGCCGTACGTGGCAGGAGGGTCTGGTTACTAACGAAGTCAGTCCAGTGAAGTCCCTCGATTCTTCGGATATATTTCGTCTGTGCGACATCGACGGCGCCGAGGATAGATTTCGCTCCTGGCCACGTCTCCGCTCCATACATCAGCACGGTGCCGACTGACGCACTGTAAATGTGCATTTTGGTAAAGCGTGGTTGGGGCAAATCATCCAACGCTTCCCGTGTTTTTCCTTCGGATTTCTCTACTCTAGGTACCCATTTAGAGATCGACTATGGCTGAGCTTACAAGGTTAAACCATTGACCCCCGTTCCAAACCAAATAACCAGCGACAATAAGACTGAGACCTAGGCCCCTGTTTATTTGCCCCACTCCTTATCCTGAGGTCTATCGAAAACTAAAACCTTTTCATTTTAACAAATGCACATTACTACCTATTAACATATCTAAGTTGTAACCGTAACAGCTATTCATTGAAAAATCCCTCCGGAGTATTTGCCCTTCCCTCTGGTAAGAATTCCTAGTGGCTATCCTTAGACCAAAGTATAACTTATTAAAGGATAAATTTAGTAATAGAAACCCCTAATTTTAAGGTTAAAATACGAAACAGCCCATGTCGAAAAAAGAATAAAAGTGAACATCTCTGGTCACTAGATATGCGTTTCCCAAAAATTGAATATTTTCGCCAAATGACATTACTTTCATAGGCGATGAATTTTAAATGTTGACAAAGAGGTATCCACTGCCTATCATATATTACAAATAAGTTTATGTGTTCGGTTGAACTTCCAGCACCTGCGCCTCGTAACCTACATCAATGTTACACAGCATGGACAACCTTAGAATTTTTTACAGGTGAGAGGGGGCATGTCCCCCAAATGCTCAGAGAGACACAGAATTGAAAAGGGGTTTCTTTTAGCAGAAAAGAGTCACCTTTTACCGAAGGTAAATATTCACGATTTTTATGTTTCTTTCCCTGCAGGAGTGGATGTCCGATTTGGTTTCTTCGTGGTGACCAGTGTTGATCTGCTTGTCGACTTTTTTTATCTACGCTATAAAACAAAGTTCTAAACACTTTGAAAAATAGCTAGATAAATAAGATTCACCTTTGGAAATACTCTCCATTTCTTATTAAGAAAAGGAACCCCTCTAGACTATGCTTGCCTTTGTATAGAAACACATAAACAATGCAACAAAAAGTATGCCTGAAATTTAGAATACATTCTCTAAAACATTTCACGGCTTTACGTTGAATGAACGACATATGACTAGCAGCCCAGCTGAATCAACTGGAAAAGTCTGAAAAACTGTAAAGTCCCGTTGTCATTTGGCGGTTTACGTACGAACCGGCAAATAAATCTACCAATGGAACTGCAAGAAAACCATTTTTTCACTACATTATAGGGAAATATGGTTTTCAATTATCTCACTCATTTGGCGTTTAGTTTGCAAAACGCCAAATGAAAACAGAGCTTGCGATGTTTTGTTTTTGGATTTTTCAGACATGAGAAGCCATTGATCCCACCATTTTTCAGCTATTAACTTCAAGTTATAGTTATTCACGTAATTTATGGCTAAAAAGTTATTTTAAAAACACAAATATTTTTCTGATGGAAAGGCAAATTTGAAACTTAAAACGAACAAAAATAATTGCTTCGCTGTTAATGCAGCAATACCTGCAAAACTCGCTCAAATAAATTGACTAATGACACTCTCTTTATTTGTAGAATCCTAAAAAACTAACGATTTACTGAAAACACAAAAAAAACGGCGCAAACGAAAACAGGATGCTCTCTTACTTACTTAGGTCTTCCCACGCCGGCTGGTGCATAAGACAAAAAAGTGCCTCTCCACGATGACCTTTCTAGTCCTGCAGATCAAAGCTCTTCCTTTGTCGATCTGAATATTACAGCATCCTTCTCCAGATATTTGCTTAGCGTTGCTTTAAGCCGTCCGCACCTTCTGATACCAAAAGGAACCCAGCACCACGGATCATAAGGGAGTCAACCTTTGCCCATGTGCACCATGTGGTTCCAGTAGTGCTATCGACAGCTTGCAATTTTATCGGTCACCAGCGGCTGTCTCGTTTTTTCATGAATGAAACCACTCGTTAGCTTGTCAAGATGCGTTTAAGACTGTTATTCTCAAACCCTTCGATTGTTTATCAAGCTTCTTAGTTAACGCCCAAGATTCACAACATTACTTAGAGGACGTTACAGTTAAAAATCCGGATCTTCAGTTTCATCGAGTAGGCTGCATTATTCCACCTGTTTCTAAGTCAATTAAAAGCTCTTTCTGTGTATGCAATACGTGTGGCAATTTCGCGTTCAAGGTTCCAATCAGACTTAATAAAGCTTAGGTTCCAATCCAATCAGACTTAATAAATCAAGGTACTTAAATTCATCAATATCCTCATGTACATCGGTTTCGGCTAGGATTGGAGGGGGGGGGTCAGGTAATTTGTTGACATTATTTTACACGTTTTTTTTTTTTTTTTTTTTTTTTTTTTTTTTTTTTTTTTTTTTTAGTGTGCTAATTGACGGACTGACAGGCTCCTTTTTTCAGCTCAGTGATGTTCTAATGTAGTTCCTCTCTTAAATCAGACAAAAGAGCTATGTCGCCAGCAAAAATCATCGTCACGCAGTGTGCGACTCTAGTTCAGCTGGATTCCAACTATGGAGCTGCACATTCGAAGGATAAGATCTATGAAGATAGCAAACAGCCTTAGGGACAGAATACATCCTTGGCGGATACCAGTCTTTACACTGAAAAAAATTAGTAAGATCCCATCATCAGTCCGTACGGCACATAATTTTTCCTTGCGTAATGCAACAATCAGACGCACATTCTTGACGGGGGATCCATAATCCTGTAGAATTATGCATAGTGAGTCCCTGCGGACTGAATCAAACGGCTTCATAATTTTGTTTTGCCGTTCATTTGATCCTTTAATAAACAATCTTAGACTAAAAATCAGATCAGCACAGGATCTACCTGTTCGAAAGTCATGCCATTCATCTCTTAATATTGCGTCGACTTTTGGCTGAATACGGACCAGTGTTACTTGGTAGAGGACTGTACTTCTTATAGACTATTGTGTAATGCTCCACAGATTATTACAGCCGACTGCTCTATACTTCTCGGATATCACGATAAGAACACCTTTCTTCCGATCAGCTGGAATCATCTTATGAAGGGACTCGGCCATTACTTGGGCTAAACTTTACTTCACAGGTTCAACTTCACTCTTTATTTTCATCGGAAAACTACGTTATTTAAAATTTAAATTTGACCGTTGTTAATTTTTTTTTAATATATATAATAAATCTTACAAAATAATCTTTGTCTAACTTAAGCAGTGAAATTAAACAAGTCAACATTAGCTTTTATTAAAATTGGGCATTACAGGCAGATTTTACCTCCAACCACCCTTAAACTTGCCCACATAAAAATGTGCAATTTCGTTACATGCAGAGCTCAAGGGGTATAATGTCATCGATATCTTTGAGAAGTTGCTTACAAAAAAAATCATTATTTATAAAGTATTATCCCATATGGAATACGTAGAGATTTTTAGAAATTTGAAGGACATTAAAAGAATTTTAAACATATAGTGAATACAATTTACAGAAATGCGTGTTATTGTTATTGCAATTTTTCTGCTGTACTCCTGCAAAGAAATTTGAATTTCTTTGTTTGGAATTTAAATTTGAACGCATACTTTTATTATTTTTGCTTCTTGGACGTCAACATTTTAGGAAAAGAAATCATGAAAACTATATTATAATGAAAAAATACAATATTAAACGAGAAAATTCTTTTTGGGTCTTAGGGGGGAGGGTTCAGTGCCCTCCCTCGTCCCCAAATGATGGTTGTGTTGCTGACACAAAATCGGCGACAAATTCCAACGCGACTTGATGGGATGGGGGAAGTAAAGCCCTGATCAGTTACCCATTTCTACACACTTGCGATGTTCCAGTGCCCCGCTAGCGCTGGAAAAAAAAAAGAAAAGAAAGAAAGACACTTTAGGTTTCATATTTTTTTTTTAGAATTCCCGAAAAAAAACTTTCGCAATACACTTTTTCTATTAAGGTAAACGTGTATAATATTGATAATTCCTGAAGTATCTTTAGATGAAAAATTTTTCTCATCAGATATTTTTTTGTCAAAAAACTCATTCTAAAACGGCTTCAGCCTACCCCCCCCCCCTTTCTCTAGAAAAAACTCTACGAAAAATACTGGGTCAGTATAAGAAAGTTAGGTCTTGCAGGGAGCCACAGCCAGCCGAGGCCATTATAGCAATCTTAGTAATCATGAAAATCGGTTTTATTTAGCTTAGCGCGTCAGAATTAAGCTCTTAGCAGCTAATAGTCATACTATAAGGGCTCTTGAAATAAATTTGCTAAATGTATTTTTAACTTTTTAAAATGTAGCCATACGCATGGAGTTGCACTCTTTAAAAAATCATGTTATACCACATATTATTAAAGATTAATTTTACACTCTTTAAAAGACTGGTTTATCAGTCTGGTTTATAACCTGTTATTCTTGGAGACAAACTAGGGCGGGGATGAGCGTAAATTTGCGTTTGATCAATTAAGCAGCGCCCGTTTGTGCAGATATTAAAGCCAAAACGAGCTGGTCAATTTTGAGAGAAACCGGCTCTATCGGTGACCTATGGCTTGATGGGGTCATTGCTCGCTAAAGCAAAACAGCAGGAAAAAAAAATACTTGAACGCGCTTCAAACAATAATTAAATCCATTCATTCATAAATTTTGACTTGCATACACGTGACTTTTTATGCAATTAGTTTCTTAGATAAGCCTAAGAAATTATAATCAGGATCAAGGAATTTCCGAGTTTCTATCAACTGGGGTACATCTTGGAGTTCTACAAGTTTTACCACTTATGTACACTTCCACCGCCCCACACCATACATGTCAGTCTCTGTGCCCCGCTTGGCACCCATTTCACCAAACGGGATGTGTGCTATCTAATGCACCTTATTTTCAAATTAGACACCCCTTGATTAGGATTAAGGTCAAACATGTTGCCGTATCCTAAAAATCCCAATCCTTAAATCCAAAATCCGTATCCTAATCCTCAAAATCCTAAAGCAAATATATATATAATATAATATATATAATATATATATATATATATATATATATATATATATATAATATATATATATATATATATATAATATATAGATATATATTATATAATATATATATATATATATATATATATATATATATATATATATATATATATATATATATATATATATATATATATATATATTATATATATATATATATATATATATAATATATATATATTATATATATATATATATATATATATATATATATATATATATAACGAATTAAACTCTATAGTACGAACAAATCTTTTTTTTATGAATTAGTGCATTACAAATACATTTGCTTATACCTGCAATAATAACAAAAGAAAAAAAGTACATGACTGAATAGCCATGTTTCGATCTATGTCAAATGAGATTTGCAGCCGCCAGTAGCTTGTACTTAATTCAATTTGTTCAATTTAGTTGACAAATTTCTTACTCAACCAGTAAAGACATACCACTAAAACTGCAAACCACAGCGTTAGGTAATCTATATTTTATCAAGGAAATCTATTGGCTAGTCCGGGCTGTGTGCGAAATTCATTGTCTAAGTGAGCCCCATAGAACACTTAAGGGATCTTGACAATTGACCATTTCCACGCAATTCCCACGCAAAATTGATTTTTATCATGAGAACCTATCACATATATTTATTCTGGGCTGTCAACTCCCATATCCTCCAAAATGATTTAAACACCCCCCAGAGTTGATTTCCCCCTATGTTCAAGATTACTTAATTTAATCTAAAATCAATTATTACCAAAAAGTTAACATAACCTCATCCCCTCCACATACCACCGCATTATATGGAGGAATAGTTCCTGAAATTTAATGTTGTGTTTTATACGACTGAACGGACGAAAGTTTTAAAGATATATTATCTTATGGCGGTAAACCATAGTTAGCGCAAAAAGAGATGACTTAATAAAGAACAATGTCTTCGATGTTTTTTTCTGCTATTGTACAGCGGATGACCATAGAGACTTCAGTGACGACTTATTTGATCTGAGATTAAAAGTTGTAAGGCTGTTTTAAAGGGTCAGGGCCGATCAGTAGGAGGGCAGCATTACATTCCATGGACTCCTATATTCCCAGGCATCAGATCGAAATTTCTATTATAGCCATTGCGCCTCTCAGCCTCTGCGCCTCTGGAGTGCAGCATAATAAGTGCATGATAAGTCCTATATTGAAATCCCTTACGTTCATTTTTACTAAATGATGTTTTACCTATTGAATTGTTTCTGAAACTCTGTAACACAGGTATTTATGTTATGTGAAGGCATAGCGTTATAACATAGGTTATAATTTGAAATGGGCAATACGAACTTACCGTGTTGTTCATGAGAGCTTTAAAGCAGCCAATTAACGCCGAATGAATTGAACTTTGCTGAACATCATAATCCATGGCAGTTAGGGCTTCCAGTAAGGTGACAAGCCCATTATTATCTATGAAACGTAAAACATACGAATGAGGCTGGGACCTTAAGGCTGTCTTTAATTCGTCGTATAATTGCGTTCTTTTGAATAATTCCGTTTCATCTTCTGTAGGATAAGGCAACTGAAAAAAAAAAATGTTTAAAACTTTGAATTCAAACTTTTCCGTATTTCCTTAGATTTTTAAATTGGACACTAAAAGTTGGCTTGAATAATATTTACTCTTGCTTGTATATTTGTGCTGTAGCGAAGTGAACTTTCCATATTTAATGTAACCCAATCGAATTACAAAGGATTTTGAATAAGGAGGTCACACGTGAAAAGGAAGAAAAAAAAAGGAGGAAAGTAAACATTAAAAACTGCCTTTCTCCACTTCTGAGAACATTCCAAAGGACCCAGCCCCCATTAAAATTGCAAAATATGTGCAAGCACATAAGCACCGCGTAATGGAAGGTGGCTTAGAGGGTGGGGTAAATGTGTTTAGTCAACCAGTCCTTAAGCTGATGTTAGATATGGATTTAAATTCGACGTTGAATAACAGATTTTTATCGGGAATATTTAAAGAACATCATTTTCGTTCATTATTCTAGAAGATATTTTTCAGCAACTGCATAGTGTTGAAATATTTACAGATTGTCGCTGGAATAAAAAAAAGCTATGAGTTTGGAGGTCGTCAATCTTAAGACTCTGAATCAGTATTGATTCGGAGTTCAAAGCACAGTAGACAAAGGCTATACTCTCCGTTAAAAAAAAAAAAAAAAAATGTGAAACATATTTAAAACCACACAAGATTCATACTCCGCCTTCGCGCATGCGTGATACCCATGTGCACATCACGAGAAGCCTATGGAAAAACCTGTTCTTTTTTTTGTCCGAACACTAGCAGCTAAACTAAGGTTCTGACGTATATTCCCAGGGTAAGTACGCGCGGTATCAAATATGTTTCATGTTTGGAATTGGAAAAAGAAGAAGCTACATTCTGCTGTGGTTCAAAGCGATCACACAGTCTAAAAACGGATATTTTATGAACATGATCAAATTAGTAAATTTCGCAATTTAATCTCAGTGAAGTAAAAGGTTTCACAATATTTGGCAAGGGATTATAGATCCTGAATTGACCTAATTATTATTGCTGAACCATTTATGTCAATTTTACCAATAAGTGAGCTGAAGAGAGGGCTATCGTACCTGCAAGGGCTCATGTCGCAAGGGCTATCGTACCTGCCGGGAGTGGTGTCTCCTTTAAATTGCGGGGATAAAGTAACAAAAAAGCTACGCTTCCCTTGCTTTTTGGTGTATGGATCTGTGCATTCCTGTGAAATAACCTTTTTGATGCATGAACATTTATTTCAAAACGAAATTGGACCGTCTCTGGCTTGTGTTCACCTGCTACCTGTTAAATGATATTTGATAGTGTTTTGCCTTATGGAATACGGATAATTTATGAGCGAGAAATTTGTTTATTCGCCTCTGTTGAACTTTCTTTTCCGTTCGCTGAATAATGGCAATAAGCTATCGCAAATAATTGACTCCGAAGTTAAGTTCTATGACAAGGAAAGGGAAGCCCGAGTTTTGCTACATGAAATCACATGCGCTAACGAGCGGTTGTCTGAAAGTGAAAGATGAAGATAACGTTTAAGAACTATGTAGTACAATGGTCTCGGGAGTAAATTATCATAAATGTAACCTTCCAAAGTTCGCGATAGTAGACCCACAAGAAGTTTCTACAATTGCAGACGAAATCAGTGCAATCGTAATTACCCGTATCAATGAGATGTGCAGAAAAGTAGACGGATTTATAGAATCGCAAAGCCAGCAAAACTTCAGTCAACTACTTACCCAAACTTGAAAAAACTCCGTCTCCCCTCCCCAATCGTTATCCTACGCTGCAGTAGTAATAAAAAACTTTCCACGTGAGTTAAAAACTCCCGAATCCCGCAAGGAGTTTATTACTCAATTGTGCGAAAACGACTGTGATGAAGTTGTTGAACTGAAGCGTTTTAAATCTGAAACTAAGCTACTTGTTAAGAATAAATATGCCGCCACACACATCGCCAAAAAATAACTAAGTCCGGTTCAAACTTAGAAGCCCGTGCGAAGGCGCCATCATACATCGGTATCGTTACGCAAGTGCCTCGGGATGTTACAGAGGAGGAATTGAAGGCCCTCTTCATGGGCCTAATTGAGGTCAGACATTGTGGTGCTACACAGGCATTTAAACTTTATTTCGAAACCGCAGCTGACCTCAAACTTACCATCGAAAGCCCGCCAATGGTAGGAATAGAACGATTAAATGTGAAAAACTTCATTTTTTTGCCTCTCAAGTGTTACAAGTTCCATAAAAATGGGCATAAAGCCGCTTCGTGTACAAATGAAGCTATCTGTGGCCGAAGTGCGAGTCCTGAACACGTTTCATCAAAGGACAATCCCTGTACAAAGCCGATGCGCTGTGTAGCTTGTGATTTGTCGTCTCACACCTGCTATCACGTAAGATGCCTTGAAAACCAAATAATGATTGCAGAGAGGCCTAACCATGGAAATTAGCGTCCTTCCCGGAATATGCATGGCGATGCTCTTAATAGGTGCCCTGTAATTGAAGAATTCTTGAGGAATTACGACGTGGTTATATTTGCAAGAACATTTTCTAATTGAGTGCAATCAGGAGCTCCCTGAATTCCCTGATTCCCAAGTGTTATTTTTTTTTTTTGCCAGAACGTCTTCTAGGCCACGGCAGACCCTCTGGCCGGATTGCTTCCCTAGTTCGCAAAGCACTTCCAAGTGTCCTCGTGGAGACTTCAGCCAATCATATCGCTATTAAAATTGCGAATCTGACCGTTATTAACACTTACCTTCCGGAAGATTACAAGTCCGAAAAATTTGAAAAATTCTTTGCTCTCGCGGCCAAATGTCTTGTAAAATGTGTTACCCGCAATGCTATGCCCGAAAAGCTCCTGATTGGCGATTTTAATTGCTACTTATGTGACTTGACTTCAAGCCGATCAAATCTTATCCTGCAGGTTACCAGTGATCTAGAAGTTCTAATGAAAAATCGTGACGCAACTTATCTTCATCATACTAGGGCCACTACCAATATTGATCTCATTTTAGCATCGGGAAATCTGTCCCAAAGCCAAGTGAAAGTCCTGTCTTCAACATGCACTTATGACCATTTTCCGATAACTGTCAAAGTAAAAATTTCTGCTGCTGCCCAAAAGCCAAGATTCCAGTCTGGTTTGTCAAAGAAGAGTGGGAAAAGACAGACGCATCATCTTTCCAATCGATCTGTGATACAATTCTTCACAAGATTAAGATTCCTTTCATTCTTTTACAAAAGTCTGCAGATATTTCTCGTGACGATGCTCGTGTGCTTATTGACATTTATTGTGCTCTTATTTGCCACGCCATTAAATGCACCATAAAAGCTGCTCTGCCGACAGTGGAAATCAGGCGTGGAACGTGAATTCAAGGTTGGTCTCGGAACTTCGAACTGAAATCTGCGTGTCAGAAATATAAGTTTTGGTCCCAAGTCTGGCTTGATTGTGACAGACCACGAACAGGCTGAGTTAACTGTGTCCGGAAATACGCAAACCGTGTATTTTCCAAAGCTCTAAACAAGCACAAGAACGATTTCATAACAAATTTTTCTGAAAGCTTGAACCAAAATCCTAGTGCCCTGTGGAAACATGTTCTGCAACCCAAACGCTATGCTACGCCGGATTGTTCCAGGTGAAGATCTCTGGGAAGACCATTACCGCCGAGAGTTTACAACTCCCCGTCCAATCTTTGTGTAGAACATGCTGAAAAGCTTAACTGCAGCTTGCAATGCCATACAAATAGTGATTTTGTTATGACACGAAGTATGGTTGTCTCTGCTATAATGAAGTTGAAAAAGAAATTCAGTAAGGGTACTGATGGTATCTGCGGGGCTGCTCTTGATTTAAGTAGTGATCTTCTGATTGACCACCTGAGCTTACTGTACCAAATGATATTCTCCTCTGGAACAGCGCCAAAATCTTTTTGCGAAGGTAATCTGATCACCGTGTTAAAGCGAGGTAAAGCTCCCCACCTATGTAGTTCGTATAGACCCATTACTGTGTCGAATGTTTTTTGTAAGTTATTTGAGTTGCTAACATGCGATGAAATTCGGTCAAAATGTTACGTTCCTTCGAGGCAGTTCGGGTTTCAGAACGGACTAGGGTGTGGTCATGCCCTGTCAGCTCTATGTACCATACTTTTGGATGCTGATGCAGCTAGTGAATCTCTAGTTCTTGGTAGCCACGATGTGCCCCGTACATTTGATTCTCTCGTCCATGAGTATATTTTGTATTTGGCATATAAAAGGGGGGGGTCAACCTTTCGGAGATAGGAGCGTATCGGTATTTATATGGTAATTTCGTGGTTTATATGGTAATTTAAGTTAGATTCCTGGTGTGAGTGATACTAAGTTGTCTTATAGGTTTGTAAGGGAGTGAGACAGGGGTCTATTGTTCCACCTAATTTTTTAACTAATGCAATAATAGAGCCATAATCGCAAATTGAATATGCATGCATAGTTCGCGGTTTGAATCTAAGTCTAGTTTGTTATGCTGATGAGGGTTTATGCCTTTTCGGACCATAGCGCGTTTCGAGGAGAACTTTAAAATGTTAAATGATAAATACCGGAAAATTGGTCTTAGTTTCAACGCAGCTAAGTCTGAGTTTGTTATTTTTAATTGGAAAAATTCGACTGATTTATCTATTAGATTTGGTGATATTATAGTTAAGCCAGTGTCTTCATTAACTTATTTGGGCCTCCCTGTCGGGACTTCCGTGTGAGCTACCCACCTGCAAAAGCGTATTTCGGCATCATATCATAACATTGTGGCAAACAAACTCCGTTTTAATCGCATGATTCTAGCTAGGTTGTATAACGCAACTGCACTGCCGCATATTCTGTATATTGCACCTTTCTGGAGAATGCTTCAGAAATCTGACATTAAGCAAATTCGGCCCTACTACTTTTGTTATGCAAAGTATCTGTTGAGACTACCTTTGTGGACTGGACGCGTAACTCGTATATTAGCCTTCATTATAAAGTTACAGAACCATGTCAGGCCGTTAGAAAACAGATCGACAATTTTAACGCAAGGCTTTCAAACGAGTGGTCGTCCTTCCTGCGGCAGTAGTGTCGATGTAGTGCTGTAAGTACTTGTTCGGTATTGTCTTGTTTTCTCTTTTTTTGTATTATGTTGTGCTTCGTCTTTTTGCTTTTTTGTAGTGACGGGTTAGAAAATAAATAAATAAATAAATTCAACATCAAAGGATATTGCTGGAAGCACTGCCAGGGTAGTTAAGATACAGTATAAATTGCCGTCGGAATACACCCTCTTTAATCTAGAATCTAGACTGTAGGTGAAACGTCATTTTTTCCCAATGTCCATATTCATAGCTTTAGGCCTGTTTTATAAGAAAGGTTCAATCTAATTCATTCCTCAATTTCTACCTTTTATCAGGGAATACCTTTTATCTCGGAGAAAAGTTTTTTTTTTTTTATTCCTGGGATTTGGGACTTAGAAAATCCATTATAACTTCGAGAGTATATGTTAGGCTAAAGAAAAAGCCACACTTCATCCGGACAAATTCCATCTTGCGTCAACCCAGATTTCATCTCACTTGTTCCACATGTGTTGAAATTGGATTTTCCAGTAAGCCAATAATAACAATGTTCAACCCAGATTTGAGGTGAATTAATTTTACAAACGATTTTCCAAGAAGAAGTTTTTAAAAGAAAAATAAAGAGTCAAGCAAAAAGTACAAGCGTTGTAAATGTAGTACAAGCAGAAATGCAATCTTAAATGTTAAAAAAAAATCAACTGAAAGTAAGGAGTAACATTAAAACTTAAACGAACAGAAATTATTACCTATATGAGGGCGGTTGCTCCTCCTCAAGACCTCGCTGTTTACACTAAAGTTCCTTAGTACTAAAAAAAAACCTCATATTTTTCTAAAACGAACCTTGTGTTTCAGGAGTTGTTCTTAGAGAATTGGGACAAAATTCAAACTTTAGCGTAAAGAGCGAGGTATTAAGGAGGTGCAACCCCCCTCATATACGTAGTAATTTCTGTTCGTTATAAGCTTTAATGTTGGTCCTTACTTTCAGTTGAATAAAACTTTAGTTTTTTAATTAAATTTCTGATCGTTTTTTTAAACAACGCCAGGAAAGCTGGCTCCACCTCCACGGAAAAATCCCTCCTCTCAACGGAAATATTCTCTAGATAATTCAATACTGGTGAAAATTTGCCCCGGACAATTGCCCTTAACATCTCCACACGTAAAACTGAGTCGGCAAAGAGAATGCAAGACATAAGAAGAATTTTGTGTAAGAATTCTGACAAATTTCCCCAGTGTAAACTTTCCCCTGAAAAATTCACCCTCTGGAAACGTCCCTCCACCATGGAAAACTGCCCATGGAAAATCCCCCCAGCAGAAAATTCGCCCCCCCCCCCTGAAAAATGTATGCATACTTCCCAATAACAAAAACAATACGTAAACAATGAGCGAATTTTATAACTGAAAGACCTTTCCCCATGGCTGTTTGGGTTCATGATATCTCCAAAGGCATACCTATTCTGCCTTTCAACCATGCTGAACAAAATTTGATCAAACTGTTTTGAGAAAAAAGGGGTGTGAGAGGGGGTCTAGCTGCCCTCCAATCTTTCTGGTCTCTGGAAAAGATACTAGAAACTTTAACTACCGTGAAAATGAGCCCTCTCCCGATATTCTAGGACCACTGGGTCGATACGATCACCCCTGGGAAAAAAACACAAATAAATATGCATCTGTGATCTTTCTTTTCACAAAAAAATATATAAAATTCCACGGTTTTGCAGATAGGAGCTTGAAGCCCTTAAAGTGAGGTTCTCTGATACGCTGAATCTGATGTCATCATTTTCATTAAGATTCTATGACTTTTAAGGGATGTTTCTTCGTTTTTTGAAAATAAGACAAATTTTCTCAGGCTCGTAGCCATTGATGGGTAAGACTGAAGTTGATGAAACTTATATGTTTGAAATTAGCAACTTAAGCCAATTCTTTTTATATATCTATTGGTACCAAAACTACGTTTTTTAGAGTTTCGGTTACTATTGAGCTGGGTCGCTCCTTACTCACAGTTCATTACCACGAACTGTTTGATTTTGATAGCAGTAGATACATCAGAAGAATCGGATTTTTATGCTGATTTCGTGTATATAAGTTTCCTCAAGCTTAGTTTACGCATCAAAAGCTACGAGCCTGAGAACATTTGCCTTATTTTCGGAAAAGAGGAAAACACGCCATACAAGTCATAGAATCTTAATGAAAATCACACCACGTATTAGAGAACTCCATTGTGGAGGTTTTAAGCTCCTTTCTGCAAAAATGTGGAATTTTGTATTTTTTTTTGCCAGAAGAAAGATCACGGATGCGTGTTTATTTTTTTTTTCCCCAAGGGTGATCGTATAGACCCAATGGTCCTAGAATATCGCGAAAGGACTCATTCGATCGAAAAGTAAAAGTTCTAGTGTCCTTTTTAAGTGACCAGAAAATGGGAGGGCAACTAGGCCCCCTCCCACACTCATTTTCCCCCAAAAGTCACCAGATCAAAATTTTGAGATAGCCATTTGGTTCAGCATAGTTGTAATAATCTAATACCTGTGTCTTTGAGGATGACTTAATCCCCCACAGTCCCCGGGAGAAGGGTTGCAAGTTGTGAACTTTGCCCATTGTAGTAGTGATGGGTCTCTATGGCCGGAATTTACAGCCTGAGGCTCTAAGGAATATACTCTAAACCTCATTGCATATACCCTAAACCTCATTTGCATACTTACCTGAGCACATATTCAGGTCATCACATTTATATGAATAAATTTTTATTTGGGTAGAATGAAACTGGTCTTATGACACGCGCTTGGGTAAAGTAGATAGGACGCATTTTATAATACGAGCCAAATTTTAATGAATCAAAAGTGACAAATCTACTACTCCTTTTTGCTTATGACATGCGCTTGGGTGAAGTAAACCAGCAAACATGTGTCACCAATGAAGCAATTGCTATGGCATTTTTTAGAGGGAACTTGTGGTCATCCTTGTCCCAACCTCCAAGGGGTCCCCAATATCCCCCCCCCAAAAAAAAAACTTTTTACCCCCCTTTTTCTGGACTTAGAATTTTTCGGGACTTAAATGTTTTTGGGGGACTTTTTGGACTAGAATTTTTTGGGATTGCATTCAAGTTAGGACCATTTAGGTTCACTTACCGTGGGGGAACACGCTAAGTGAACCTAAATAACCTAACTTGAGTGCAGTTATTTGAAAAAAGGTGTGTCTGTCTTTGTGTGTTTGGATCTGCGTGTTTGTATGTGTTTTGTCTGTCTCACTCTCTGTGCCTGTGTGTCTGAGCCGGTGTTTGCTTGTTTCTCTTTGTGTGTTTGTGCGCCTGACTGTATGTCTCACTCTGTATGTTTGTGTGTTTTTGTTTCTCTCTCTCTCTCTCTCTTTCTCTCTCTGTCTCTAGGTCTGAGTGGTTGTTTTTTTGTCTCTCTTTCTCTCTGTACCTGTGTGTGTTTGAATGGACGTGTGCTTGTCTCTATGTCTGTCTTTGCGTGTTTATGTGCCTGACTCTGTGTGTTTGTGGATGCTTTTCTCTTTCTCCCTCTCTCTCTCTCTCTCTGTGTATGCGTGCCTGAGCGGCTGTTCGTTTCTCTCTCTCTCTCTCTCTCTCTCTCTCTCTCTCTCTCTCTCTCTCTCTCTCTCTCTCTCTCTCTCTCTCACTTTCACTCTCTCTGTGCCTATCTGTCTTAGCGGGTGTTTGCTTATCCCCGTGTCTGTCTTTGTGTGTTCGTGTGTCTGAATCTGTGTCTTTGTATATGTTTTTGTCTCTCTCATTCTGTATGTCTGTTTAATGAGCGGGTGCTTGTTTGTTTCTCTTTGTGTTTTTGCGACTTTTGTTGCTTTTCTCTTTGCGACTTTTTGCTTGTCTCTGTTTTTGTCTTTGTGTTTGTGTGTTGATTTTGATAATACTAAGCAAGATTTCAATAATGCAATACAGGATTCTCTTTATATTGGGCAAAATTTTTATAATGTATGGCAAGATGTTTGATAATATCAGACAAGATTTTGGTAATGTCACACAAGATTTGGAAACACGTGGCTAAAATTTTAATCAATATCACAACCTATTATCATATGGCACCCTTAAAAAAAACTTGACAGAACCAATTGCTATTAACCTGTCAAATTTAAGTAGAAGTAATTTCAAATTGCCTTTCACCCTCTTTACCAACATATTATGTCTAATTCTAATATGAACCTGTTAAAAAAACTTCAATTTTCAAAATCAATGACGGTTTCTAAGGGTACATTCCTTGATTCAACCTCGTTTTTAGCATATGGCATCAAACATTTGCTTAAAACAAGCCAATTGCAAGACAAACCCTTGATTTAAGCCTGCAAGTTTCTCAATTTTGTACTGATTTAATAACCTATTGTCCTATGGCCCCCTTCCAAAATATGCACTTGACATAACCATTTGCAAATAAACCTGTCAAATTTACGTAGATATTATTTAAATTGTCTATGACAACCTCATTATCACCATATCATGTCCAATTCTAATATGAACCTGTTAAAAATCCCTATTATAACACCAAAAGGCAAAGGAACATTTTTATTGGAACAATGTTACATACAATATTATACAATATTAATAACATTTAACAACTTAGGACATTTTAAATCAGTTCCATATAGTAATTCATCATCTTCTCTCTTGAGAGTATAGCTATTCTCTTCTCTTAGTTTGTAACCAGTAGAATAATCCTTAATCCATTTTTAAGTCATACACAATTTTTACTGTGGTGTCGCCTGTAGGCTCAATATGCGTTTTGACATAGGTATTACTGGGTTCATTGACTATATCTGTTGGTATACGATCAATGGTACTGATAAGGTTCACATAAGCTTTATTTTTCTTCGATTCGTCTTTATATTCCTTAATGATATTATCTACCAATGCCCTTTTTTATTTTGCTTTCGATTTCACTGTCTGTTACTACATTAATTATACACAGGTGACAGTTCTGGCACGTAGACAAGATATGGTTTATGATATTGGTGCAGCTGTAGGCCTTTCTTTTCCCCTTTGCTTTCATTTGAGTGGTACTACCAGAATGGTGATGATAGGATCTATTAACAGGTAACGTGTTATCACAAGCACTAGCAAGAAGTTGCCCCTCATCATCGACTATTATTTTTATGCTTGCATTCTCTTTGACTGTTATCATCTCTGGAAATGTTACTCTCGTATATCCATAATCAGCAGTGTTGAAATTTTTCGGTATTCTAAAGGAATCTAAGCTCTCACTGTCATGACCATGCACGCATATGTTTCCGATAGTGTCACCACTAGTACTTGTTTCATAGTTCAAATATTTGTCTTTGTCAGTATTAAACACAACGATCACTCATGTGCACACACTTTCGTGGAATATATCATCTTCCCTTTTTTAAAATATGATCCTTTTTTAAAGTGTTTATGGTTCCAATGTACAAAAATGCTGATTGAAAATATACAATAAACTAGGTAGTGTCGATGACCCGCCCTAGAGTACCACGGCGGCAGCCACATAAAAAAAATAAAAAAAACATGTTCACGAGTCCAAACATTTCTGAATCCAAAGATTCTGGGCCCAAGAAATTCTAAGTCCAAAATATTCTAAGTCCCAAAAATTCTAAGCCCGAAAAAATCTAAGTCCAAAAATTTCTGTCCAAAAAGTTATGAGTTCAAAAAAGGGGGAGCCAAATGTTGGGGGAGGGGTATTTGGGGCCCCTTGGAGGTTGAAACATGGATGACCATAAGTTCCCTCAAAAAAATGCCATAGCAATTGATTCATTGGTGACATAAGTTCGCTGGTTTACTTTACCCAAGCGCAGGTCATAAGAAAATCGAGGTAGCATATTTGTCGCTTGTTGGTTCATTGAAATTCGATTCGCATTATATAATGCGTCTAATTTACTTTACCCAAGCGTGTGTCATAAGAAAGTTTCATTCAACCCAAATAAAAAATTCATATTATTGTCATGGCCGGAATATGTGCTCATGTAAGTATGCAAATGAGGTTTAAGGTATATGCAGTGAGGTTTAGGATATATTCTTTAGAGCCTGAGGCTGTAAGCTCTGGATGCAGAAACCCATCACTACTCATTATTTATATATAGAATTGGTTATTGGGAAGTATACAAACGTTTTCAGGGGGATTTTTTCTGGTGGTGGGGGGGGGGGGTCGGAGGAGAAGGTTACGTGGGAGGATCTTTTCAATTAGGAATTTTTCATGGGGAAGGGAATTTTCCATGAAGGGGGCGCGGTATTTCACATCATTGTTTTAAAAAATATTCAGAAATTAAATATAAAAAACAGGTTTTTTCAACTGAAAGTAATGAGCAACATTAAAACTTAAAAATGAAAGAAATTGTTACGCATATGAGGTGGTTCGTCAATGCCTCGCTCTTTACGCTAAAGTTTTTTTTTGTACTTTCAAAAGAGCTATTTATTCTAATAAAACAGCCTTTGTGATTTAAGGGTCATTCTTAAAGAATCGGAACAAAATTCAAAATTTAGCGTAAAGAGCGAGGAACTGACGAGGGGGCGAACCCCCTCATATACGTAATAATTTCAGCTCGTTTTAAGTTTTAACGTTGCTCCTTACTTTCAGTTGAAAAAAACTTGTTTTTTATTTAATTATTTCTAATGACCTCTTCCCAGCCAATTTGTTAGTGACCTCTTTCAGTTTGGTTGTCGAGGACCGATTGAAAAGCAAAATCTTTGGCAATACGTCGTCCTTCATCCGTAAAACGTGGCCTATGTGTCTTAACCTTTCTTTCATTATAACCCTAGGAAAGGTGGTTAAAACCGATTTTTTACACAGCTTATCGTTTAATATATGGTCAGTTTAATATATGGTCAGCTCTAATTTTGCAACCACCATATTTCAGATATTCATTTAAAAGACTAACAGCACTTGAAGGTTAATTATATTCAATCCTTTTTTTTCTCTGCTGAAAGTAAGGAGCAACATTAAAACCTAAAACGAACAGAAATTATTCTATATATGAGGGGGGCTGCCCCCTCCTCTACACCCCGCTCTTCACGCTTAAGTTTTTTAGTACTTTTAAAAAAGGCCCTGATCCTAATCATACGGTCCATGTGTTTCAGGAATTATTCTTAAAGGATTGGGACATAAGGTCAAACTTTAGTTTAAAGGGCTTGCTATAGGAGGGGACAGCCCCTCCCCTGATGTTCCTTGCTGGCACACGGTTTTGTTTTTAATCCGGCTGCTCTATTTGTTTTTATTTTTACCATTATTATTTTCTTTTATGCGCTTTACCAAGAAGGCGAAACCAGAAAGAAACAGGGGTAGTGCTAGTAAAATGTCATGTTATTGAAAAACTTTTTGTTCTTTTTACTGACTTCAATTTTCACACAGGAGATCAACTGATCAGGCTGAATTTAACTTCTAAATATCTTCACTAACTTAGAATTTCACGCAAAAGTTTATAAGACTTTGTTATTGACTTACCAAAATAAGTTTCAGATGTAAAACAATGAAATCAAAGCATGCTCTTAACATATAATATATATATATATATATATATATATATATATATATATATATATATATATATATATATATATATATATATATATATATATATATATATATATATATATATATATATATATATATATATAATATATATATATATATATATATATATATATATATATATATATATATATATGTATATATATATATATATATATGTATATATATATATATATATATATATATATATATATATATATATGTATATATATATATATATATATATATATATATATATATATATATATATATATATATATATATATATATATATATATATATATATATATATATATATATATATATATGGCAATGGGAAGGTTGTTGTTGTTTCCAGCTTTGGTCAAAGACTACGCATTTGTCAAGCGGATGTGGAATTTCTATGACACACATGTTGAACCTCTTGCGCCCCGACACATTGAAGGCACGGCACGAACGAATATCCAAAAGTAGGGACAGATAAATAAAGTCAATGGACATGTTGAACAGAGTGTGCATAGTCCGTTAGGAAGTATCACTGAATAAAGGTTACTTTTTCTAATTAGTAAAAGTTTCTTACCCCCGATATTGCTTGAACTCTTTCTATGTATTGTTCAGGATGGATCGTTTCATTATCCCTGTCCAGCTCCTGAAAAAGAAGAAAAAACAATTCTGATTCATGATGTTATATAGTAACCTTTCCGGTTATGAATCAGGGCTAGACTCCCTGGGATATTCCCTAAGTTCCTAGGGTTTCAGTCCTGAGCTTGGGGTTTCCTAAAACGTACATTAAAATAAGAACTACATTCATTACAAATAGATTATTCATTATTTATCATCTAGAAATTATTTTTTAAACCTTGGTGTTTTTTCAAATAAATCTTGGGATATTGTTAAACTCTCAGTGCAGCTACGGGCGGATCCGGGGGGTTGTTAGGGTCATCTCCCCCCCAACTCCAAAGAGTTGAAAGTTACAATAGTTACAGGGATAGAGGCATAAAAAGTAC
Organism: Artemia sinica; assembly: GCA_027921565.1. Lineage (NCBI taxonomy): Eukaryota > Metazoa > Arthropoda > Branchiopoda > Anostraca > Artemiidae > Artemia > Artemia sinica. The sequence continues at coordinate 57,859,070 of CM051262.1, forward strand.
CAATTGGGGAACCCGAGTTTTTCTGGTGTCCGCCAAATATTAATTCTATGTCTGCTCCTGGTGGCAGCCTCAATATAAACATTGAGATGGCTTTTTATTTCAATGTACCCTACTAGTAATTTTAGCTCTTAAGTGGTCTATTTTGATGCAAGAGGAGAGGGGAGAGGGTTATATGTATATTTCATATAGGGACATATTTTACTACTATGTCATAAAATTAAGCACTTTGAAACAAAGGAAATAAATAATGGGACTTTGTCCTATTCAGTTTATAGACCTGAGTTTTAAATAGACGAAGATTTACATTTCCATTACAGCATTCTTACATAAACGCCGTCTGGGGAAATAAAAAAAAAACAATATCAGGAAAGAATCAGTTTAATAGTTTTAAATAACATAGATTTTGCCCTGAGTAGCATTCGAAGAAAGCATAACTGCTGTGGTAATCACACTAGCAATAAACACACTAGCATCACCGTAGCAATTTGTCGTTCAAATACAATGTTTTATCTAGCTCGTAGCTCCATGATAAGAGACGGAGAGCTCAATAAAGCAGCTAAGTAAGATGCTGCTATCCATCTCATCTATTTAAACCTCCAGGCCTGGATGGTATTGTCAATGCAGCTGTGGCAGCTAAGTTTTAAGGGCAATTGAGTTTTTAGACGAATAAACTGGCTGTTGGTACCTCTGTCAACGATCAACAACGATTTTCAATTAAAGTGGTGTCCTTATTTTTTGAAACAACAAACTGCGAATAATTTCTCTTACGATGACTGCCGTATCTTTTTTCATCCTAGCTTTCTTATTTTGAAGTGTTAGTAGATGACTTTTCAGGCTTATTTCTTCCTTATTTTACAATTGGTAACAATTCATCTTAAGATACGATTGAACCATTTTAGTCTAGTGGCTTAGTTAGTTACGTTCCAAGCTACAGTTGTGTGGTTTGTATGTTACTCTTGACCTTCCTAGGGTTTAAATTCCAAACCCTTGTTTAAGCTATTAAACCATACGTGTCTATGGTTTCAAATTTTAGGGCAACGGCTCAGATAATTTTTTCTGCGAATGAAGGGAGGTCAGGTCACAGCGCAGGGCATTTATACGCTATTGTTTGACTTTAAGGGGGAGGCTTCGAACATATCCTGGAGTGGGGAGTATTGTTGTACAGATATAATCCCACGCTTGTTGTACAGATATAATCTACATCTGTGGTTCAATAATGAAATAAGCTTGGAGCATTCTCAGTGTTGTAGTCATGAGTTGAATTTCAGTTATTCCTTGAGTTGAAATGGAATAGTCTTACTATTAATACCTGGGAATCGTGGAGTAAATGAATAGAAAATGTATCAATTATGAGTATTTAAAAAAAAAGAAATCTGTATGCCTTTCATCGACATACCGTGGCCAAGCCTACTTCAGGAGATAAATTTATGTCTTCGGTTATTGCCCCATGGGAAAACTCAAATCTGGTGGTTATTCTTAATTGTTTTAATTCCCATCGATTACGATTTCTCGTGATTCTTTCATTCACTTTCTCCCAATATTATCTGCATAATTAACTAAATATTTGTAAACTTTAAATTTGAGTTTGACAGTGAAAGGTGGGAGGACTTTTTAGAAAGTAACTTGCGTTACGGCATGAAAAAGAACGAAGTGAAGAAAAAAATCTTTAATTAAAGGCACGTTTGAAAGATTCAATGTTACACTGATAATTATTTGTAGTTTTGTACAAATTGAGGCACATATCGCAATGATGCACCTATTTATGCATCTGATTTTGCTAACTTTTTAAATTTTTAGTGAGAAAAAGGGTTTTACATAATTTGGGTACAAAGTTTTTCCAAGAAACCAAGCAAAAATTTGCAAACGTCAGACAAAACGGCTACGCGAGCTTTTTTGGAACAGGGTAGGGGTGCTCTAGCTTGCTGGATATCTCTTCCATGGGAGAATACTCATTCATAAGAAAATATCCTGTTAACACTCCTCCCTTCCAGCTCCAAATCTAAGCAAAGGGGCTGAAGCTACGCCTTCCCTGAAGTCACAGGTAATATAGTCAGAGGCAACGCTATAGCGTTGCCAATAGTAAAGGCCATACGGCTCCAATGTTTTATTATTATTATTTTTTTCCCAGTAACACTTCATATGGAAGGGGTCGTCGTAGAAACTTCAAAGGAGGCTCATTCGAATGGAAATCGAGAGTTCTAGTACCCTTTTTAAGGGTCAAAAGTGATTGGAGGACAACTAGACCCCCCTCCCCACGCCCATCATTCCCCGGAACACATCCAATCAAAATTATGATATAGCCATTTTGTTCAGCGTAGTTGATTTCCAGATAGAAAATATGTTTTTGAGGAGGACACACCCCCACCTCCCCCACAACCCTCAGGGCAAGGGTTTTAAGTTATACCCTGGAGGCATATAAGGTTTTTATAGAAGGCGTTGTCGTAAAAACTTCAAAAAAGGCTCATTCGATTGGAAATTCAAAGGGCTAGTGCCCTTTTGAATAGTCGAAAGTGATTGGAGGGCAACTAGCCCCCCCCCGTCCATCATTCCCCCAAACGCATCCAATCAAAATTTTGAGATAGCCATTTTGTTCAGCGTAGTTGATTTCCAGATAGAAAATATGTTTTTGAGGAGGACACTCCCCCACAACCCTAAGGCAAGGGTTTTAAGTTATACCCTGGGGGCATATAAGGTTTTTATAGAAGGCGTTGTCGTAAAAACTTCAAAAAAGGCTCATTCGATTGGAAATTCAAAGGGCTAGTGCCCTTTTGAATAGTCGAAAGTGATTGGAGGGCAACTAGCCCCTCTCTCGCGCCCACATTTTCCCCAAACACATCCAATCAAAATTTTGAGACAGCCATTTTATTAAACGTAGTTTTAAGTTCTGGAAATTAGGTCTTTGAGGATGACAACTCCCCCACAGCCCTCAGGGAAAGGGTTGTAAGTTATGCCCTGGGGGCATATAAGGTTTTGTATAGACAACGTTGTCGTAGAAACTTCAGAAAAGGTTCATTCGATTGGAAATTTAAATGGCTAGTTCCCTTTTTAATAGTCGAAAGTGATTCAAAGGCAACTGACATCCCTTCCACGCCCACCATTTCCCCAAACACATCCAATCAAATTTTGATATAGCTATTTTGTTCAACGTAGTTGAAAGTTCTGGAAATTATATGTTTGAGCAGGACACCCCCCCCACACTCTTCAGGGGAAAGGGTTATAAGTTAAGCCCTGGGGCATATATGGTTCTTATAGAAGGAATGCTCGTATAAACTTCAGAGAGGGCTCATTTGATTGGAAATTGAAAGTTCTAGTTCACTTTTTAAGCGTCAAAAGATATTGGAGGGTAACCAGCTCCCCCCCCCCCCAAAAAAAAGGAACAACCTTTTTTCCCAAATGCATCCAATAAAAATTTTAAGATAGCTGTTTTGTTAAAAATAGTTCAAAGATCATATAATAAAAACATCATTTCCCCAAACACATCCAATCAAAATTTTGAGATAACCATTTGTTCGGCGTAGTTGATTTCCCGTAGGAAATATGTTTTTGAGGAGGATACTCCCCACAACCCTCGGGGCAAGGGTTTTAAGTTATGCCCTGGGGGCATATAAGGTTTTTTTTTTTATAAAAGGCGTTGTCGTAGAAACTTTAAAAAATGCTCATTCGATTGGAAATTCAAAGAGCTAGTGCCCTTTTTAATATTCGAAAGTGATTGTAGGGCAACTAGCCCCCCCAAGCCCATCATTCCCCCAAACATATCCAATCAAAATTTTGAGATAGCCATTTTGTTCAGCGTAGTTGATTTCCAGATAGAAAATATGTTTTTGAGGAGGACACTCCCCCACAACCCTCAGGGCAAGGGTTTTAAGTTATGCCCTGGGGGCATATAAGGTTTTTTTTTTTATAAAAGGCGTTGTCGTAGAAACTTTAAAAAATGCTCATTCGATTGGAAATTCAAAGAGCTAGTGCCCTTTTTAATATTCGAAAGTGATTGGAGGGCAACTAGTCTCCCACGCCAATCATTTCCCCAAACACATCCAATCAAAATTTTGAGATAGCCATTTTGTTCCGCGTAGTTGATTTCCAGATAGAAAATATGTTTTTGAGGAGGACACTCCCCCACAACCCTCAGGGCAAGGGTTTTAAGTTATGGCCTGGGGGCATATAAGGTTTTTATAGAAGGCGTTGTCGTAGAAACTTCAAAAAAGGCTCATTCGATTGGAAATTCAAAGGGCTAGTTCCATTCTTAATAGTCAAAAGTGATTTGAGGGGAACTAGCCGCTGCCCCACGCCCATTATTCTCCCAAACACATCCAATTAAAATTTTGAGATAGCTATTTTGTTCAGCGTAGTTGATTTCCAGACGGAAAATACGTTTTTGAGGAGGACACTTTGAGGATTGGAAATTCAAAGGGCTAGTGCCCTTTTTAATAGTCGAAAGTGATTTGAGGGCAACTAACTCCTCTCTCACGCCCACCTTTTCCCCAAACACATCCAGTCAAAATTTTGAGACGGCCATTTTATTAAACGTACTTTTTAAGTTCTGGAAATTAGGTCTTTGAGGATGACAACTCCCCCACAGCCCTCAGGGAAAGGGTTGTAAGTTATGCCATGGGGGCATTTAAGGTTTTGAATAGACAACGTTGTCGTAGAAACTTCAGAAAGGGCTCATTCGATTGGAAATTTAAATGGCTAGTTCCCTTTTTAATGGTAGAAAGTGATTCTAAGGCAACTGACACCCCTTCCACGCCCACCATTTCCCCAAACACATCCAATCAAATTTTGATACAACCATTTTGTTCAACGTAGTTGAAAGTTATATGTCTGGAAATTATATGTTTGAGCAGGACACTCTCCCCACAGTCTTCAGGGGCAAGGGTTATAACTTATGCCCTGGGGGCATATATGGTTCTTATGGAAGGAATGCTCGTATAAGTCAGAGAGGGTTCATTTGATTGGAAATTGAAAGTTCTAGTTCACTTTTTAAGCGTCAAAAGATATTGGAGAGTAACCAGCTCCCCCCAAAAAAAATCTTTTTTCTCAAATGCATCCAATAAAAATTTTAAGATAGCTATTTTGTTAAAAATAGTTCAAAGATCATATAACAAAATTCCGGTGTCGACACAACCCACCAGAGCCCGAGGGCAGGCGTTGTAAGTTATGCCCTTGGGGCATATATGGGTCTGATGGAAATGATGCTCGTATTAGCTTCAAAGAGGGATCATTTGATTGAAAATTGAAATTTCTAGTTCACTTTTTAAGAGTCAAAAGAGATTGGAGGGCACCTAGCCCCCCCCCCCCCCTCTTTTCCTCAAACCCATCCGATAAGAACTTTGAGATAGCTTTCTTTTTAAATAGTTCAATGACCATATAACTAAAACTCAGGGGTCAACTCAGCCCCCCAGGGCCCGAGGGCAGGCGTTGTTAGTTATGCCCTGGGGGAATATATGGTTCTTATTGAAGGGAAGCTCGTAAAAAATTAAGAGATGGCTCATTTGATTGGAAATTGAAAGTTCTAGTTAAGTTTTTTAGACTCAAAAGAGATTGGAGGATAACTAGCCCCTCCCCCACGGCCCTTTTCCCCCAAATGCATCCAATACAAATTTTGAGATAGCCATAAAGTTAAAAATTTCTCAAAAGTCACATAACAAAAACTCAGGTGTCTTCAGAGCCCCCAAGGGCCCGGGGGCAGGCGTTGTAAGTTATGCCCTTGGGCATATATTGTTCGTATGAAAGGGATGCTCGTATATACTTCAGAGAGGGCTCATTTGATTGGATATTGAAAGTTCGAGCTCACTTTTAACAGTCAAAAGAGATCCGAGGGCAGCTAGCCCCCCCCCCACGTCTTCTTTTTCAAAACCCATCTGATAAAAATTTTGAGATAGACATCTGGTTAAAAATAGTTCAAAGGTCGGATAAGAAAAAATCTGGTGTCAAAAGAACCCCTCAGGGCACAGGAGAAGGCGTTCTAAGTTATGCCCTAAGGGCTTGTATGGTTCTTAAGAAAGGGATGCTCGTATAAACTTCATAGAGGGCCCATTTGATTGGAAAATGAATGTTCTAGTTCACTTTTTAAAAGTCGAGAGAGTTAAACTAGCCCCCCCCACGCTCTTTTTCCCCAAATCCGTCCGCTACAAATTTTGAGATAGCCAGTGTTTTGGAAATAGTTCGAAAATTACATAGCAAAAACGCCCCCCAGAGCCCGGGGGATAGGCGTTGTAAGTGGTGTAAGAGTCAAAAGATATCCGAGGGCAACTAGTCCCCCCCCCACACACCCTTTTTTCCCCAAGCCTAGCCGATAAAATTTTTATAATAGCCATTTCATTAAAAATAGTTCAAAGGTCAGATAAGAAAAATTCCTGTGTCGACGGAACCCGCCAGGGCCCGGAGGCAGACGTTAAGAGTAATGCTCTAGGGACATATATTGTTCTTATGGAAGGGATGCTCGTATAAACTTCGGAGAGGGCTCATTTGATTGCAAATTGAAATTTCTTGTTCACTTTTTAAGATTAAAAAGAGATCGGAGGGCAACTAGCCCCCTTTCCTCCACGCCATAAATACATCACATAAAAATTTTGAGATACAATTTGTTAAAATTAGTTCAAAGTTCTGATAACAAAAAACTCCGGTGTCGACACAGCCCCCCAAGGCCCGGGGGTAGGCGTTGTAAGTTATGCCCTAGGGGCATATATGGTTGTTATGGAAGGGATGCTCATATAAAATTCCTAGAGGGCTCATTTGATTGGAAATTGAAAGCTGTAATTCACTTTTTAAGAGTCAAAAGTGATTGCAGGGCAGCTAGCCTCCCCCTACACTCTATTAATTTTTTCCCAAAGGCACTTCATATAGAAGGGGTTGTCATATAAACTTCCAAAGGGGCTCATTCGATTGGAAATCGAGAGTTCTAGTGCCATTTTTAGGAGTCAAAAGTGATCAGAGGGCAACTGCTCCCCCAAGCCCTTTTTCCTCGAATACATCTGATAAAAAATTTGAGGCAGCCATTTTGTTAAAAATAGTTCAAAGATCATATAACAAAAAATCCTTTAAATTAAAACTCCAGGGTCGACAGAACCCCCCAGGGCCCAGGGATAGGCGTTGTAAGTTATACTCTGGGGATATATATGGTTCTTATAGAAGGGATACTCGTATAAACTTCAGAGAGGGCTCATTTGATTGAAAATAGAAAGTTCTAGTTAACTTTTAAAGAGTCAAAAGCGACCGAAGCTTAATTTAGTCCCCCCCCCACGCCCTTTTTCCCCAAACCCATCGGATAAAAATTTTGAGATAGCAATTTTGTTAAAAATAGTTCAAACATCAGATAATAAAAACTCCGAGGTTGACATGACCTCCTTCTCTCACTGTAAAAGTCTAAAACCTACTGCGTCATTGGTGCTTTACTGAAAACTATATGCGTCTTGAACAGTCTGGGAAAGTATAAAAACATCAAATTGAATATTTGATGTATAACGATATTAATTGTTGAAAGATTCATCAGTTCAAGAATTTATTTCACTGTAATTGTATTTTTATTTTCAATACTGTAAGAACTGGAAAAGAAAAGATGTGTAATATAATCCGTTTTCAGTTAAGCGCCAATGACGCAGTAGGCTTTTCGTTTTTATTTACAGTTAGGAAAGGAGGCATTATCCAAACACTTGTTTGTAGGGAAACTATATTCGTCTTTAAGAACTTTAAAAAGAGCAATAAATTATACTGAATATTTGATGTATAATGATATTAATTGCTGAAAGCTCATCAGTTCAAAATGTTACTATCATTTTAATGTTTATTTTCAATATTAAGTACAAAAGAAAATATTTGTCATAAAATTCGTTTTCAGTGAAGCGCCAATGACGCAGTAGGTTTTAGACTTTTACAGTGAGAGAAGGAGGTCATACCCAAACTCTTGTTTGTGGCGATTTTTGTTCGTTTCAAGCTTGATTTGCATATTCAATTTAAATTTCACTCGTTTTAAGATTTATTTATTAATTTACATTAATATCTATTGTGTGTTTGTTGCATTGATTGTTTATTTAATTTCTGTTCGTTTTAAGTTTCATTTATACTTCAATAGGAAAATATTCTTTTTCGTTTTAAGCTTGATATTCGTATTCAATCTAAGCATTACTCGCTTTAAGATCTATTTATTCATTTATATTATTACTTGTTGCATGTTTTTGCTATGGTTGTTTATTTAATTTCTGGTCGTTTTGGGTTTCATTTATTCTTTAATAGTAATTTCTGGTCGTTTTGAGTTTGAATTTTAAAAGGTATTTGTATCTGCTGAGCTTAAGTTTAAAATGGCCTTTACTTTTCTTTGAAAAACTTATTTTTCGTAAAGTTTTTTTTAATTAATCTTATGAAAAGGGTAAGAATTGCCAAATAAATAACCCGGCGCAGTTTTGACTACACTGACTTATGAAAGCACATTTAAGCAAACTTTGACATTATTCCTTTCTTCTCAATAAATCATAGGCAGAGCGCTAGCGCTGCCTAAGTAAAGAACGATGTGGGCACAATGTGTTGTTTTTTTTTTCTCTATACCCGGGCACTTCGTATCGAAGGAGTCGTCGTAGAAACTTCGAAAAGGGCTCATTCGATTGGAAATTGGAGTGGCTAGTGCCCTTTTTAATAGTCGAAAGTGATTGGAGGGTAACTACCCCCCCCCCCACGCCGATCATTCCCCCAAATACGTCCAATCAAAATTTTGAGATAGCCATTTTGTTCAGCGTAGTTGATTTCCACATAAAAATATCTTTTTGAGGAGGACACTCCCCCACAACCCTCGGGGCAAGGGTTTTAAGTTATACCCTGAGGGCATATAAAGGTTTTTATAGAAGGCGTTGTCGTAGAAACTTCAAAAAGGCTCATTCGATTGGAAATTCAAAGGGCTAGTGCCCTTTTTAATAATCGAAAGTGATTGGAGGGCAACTAGCCCCCCCCACGCCCATCATTCCCCCAAATACATCCAATCAAAATCTTGAGATAGCTATTTTGTTCAGCGTAGTTGATTTCCAGATAGAAAATATCTTTTTGTGGAGGACACTCCCCCACAACCCTCGGGGCAAGGGTTTTAAGTTATACCCTTGGGGGCATATAAGGTTTTTATAGAAGGCGTTGTCGTAGAAGCTTCAAAAAAGGCTCATTCGATTGGAAATTCAAAAGGCTAGTGCAATTTTTAATAGTCGAAAGTGATTGGAGGGCAACTAGCCCCCCCCCCTCCAAGCCCATCATTCCCCCAAACACATCCAATCAAAATTTTGATATAACCATTTTATTCAGCGTTGTTGATTTCCTGATAGAAAATATCTTTTTGAGGAGGACACTCCCCCACAACCCTCGGGGCAAGGGTTTTAAGTTATACCCTTGGGGCATATAAAGTTTTTATAGAAGGTGTTGTCGTAAAAACTTCAAATAAGGCTGATTCGATTGGAAATTCAAAGGGCTAGTGCCCCTTTTAATAGTCGAAAGTGATTGGAGGAAAACTAGCACCCCCCCCCGCGCCCATCATTCCCCCAAACACATTCAATCAAAATTTTGAGATAGCCATTTTGTCCAGCGTAGTTGGTTTCCACATAGAAAATATGTTTTTGAGGAGGACACTTGCCTAAAACCCTCGGGGCAAGGGTTTTAAGTTATGCCCTGGGGGTATATAATGTTTTTGTAGAGGACGTTGTAGTAGAAACTTCAAGAAAACTCATTCGATTGGAAATTCAAAGGGCTAGTACCCTTTTCTAATAGTCGAAAGTGATTGGAGGTCAACTAGCCCCCCTCCCCCACGCCCATCATTCCCCCAAACACAGCCAATCAACATTTTGAGATAGCCATTTTGTTCAGCGTACTTGATTTCCAGATAGAAAATATGTTTTCGAGGAGGACACTATACCACAACCCTCAGGGCAAGGGTTTTAAGTTATACCCTGGGGGCATATAAGGTTTTTATAGAAGGCGTTGTCGTAGAAACTTCAAAACAGGCTCATTCGATTGGAAATTCAAAGGGCTAGTACCCTTTACAATAGTCGAAAATGATTGGAGGGCAACTAGCCCCTCCCCCACGCCCATCATTCCCCCAAACACATCCAATCAAAATTTTTAGATATCCATTTTGTTAGGGTAGTTGATTTCCAGATAGAAAACATATTTTTAAGGAGGACACTCACCCACAACCCTCAGGGCAAGGATTATAAGTTATGCCCTGGGGGCATATAAGGTTTTTATTGAAATCTTTGTCGTAGAAACTTGAAAAAGGGCTCATTCGATTTGAAATTCAAAGGACTAGTACCATTTTTAATAGTCAAAAGTGATTTAAGGGCAACTAACCCCCCTCTCACGCCCACCTTTTCCCCAAACACATCCAATCAAAATTTTTAGATAGCCATTTTATTCAACGTAGTTAAAACTTTTGGAAACTAGGTCTTTAAGGATGACAACCCCTCCCCCCACAGCCCCCAGGGCAGGGGTTGTAAGTTATACCCTGGGGGCATATAAAGTTTTTATTGAAAGCGTTGTCGCAGAAACTTCAAAAGGGCTCATTCAATTGGAAATTGAAAGGGCTAGTGCCTTTTTTAATAGTTGAAAGTGATTGGATAGCGACTAACGCCCCTCTCACGCCCACCATTTTCCCAAACACATTCAATCAAAATTTTGAGATATCCATTTTGTTCAACGTAGTTGAAAGTTCTGGAAATTAGGTCTTTTAGGATGATAGCCCCCTCAGAGCCCTCGGTGCAAAAGTTGTAAGTTATGCCCTGGGGGCATATAAGGTTTATATAGAAAGTTGTTGTATATGATTTATAGAACATATGTTAGTCTTCCTCAAATCCAATTTTTATATGTTTAAAAACTAAATGTTGACTTAAGATTAAATCAAAATGCACTGTGATTATGCTAATTCCCAATAAGGCATCTCAGCAGTATCCCAAGAACGACTAAGGGTATTATGTTCAAACGTTCGGGGCTACTTCTGCTCTTAAAATTTAACCAAATCAAAATAGCGTAAGTGTATCCAAGCTATCAAAGAAAGTAAACAGATTTTTTTGCGAATGGTATCAAGTTTTCCATTACAGGTCAACTAGAGGAGTTATGAAACTAAATTAAACAGTACTATTTGTGTCCAGATTTCTAAAAGGGTGTATACTGTTAAAAATTGCTGAAAATTTTTCTCCGGCATACAAATAGCAGGCCAAACTATAAAGTATTAAAAAACGAAAAGATTTAAAGTATTATTTTCTTTTTCCCTGAAAAGAACATGTCAATATAAAACGAACAGAAATTAATTTAAAAAACTTTTTCCAAAAAATAAGTTTTTCAAAGAAAAGTGAAGAACTCCATTAAACAAAAAATGAGCAAAACTAAAATCAAATAATCTACCAAGCGTGAAACTACCACATATCAGCATTGATAAATAAATGAAACCCAAAACGAACAGATATTACAATAATTAACCGAGTCAAACTCAAAACGAGCAGAAATTAACATAAGTTGGGCGCAAAACCCCTATGCCTTCCCAAGGCCAGAACAAAATTTGCACTTTACTGAAAAAATACAAATGAATGTGCATTGTCAGTTTAATATACATATACTGATATTTAGTAATCAAAATGTTAATATTATTTGATTTATTAAAGTTATAAAAGTAAAAGCAATTTGGGGGCGTGTCAACCGTTTTTGGGACTTTCCCAAGCGTGGTGGAACTATGCGGCACACGATATGTACACAAGAAGACAGGAAGTCAGCACTCCGTCGTAATTTTCGCCAGCATAAAAATAAAGGTTGCAGCAGTAGCTGCAACTTTGTAATTATTCACACCTTCATTGAATTTGTCGTATTTGAACACTTTTAATTGTGAACTTGCCGGGATTTGCGTGCCTGAAGCCTAAAACCGTCCAAAATCGGAACTTACGAGGAGGCAAGTAAAGTTTCTATTTTATTTATTTTTTTCGTAGGACATCGGAAGCGGATTGATACGCTTGATTATTAGACTTGGTAAGTTTTTCCTTATATATATTTCCTCAGGAAATGAAAAAATTGAGTAGGATTAGAACTTGGAACATACAAAAATTACCCAAGCCAAAGAGTAGGCTTTAACTTTAGAAAGTTAGCTTGCACACTTAATCTAAAACGGAAAAATAAGCTTCACTGTCTTTGGAAACTATCACCAGTTGACAATGTGGGTTATTTTTCTGTACATCTGCTCGAGTATTTCTTGAAGCTAAGTAATCTAGCAAATAAATCCTATCTTTTATGCGTGTTTTTGTAATATATTCTTTTTTGAAAAATTGATCGCATAAAATAATGATAGTTCAAAGTTTAATACTAAAACCTAGAATAAAAGTTTGTCGATTCTAAGAAGCTGGTTTGTTATACTTAGATCCATGCTTTTTTTTTGGGGGGGGGGGAGGGTACAGGGGCAAATGATTTTAATTTTTTTTTGAAAATCAAACAAACGAATGCATGGATCAGTTTACAGAAATCCCAAACCCCGTTATAAATTTCTTGAATTGCTTATTCAGTGCAATAATTGATACCCCTTTTTCTATGCATTAATTTTTAAATCCTTGTTTTTACCTGACACTCTTGCACTATTGCTTCTACGGCAAAGAGACTACACAAGTCAAAACTTTAAAAGGATCACGCACTAGTTTTTGTAAAAAAAAAGAAGGTTAGAAGCAGGACCAAATGGTTGGGTTAAGAGCCTAATTCGTATAATGTTATATATGGCGATAGGCAGCGCATAATCCTTTGTGTTCACTAATGAGCTGGTTTGATCAAAAGCTTAATGCATCGAACCGCTTCTTTATAGTACCAAGAACAGTGAAAATTCGATCTGACTGCTTCAACTGGTTAACTAAAAACCTACACACATACATATCTTGGAAAATTAGAAAAGAAAAAATTAAAATTCAGTTTTGCAGGAAAAAAACTTCACAGCAGCTATGCAGCTGTTGGTAGTAGTGTCTGCCAAATTAAAAGCAAATTGAAACGCGGGTCATAAATCAGGAATAAATAAACTAAAAACATATGGAAACAAACAACTTCAGAAGGCGTAGCTTTCCTTTGACGGTGTCGTTGTCTTCGGGAATCAACATGGTGTTAGTGTTTGAATTTTACGGGCGGCATCCGTTAGCAAATTAAAAAAAAATATTTTTGCTTATTTATTTTCCCGGTTCAACGTGGGAACACCGACGAAAATGTGATGCTATGCTGAAAACTTGGTAATTTTGAACAACAGAAGGAAAATCCTAGAAAATCGCGGTTTCAGTAATAAATAGACCTATACTGGGTCTTGTGGGCAATCAGTGTTTTTTATGTCTTTGGTACTTTAAATTTACACATCTGAGGTGAAGAGGCAAACGCGCCACTAAATTACCCTCAGAAAGCTTCGTAATCAAATGAGTTGTCGATCGTAGTAGTAATGGCTTATGGCCACGATTACAAGCAAGTGCTGAACGCAGGAAAAGGTGTGGCTGTAGAAAAAAAACCTAAGAACATTACATTGCCAGTATTTTATTATTATTCACAAAGCTTTATTTTTACTTTTAAGTACCAACCAGTTCTTAGTGGGTTAATGATGCCCGTGTCCTTTTAAGCCGAATTAATTAAAGACTACGAAAATCTAGAGCCGAGAGTGGGCCCAACAAAAAATTCACAGACCCCCTGAAAAAATTGAGTCACGTGATGTAGAATATCCCTATTTTAACTACCAAACAGTTTTTTTTAACCTTTTTAACCTTTTTAGAATCCTGGCTTCAGCATATATGCCTCTTATCATTCTTCCGTTGGCACCCTTGTGTCAGAAATCCAAAAAATTGCACCCTCTTTATGGAGCATAATTCAAAATTTGGGCATTTCAAACTGTGGATTTAACGTCACACATCCAACAGTGAGATTGTGGAACACAAACCTGAAGGATTCATTATAACGAATCCTTCTAGTCTACTTTGATAAATATAAAAGAGATGAGTCCCTTTATTGATGTTTTTGAATCACTGATCCACAACACTATGAAACTTAATTATTTATAAGCGTTCAACTAAATATTTCGACTCTATTCGAATCAACATTTCGACTCAATTAATGAGCTGATTCTCATCCATACTTAGGCCAAAGTAGTTCGGCAGTTCTCAGAGGGCTTGAAAAAGATTTCATTTTTGTCAATTCCTGATCAAACAGTTCGTAGCAACGAACTGTAAGTAAGGAGCGACCCGGCTCAATAGTAACCGAAACTCTAAAAAACGGGATTTTATCAAAAGAATCAGATTTTAATACTGATTTCAAATATATAAGTTTCATCAAGTTGAATCCTACCCATAAAAAGTTACGCGCCTGAGAAAATTTGGCTGATTTTCGAAAAAACGGGAAAAAACACCCTCAAAGCTATAAAACCTTAATGAAAATCAAACCATCAGATTCAGCGTATCAGAGAACTTTACTGTAGAGGTTTCAAGCTCCTATCTGTAAAAATGTGAAATTTTGTATTTTTTGCCAGAAGAAAGATCACGGATGCGTTTTTATTTGTTTTGTTTTTTTTCCAAGGGTGATCGTATCGACCCCTTGGTTCTAGAATATCGTGGGAGGGCTTATTCGAATCGAAATTCAAAGTTATAGTGCCCTTTTTAAGTGACCAAAAAATGGAGGGCAACTAGGCCCCCTCCCACGCTCATTTTTTCCCAAAGTCACCCGATCAAAATTTTGAGATAGACATTTTTTTCAGCATGGTCAAAAATATAATACATATGTCTTTTAGGATGACTTAATCCCCCAAAGTCCCCGGGAGGAGGGATGAAAGTTATGAACTTTACCCAATGATTACATATAGCATTGGTTATTGGGAAGTATACAGACGTTTTCAAGGGAGATTTTTTTCTGGTAGTGGGGGGGTTGGGGTTTATGTGGGAGGATCTTTCCATGGGGGAAGTTTTCATGGGGGAAGGGACATTTCTATGAAGGGGGCGCCGGATTTCCCAGCATTATTTAAAAAAAAAACGATCAGAAATTAAATACAAAAATAAACAAGTTTTTCAGCTGAAAGTAAGGAGCCACATCTAAACTTAAAACGAACATAAATTATTAAGTATATGATTGGGTTCGCCCCCTAGACAATACCTCGCTCTTTAAGCCAAATATTTTTTAGTACTTTCATAAGAGCTATTTATTCTAATTAACGGCCTTTGTGATTAAGGGGTCATTTTTAAAGAATTGGAACAAAATTCGAACTTTAGCGTACAGAGTGAGGTATTGACTAGGGGGCGAACCTTCTAATATACATATTAAAAATATATGGATATAGAAGTTCGTTACGTAAATTAATTCGTAAGTTACGTATATTTATCACTAATAAAAACGTTCGTAAATAAAACTAAACAACTTTCGAGAAAGCCATTTAACCAAATAAAAGTAAAATAATATGCATTTTTTTTAATTATTCATGTACGGTGAGCCAAAATCAAAACCTCCATCAATTCAAAAACGTTCAAAAAATAAATAAAAAAAAACACGTTTTTTTTAACTGAAAGTAAGGAGCAACATTAAAACTTAAAACGAACAGAAATTATTCCGTATATGAAAGGGGCTGTCCCCTCCTCAACGCCTCACTCTTTACACTAAAGTTAGACTCTTTCTCACAACTCTATTTTTTAAAACAATAAAAAACTGACAAAGGCTTACTGGTAAAATAAAAGCTCAACCAACAAAATCATAGGCAGCGCAATAGCGCTGCCTAAGTAAAGAACGATGTTGGTGCAATGTATTATTTATTTATTGTTGGTTTTAGACCAGGGCACTCCGTATTGAAGAAGTTGTCGTAGAAACTTGGAAAAGGGCTCATTCGATTGGAAATTGGAAGGGCTTGTGTCCTTTTTAATAGTCGAAAGTGATTGGAAGGCAACTAACACCCCTTCCATGCCCACCATTTCACCAAACACATCCAATCAAAATTTTGAAATAGCCGTTTTGTTCAACTTAGTTGAAAGATCTAGAAATAATGTCTTTGAGGAGGACAACACCCCCCCCACAGTCCTCAGGGCTAGGGTTGTAATTAATGCCCTGGGGGCATACAAGGTTTTTATTGAAAGTTTTGTCGTATAAGCTTAAAAAACGGCTCATTCAATTGGAAATTCAAAGGGCTAGTGCCCTTTTTAATTGTCGAAAATGATTGGAAGGCAACTAACCCCCTTTCATGCCCACTATTTCTCAAAACACACCCAATCAAAATTTTGAGAAAGCCATTTTGTTCAACGTAGTTGAAAATCCTGGAAATTAGGTCATTGAGGATGACAAACCCCCACAAGCCTCAGGGCGAGGGTTGTATGTTATGCCCTGGGAGCATATATGGTTTTTTATAGAAAGCGTTGTCGTAAAAACTTCAAAAGGGCTCATTCAATTGGAAATTGAAAGGGCTAGTGCCCTTTTTAATAGTAGAAAGGGATTGGAGGGCAGCTAACCCCCCTCTCACGCCCACCATTTTCCAGAAAACATCCAATCAAAATTTTAAGATATCCATTTCATTCAACGCAGTTGAAAATTTTGGAAATTAGGTCTTTGAGGATGATAACCCCCTCAGAGCCCTTAGGGCAAGTGTTGTAAGTTATGTCCTGGGTGCATATAAGGTTTTTATAGAAAGCGTTGTCATAGAAACTTCAAAAAGGGCTCATTTGATTGGAAATTGAAAGGGCTAGTGCCCTTTTTAATAGTAGAAAGGGATTGGAGGGCAGCTAACCCCCCTCTCACGCCCACCATTTTCCAGAAAACATCCAATCATAATTCTAAGATAGCCATTTTCTTCAACGTAGTTGAAAGTTCTGAAAATTATGTCTTTGAGGATGACAACCCCCCCCCCCAAAAAAAAAACTTCTCAGGGCAAGGGTTGTAAGTTATGCCCTTGGGGCATATAAGGTTTTTATAGAAAGCGTTGTCGTAGGAACTTCATAAAGGGCTCATTCAATTGGAAATTGAAAGAGCTAGTGCCGTTTTTAATAGTCGAAAATGATCGGAGTGCAACTAACCTCCCTCTCACGCCTACTATTTCCCCAAACACATGCAATCAAAGTTTTAAGATATCCATTTTGTTCACCGCAGTTGAAAGTTTTGGAAATTAGGTCTTTGAAGATGATACCCCCCCCCCCAAACCTCTCAGGGCAAGGGTTGTAAGTTATGCCCTTTGGGCATATAAGGTTTTTATAGAAAGCGGTGTCATAGAAACTTAAAAAATGGCTCTTTCGATTTGAAATTGAAAGGGCTAGTGCCCTTTTAATAGTGGAAAGTGACTTGAGGGCAACTAACACCTCCTCATCACACCCACCAGGGAGGGCTATTGTCTTTTTTAATAGTCGAAAGTAATCGGAGGAAGAATCACCCCCACCCCATGCCCATCATTTCCCCAAATATTTCCGATCAACATTTGGATATGGCCATTTTGTTCAACATCGTTGAAATTTCTTGAAATTACGTCTTTGAGGATGACAACCCTCAGGACATGGGTCCTAAGTTATGCCCTTGGGGCGTGTAAGGTTTTTATAGAAAGTTTTGTAGTAGAAGCTTCAAAAAGGGCTAATTCGATTGGAAATTGACAGGACTAGTGCCTTTTGTATTAGTCGAAAGTGATCAGAGGGTAAATACCCCGCCCCATGCTCATCATCTCCCCAAATACTTATAATAAAAATTTTTAGACAGCCATTTTGTTGAGCGCATCAGAAAGGTCTGGAAATTATGTTTTTGAGGATAAAAAATCTCCCGAGCCCTCAGGTCAAGGGTTGTAAGTTATGTCCTGGAGACATATAAGGTTTTTATAGAAAGCATGGCCATATAAACGTCGGAGGGGGCTCATTGGATTGGTAATCAGACGCTCTAGTGCTCTTTTTAAGAGTCGAAGTGATCTGAGGGCAGCTACCCCCTCCCACACACGTCGTATTGTCCCGAAATGCATCTAATAGAAATTTTGAGATAGCCATTCTATTCAAAATAGTCTAAATATCATAAGAAAAGGCTTTTGGGGTTGAAACAAACCCCAGAGATTTGTGGCAAGGGTTGTAAGTTATGCCCAGGGGGTATGTAAGGTTTTCATCAAAGGAATGGTTGTTTAACTTTAGAAGAGGCTCAGTCTTTCTCCCTGAAAAAGATTATGTCAATATAAAACGAACAGAAATTAATTAAAAAAAAACTTTTTCCACAAAACAAGTTTTTCAAAAAAAAGTAAAGAACTCCAATAAGCCAAAAATGAACAAAATTATAATCAAATAATCTACCAAGCATACAACTACTATAAATTAGTATCAATAAATAAATGAAACCCAAATCAAAGAAAAATAAAAATAAATAACAGAGTCCAACTCAAAACGAGCAGAAATTGATATGAGTAGGGTTCCAAACCCCATGCTTTCTAAAAGCCAGAATATAATTTGTACTTTACTGAAAAAAATTCTTTTAAATGTTTCACTTTTATAGCTTTAAGAAATCAAAAATTAATTAAGATTTTAATGAATAAATATCAGCATATGTATATTAAACTGACAATGCACATTTTTTTCAGTAATCCATTTGAATTTGTTCCAGTAAAGTACAAAGTATATTCTGGCTTTTAGAAAGCAAATGGGTTTAAAACCCTACTCATATTAATTTCTGCTCGTTTTGAGTTTGACTCTGTTATTTATTTTAATTTCTCTTTGTTTTGGGTCTTAACTTCTCCATCGTTGTTTTTAAAATATTTTCTTCAAAATAGAAATGGATTAAATACGAAAAAAACACAAAAATGGTCAGCTAAATTTTTTTTCTTGAAAAAAAAAGTAACATTTTTCCTGGCTACCCCAGACAGAGAGCCCATCTTCTAGTCATAACCTGCGTCTAAGCTTACCTTTATAAAAGAACAAATTATGAAAAGTTAAGGGCAGCAGGAGACTTTCTCTTAGTTACAATAAATTCCAAAAAAGTGTAGATCCATGAATATATTTATTCAGATAAGCGTGCAAGGTCACGTTAAGAAAGAAAAACAACAATTTGAATTAACAACCTAGACAAAAACGAATAAGAAAGACATTAATGAAAGGAAAGGCCAAAAGGCCAAAGAAAGGCAAAACAAGAATATAGAATTACAACTAGACACGGTTTCAACTCTAATCATAGATTAAGAACTTATAAAAGCTTATAATTCCCTACCCTTTTCCAAAGTGCGACTTTTACATTGAGCAAGACCCTGACGCCTTATAAGAAAATAAAGTCAAGACAAGTTAATCCTACACCTGAATAGTTTTGTGATCAATAGAACAATTTTCTTTTATTGTAATAATACTTTACAGTCGAAAGAAAAAATTGTTTAGATAATCTATTTTAGCTATGAGTGACTTGGAAATCATTCTAAAGAAATATCTGGAGTAACATGAGTATTGTGCGAATAAAAGAAAAAGTGAAAAAGAAATTTTCATTCAAGTACATTTTTTCAAAGAAAAACCTGTAATAGATATAATTCGTTCAAGAATATTTTCAAGAATTACAACAAATATTTTTTATGGTGCTGAAAAAAAAGCACGGATCCCGTACATCGGGCCCCGTGGTAGTCCGCAAGGACCTTTCAATAATCCACAACAACTGGTTTGATACAATCCCTCCTGGAGTAAGAAACAAGCTTGGATACACAGCTATCCCACACTGGAAAGGGAGAAATTCCCCATATTGTAAGTAGTGACTCAAGGGTACCTGAGTGGGTTAAATTTCTTTGCATGGCTTACATCAAGACTTACAAGCTTTATAGAGAAGTTTAACCCCTTTCTTTAAAATTGCACAAATGTTCATTTGCTAATAAAGCAACTTAAAAATTATTAAAATTTGTATATTTAGAGTCTGCATAAATAATTGATATTGTCGTTGCGTGTATTTTAATCAAGATCGAATCTAGAATTTCAGTTTCAAGGACTGCTCTTTATTTACAATATGTTACTACAAACTATTTGATTCAAGAATATCATAAATGTGAGGAGGCTATCATCGCCAATGGGCTCCACGAATTCCATAATCAAAATAAAACAAGAATATAATGACGGGCAAAACCCTTAATAAAGACAGTGAACGTTGAGAAATTTTTTTTTCTCATGTATAGGCTACTAGTAAAAGTCCAAATATTTTGACTTCGCTTCTGCAACCCTTTACATGCGGGATAAAAAAAAAGAACTAAATTAAACACTTAACTAAAGCTAAAAAAATGACATGAAAAAAAAAACTATAAACAAAACAACAGAAACATATGCAATAGCACACTTTTTTTTACTCGTACATCTTACGATGGCAGTAATCCTCTCCTCGGCACAAAAGAGACTGATACAATTTGTTTCCTTTTGTCGTTATTAATATAACAATAAAAATCTTGCAGAATATAATTCAAGAATTCTACTCAAGGGATATCGTTATCGCTGAGGAGAGACTAGCTTAGAGCCAATCAGGCGATTGTAAAAGTGTATCAAAACGAACGATAGAGTGTCTCTAGCTAGTGCCCAGAATGGAGATCCCTGAACTTTTATTGTCGCTCATCAACAGATCCTTCTAAGTTAAGTCTAAAAGACTTATCTGCTAATTATCTGTTTCCTCAGTTTAGCTTACTGAGATCACATGACTTTGCTACACTGTCAGAAAGGAAAGTTATGGCCTATTTAAACTAAATTAATCTCTCGAATAAAGCTATTTCCGCCACTGATGATACCAGAATCCCTAAGGGAACTCAAGAGCCGCACACCCTAGTAGCATGCAAAATATAAGAAAATAGCAAGTAATTTTTTGAAGACAGTGAATAAAATAGAATATACAATCTAAGTGAATATTTGGGCTACATAACCAATAGCCGTCTTTAGTGAAATATAATGCCAAAGATAAGAAACTAACTTTCTTCAGATTTTCTTTGTTTCACATGATATTTCACTGAAGACGAAAAAAAAAAGTTTTTTTTAATCTTTATTGCGAAGTAGATTAGTCTTGACATGGAACTATCAGAAACCATTCAATTTTGGATTTTTTTTTTTATAACTGTCAGAACATATCTTTTTTGAAGAATCTTCAGGGGTCTTAGAGCTTCTTATGAAACAAAAGTTCTGCTCGTGAATTTTTAGGCAAATTAGAAGCTTCCGGGCTTTTACAGCTTTATTTTTCTTAAGCAAAGTATACTACGCCCTTAATGGCAATGATTCTTCTAGCAAATACGACATAATTTA
Source organism: Artemia sinica (assembly GCA_027921565.1). NCBI lineage: Eukaryota > Metazoa > Arthropoda > Branchiopoda > Anostraca > Artemiidae > Artemia > Artemia sinica. The sequence continues at coordinate 57,880,255 of CM051262.1, forward strand.
CTAAGATTAAGAAAGCGGAAGTATTTTGAAAGACAACATCTTCCTGCTGTTTAGTACAGCTTTACTGACAGTGCATAATTATTTTCAATGTTATACACCATTTTATTAAGCGTCTGCTAAGACTTCGAAATTTAAACTCCAAATATGATGAAAATGGTGAAATTAACTAAAGCTAATAAAGAGTGCAGTAAAATACAACTTTAAATTTAATAAGACTTGTAGTAGATAGAAAAAAAGCAGAAAGGAATAAAAAAAAACAAGAAAAGTAGACGCAATTTGAAAATATAAGGGATTAAGCCAAAAATAGTAGAAATAATGACACTGAAGGTTCCCAACGGTCCCAACCCTCCCCTACAAATTTTTCTTATAGGAAGTGCAATCTTAAAAAGTTTATCTTAGGGCTTCCGTGGGGAAATTCTAAGACTGCCGTGCTAAAATAACTAGAAACATGGTAAATTCGAATAAATAACTTTGTTTAAGCCTAAAACCACCCTCACCTTCTGCAGAAAAACTGGTCTTCTATTCTAAAGGTTTACTTATGTCATCTATTCTTCGTCATAGCCAAGTGTTTAACGCGCTGGATTTGACGCTTTGCCCGAAGCGCGAGGGTTCGATTCATAAATAATTTCTGAGACCACACTGGCTAATCATGATAAACAAAAAATCGCGAAGAAAGGAAACGAGGACAATTAACAGCCAGTGAAAAAATTGAAAAATTATGCAAATATTTCGGTCAAGACCTCCGCTTGACCGAAATATTTGCAGAATAAAACTGATAAAAATGTAAAAACCAAACCTTAAAATAAAAACACCAAACTAAAATTGGACGACCCTTTCCTAGTAACGGTGAAAGGGTAACTCAACACCTTTCACCAACTCAACGGAAAAGTTACCCTTTCACCGTTACTAGGAAAGGGTCGTCCAATTTTAGTTTGGTGTTTTTATTTTAAGGTTGGGTTTTTACATTTTTATCAGTTTTATTCTGCACTGAGGACGGTCAAGCGGAGGTCTTGACCGAAATATTTGCATAATTTTTCAATTTTTTTCACTGGCTGTTAATTGTCCTCGTTTCCTTTCTTCGCGATTTTTTGTTTATTAGGGTTCGATTCCTGGTGTGGCCAGTTATTTGGTTTGGGACGGGGATCAGTGGCGTGACTCTGTAAGCTCAGCTAGAGTCAACCTAGCTCTAAATGGACACCTGGATAAATATGAGGAAACACTGTCGGTTTGGACTTGAAGGGTCTAGTGCCATATCCGGTACCTTTTTTTTATTCTAAAGCCTTGGATTGTTGTGTACTAATGACGTGATTCGGTCTCATATTTTGCTTTACTATTTTGCTTGCGGCGTCATTTCACGTTGATATTCAATTTTCCTCCATTTGCTTCTAGCAAAATACCAGGAAAATCTATATAATATAGAATTTTTATCTTCATTTTTACAACTACGATTCTATTGGTCAAACGAGAGATCATAATTATGTTATCACGTTTATTATGTTAATTACGTGTAGCTTTGATTCGACTTTAACCCTCTACCGAGTTATATTTTAGAATTTAATTTGTAATATGTTGAAAAGAGATGGGAAAACGGGAAAGTAGAAATCGATAGGAATGAATTCAATGATACAGCTATTTTTTCCTTGTAACGGTGTATATTATAGCTGCAGACTTATCACGAAATCAATTGTTTCAGAGGGAAGACAGTGGCTTCAATTCATGGAAACATAGGGGGGGGGGGATATATGTATTTTTTCTAAATGTGAGGGTGAGTAGTTCTGCTGTTTTTTCAGTTTCTTCAACAAAAATACCAAATAAATATTTTAAAATCTCGAGAGGCAAGGGCAAAAAAATCTTAGAAGGGCAAATACTACCCTGCCCCTACCTCTTCTCATTAACGTCACTGGTGGACGATGCCATTTCCATGGGATTATGGTATTTGAACCCCCCACCCCTAGATTTTTGTCCGACTCGTAAAAACCGGACGAAAGTGAATATAAACAAATTCTTATTTTAAAGACTTTTGTTTACCCCCCCCCCCCAAAAAAAAAAAACAACCCCAGAAAAAAGTTCTGGATACGTTCTTGCTAGTGGAAGATATTCCTAAATAGCATGACTGGACATTCTTCTTTTTCCTCCAAAAGGAGTATGCGAATGGCTGAAAAATGCATTATAAAAGCATAAATTCAATTCTAGCACAAAGGGGACTGACAGGAAATCGTAATTCCAAAAATTATTACCTAAAATCCACTTTTTAAAGTTTCCGATCCCCTAGACAAGTCCTAGACCCCCCCCCCAAGACATGAATTATGCTCAGCGCTACATCAATCATATTTAAATGTAAAAATAAGATAAAAAGACAGCATTCTTAAGTTTAAATAACTGAGATTCTGAGTTCTTACAAACGAACTGTGCTGGTCTGACAACTGCGTAATATATGTATTTTAAACGCGGTACAAATTCTTAATAAAAGTGAAAGGAATTCTTTATAACAGTGAATTAGCCTCGAGTAAGCTAATGAATTGTTTCCTGTCATCCTCTACTACCCTGCTCTATCTACGAAAAAAAAATGCTTTATCACTGGCTATTTATGTATCTTACTGAAATAAAAATAATTAATCACAATGCATAAAGGTCCAGGAATTATCAACCAGCCACCCAAGGCTCCATTTTATTTGCATCTTCATAGAGTTGTTTTGAACAAAAAGTTAATGTCACAACATATCCCCTTCCCCATAAACATCGGGTAAATATCAACAAATCTGAACTTCTGTGATTTTTAGTTCTTAATTAATGAGTTTTTTTTTAACGAGTTTTAGTTCTTGTGCTCAAGATATTAATGCAAGGTAGTGTTTATACTATTTATTACGAGCAAAATTCGAGATAGAAGCACAATTCTATACTATTTATTCTTGGCAAAATTCGAGATAGAAGCACAATTCTTTTATCTCGGTTATTGGTATGAAGGATCGGAATTTTTCCCAGACAAAATTCATTGGTATCGTAGGATGTGTTTTCTATCTTTTAAAGATAGAAAACATGAAATAAAGAAAGATAGTTTCCCCTCCTATGGAAAATTCCCTTCCCTCACAAAAACTCCCCCATGGAAAGATCCTCCCACGTAAGCACCCTCACCAGAAAATCCCCCTTCCTCCCGAAAATATCTTTACATTTCCCAATAGCCAATACTATATGTAAGCAATGGGCAAAGTTCATAACTTGCAGCCCTTCCCCCGGGGGCTGTAGGGGGTCAAGTTATCTTCAAAGACATAGTTATTAGATCTTTCTACAATGCTGAAGAAAATGGCTATCTCAAAATTTGATCGGACAATTTTTGGTAAAAAAAAGGGGGGCTGATAGGGGGGCTAGCTGCCCTCCAGTTTTTATGGTCACAAAAAAGGCACTAGAACTTTTGATTTCAGATCAAATCACCCCTCTCTCGATCTTCTAGGATCACTGGTTCGATACGATCACCCCTGGAGAAAACAAGAAAAAACAAAAAATAAACACGCATCCCTTATCTTGCTTCTGACAAAAATAAAAAATTCCACATTTTTGTATATAGGAGCTTGAAACCTCTACAGCAGGGTTCTCTGATATTTTGAGTCTCATGGTGTGATTTTCATTAAGATCACTTGATTGTTTAGTGGTGCTCCCCCCCTTTCACAAAATTAGGCAAATTTTCGTAATAAAAAAAACTTCTGATGGGTAACATTAAACTTCGTGAATTTTACATATTTTGAATAAGCATCGAAATTTGATTCTTTTGGTGTATATATTATTATCAAGACTCTGGTTCTTACAGTTTCAGCTACTATTGAGTCGTATCGCTCCGTAACCACGATGAAACAGTTCGTTAACACGAACTGTTTGATTAATACACCAATGGCTATTCCAAATGACTAGTAACTTTTTGTATAGTAACTTCATATTCTTCCACATTTTGATACGATTGATGTCCGAAAAAAATTCAAACACACAAATAATTTTTTAATCTTCCTATGTTCCTTAAATATTATTTATCTGTATCTTCTTAATCCCTGCTCCTTGATCACTATTTGTGAGGAAGCCGGAATCGATTACAAACGGAGTGATGACCGATACAAATCGCTAGACTGGCATTGTTTGTCATCGAATCTTATGTAAACCTCTGCTGTCACCACTCTGTAAACCTCTATTTAGTTCTTTATTTGTATGCCTTTTATATTAGCAGATGTAATGGTTTACGTAAATTCCAAAGATAGACGATAAATGTTGGTACATGGTCTTTATTAAATAACGTGAGAATACACATAGAGAAAATAAGGTAGCACAAGAACAACTAGCTACGACGAAGGCGAAAGATGGACTGCCTTTAGAAATGAGCCAAGAATGTAACTTTCCTGGAACGGAAGTTCCAGCTATTGGTTGTTCAACCATGCCTGGGAACGGACCCTTTCCCACGACTAGCCTTAGTCCCAAAAGCCCCCCTGGACTGTTCTCGTTGACATATACATGGCCAAATCTCTAAGAAACGAGACACCAGAAAAAGCCTTCTCGAATTTATGTTCCAAATACTTTACACTTAACATCAAAACACAAATTCTGAGAACTTACAAAGATATTACTCCATTATTGGCGAAATGATTATTTGTAGATAAAACTTTCTTTTTTCATTATTTTTGTTTCTACCTGCTATTAAAATTATTAGTTAAAAAATCTATTAGACCCGTCTGCTATTAAATTCTATATAATTCTCTTAACTATCTGTTGTTAAAATTTCAAGGTAGCTCGAACCCTTCAACCACAGTTTATATAATTAGCAGTAAGATCATTCTCTATCTCTCCCATTATAAAAACCCGGACAGGGGTGCGAGTGCTCCGGAGAACGTTTTTGCAGATATAAACATAGGCGTTATCAGATCTTTTCGCGGGTAGACAAGTCAGATTTCTCTTGGACGCGAAACTTGGCTTCAACGTTGGAACACTAATTTTGAAGAAACTAATTTTAAATTAATTTATTCCAATACATACATGAAAATCGGTAGTTAGTAGTGTAATGTTATTATTAGATGTTTTTAGGAATTAAAAATAGGTTTCGAAGTCTCAAGTTGGTTTCAAAGGCATTTTGAGAAAGTTTCTGCCAAAATACGTGTTCCAGGGTAATTGGACCGCTAATGGCAGATCAAATGAGAGGAGTTGTTTGTACGCGCCGATATAAATATAAATATATATATATATCGACTGTATTCTCAAAAATACCTATGAGATCCTGAGAAAGGATCGTAAATATGATATAAAAATTAGACCCTATAATTGGCCACCACCACCACCACCACCACCACCTTCAGGTGATCAAGAACAAATTCAAACAAATCAATTGGATGGATTATCCATATGTTGAATTACCATACGAGGAACTCACCTGTATGAATGATTTATGTCGTTCTATTAATAAAAGAATTTCCGCTCGTAAAAAAGGAGCTTTTCATTTCAACTATTCAAAGGAGGAGGGCAAGATCTACATTAGTTCACCTATTGCCAGCGAAACGGTTATTCTCAATGATAATCTGAGAGATGTTCTTGGCTTTAAGCTCAATATAATCAATGGTAAAAGTGCCGGAAACACTAATTTCATTTTTGCTGACTACCCACCTGCCTTCTCCACAGACACTTGTATATTTCTCTACGCTTCATTTGTGGAAACATCGAGAGTCGGTAATTCAAATGTTCCCCTCCAACGAGTTCTTGAACGAAAAACCAATCAAGAGCATATTCATCACTACAATATAAAGCATCTTCAGTATATTCCCGTAAACACTTCCTATTTGGAACTCTGTCAGTTAACACTAAGAACTGAATTAGGTGATCCTCTAGCAATTTCAAAAGGCTTAGCAGTGATTACATGTCATTTTCGACCCATTGTCGCCGACAACACAATCACCTAAAATGAACAATAGGAGAATTCCATTTGTCTGTCCCGATATCGATTGCTATGTTGGTGCTTTGAGTCCACGTCAAATAGGCAATGGATCGGACTACTACAAGGGGCGTACTACAATGTCTGGCTATGGTCTTGGTAGCTGGTTTGCTAGGCTATTTCGTTCTGCACTACCCCTTGCCAGAAAATATCTTGTACCTGCTGCATCAAATTTTGCTGCCTCCACACTACAGGACTGGGGGTCGGGCAAGAATTTCAAGGAGAGTGTTAAGGAAAATATTAGATCTTCAGCAAGAGCCGTTGGTGAGCAATTAAAATCTCGACAAAATGGGGAGGGATTGAAAAGGATGCGTTCGCGTCATTCACTCATCAGTCTCCACCCAGGCAGGAAGCAAAGGACATCAACAAGGACTTTGAGAAATAAAACAACGAAGGTCAATAAGAAGAAGAAGAAAAAGATTGTTAGATCAAAGAAGGATTTCTTCTCTTAAGATGACTTATCTCCCCCACAAGGAATCATATCCATCAATCAGTTCCTCATTGAATCTATTCAATGCTGAAAATGTTGATGTCAGTGTCAAGTATGGCTACTATGAACAATTTCACCCCCAACAACCCCTCTCGGAAAATATACACTTTCAAATATTTTCCAATGAAGACTATTTCATTGATTTGTCGTCAACATTTATTGATTTAAATGTTGCGGTGAAGAAAAAGTAAGATAATACAACTCCAAATGCCGGTGATGGTCTCTCCTATGAAAACTGTATTCTACACAACCTATTCAAACAAATTAATGTATTCATTAATGGAACATTGGTGAGCACTAGCAATAATTTATCAAACTATGCTAGCTACATACAATTTATGATGATGACGCCAAAGGCGTACAAGGAGATGAGAGGGCAATCATTAGGCTATGAATATCGATCAGGTGTTGATACTGACGGTGAGTTGACTACTGCAGTGACTCAGGAGTATCATCTAGTTGGAAAATTAAATCATGAGATATTCAATATATCCCAATGGCTACCCCCCAATGTCAAGATTGACATAAAGCTACAGATGGCCCCATCGAATTTCATTTTGAGAAAAACACTTCCTGCAGCACCCGATGCAAATGTCATTATCGCATCGGCAATTCTCCACGTCCGAAAACAACAAGTTATGAGCTCTGTTGCATTGGCAGTGGAAAAGCTAAGAGCCAATGGTAACAACATTAAACTTCTTGTCCCCCATACAATCACTAATTAACGTCACATTGCCGCCGGTTCTCGTAGCTATAGCGATTCATCATTTATCAATGGAGAAATCCCATCAAAATATGCTTTGGCCTTTGTGAAGAGTGGCAGTGCCGTTGGATCCTGGACTGAATCCCCCCATGATTTTAATTTTTTCGGTCTATCTAGCCTTGTGTGCAAAGTGAATGGTATTCCACTGTACACTCTATCATTTGACAAAAAATCCTATAGAACTCTGTACGAGTTGACCATGCAATCCCTAGATCATGACTCTCAACTATTTGAAAATGGAATAACCGATTCAATGTTTTCAAAAAATCATGGGGTTATTGTTTTGGACCTGTCTGGCACACAGGATATCAGCATAGTACGAACAGGGAATGTACGTTTAGAGTGTACATTTGCCAATGCTCTGACTGAGAGTATCACGCTAATATCACTGAGTCAATTTGAAACCTATTGGGAAATCACACCCGACGGCAGTGTTCTACTAGACCTAGCACCATGAACACAAACCAAATAATCAACGTATTTAGTATGGATCCATACATGTCCCAGTACAAGTCCTATTGCATACCTTCGGACTTCATTGAAAAAATTCCAAGTGTTAACAATACCCTAATCATTGTTAATAGCAGTCCATCGACTTTGAAGACCGGTCATTGGCTATGCATCTTTCAAACAGTGAAGAATATTGAATTTTTTTGATCCTCTTGGCCTATCGTATAAATTCTACGCTCCATACATCAGCAACTTTATTGAAAGCAGGGGGAAAACCATTATTCAAAATCAACGAAGAGTACAGGATTTAACGACTAAGACATGTGGCTTTCATGCACTACTCTTTTTCATGTTCAGATGTCGTGGCTACACCTACAAGCAGTTTCTCAACATCTACGTTGACTTACCTCAATTGAACGACTTTCTAGTGGAGAATATACTTACAAGTGTATTTAATATTGATTTTAGTGCCCTAAGAATAAAATGTTCTAAAGATGTATGTGAAATTGTTTATTAATAAAAAAAAATTATATACATGATAAAACGACTTTTCTACTCTTTAGATTTCATCCACTACTAGGTATTTGTCGACAACAACTAGTGCAGGTAGATTACCTGAATTCACAGTGTACTGATCCTGATGTACTGCAATGTCAGGGTCACATTTTCTACAGTAGAGTGTGACTTCACTCTTGTCATATCTCTTTGTATAGTCAATGATACTATTCTCATTCATTCTATAGAATTCACATGTTTCAATTTGCTTATTTGAAGCAATTTCACAAACAGTGTCCTCAAGTGCCGAATCACACTCCGTCACAGCCAAATAGAAATCAGTGGGCTTATAATCATAACACCCAGTGTCTTCACAACGATGACGTAGAAACCATATTCTTTTGTTGTTCCAACAGTTGAATCGTTGACCCGGTTCCTCCTCCCAGAATAATCTAAAACCACGACGATACCAATCTCGTAGCAATAAACTAAAATCACGGTTAGGATTCTTTCCAATCATACCGGGATATATATTCTCCCACTGATTATATTTATCATAATGACAATTGGAGCATAGGTGGCCTCTAGGATGAGAGTCACACACCTCTTCAAGACAGGAATTACAACCTTTAATTTGTACAGCATATCCTCTATGCAATTTACACGGGTTGCATAATCTACACTTTTCATCATACTCCTCAATCATTGTGCAATTCTCACATGATGATGACCAGCTGCCCAGTGAGTACATACATAACGGACATGTATGGAACATTTTGTCATGTGTTGACACTCTCACTACCACAATGAAACTGAGCTAGCAACAACAAAAATTGTCTGAGATAGAGAGAGAGAGGAGTAAATCATCCTTGAGCACCATCTTTCTCATGAAAAAAGTCCTAAATTTCAAAACTAATGTTTAAAAGCATATCCACAATATCATTTTGCCGTGTCGCGATCAATATATCAATAAATTGTGTAAATGCATTTGGACCACGACGTAGAAGCTTCATACAATAGTCTAATGATGGAGAATCAGTTTTCATTATATCGACAAGCATTCCCCGAGAAAATATCTTCCTTTGAATAGACAATTCTAGAAAATCAACATCTAGAATCAAACGTTTTTCCATAAGAACTAGATTCCTCACGATTCGCTCTATCTCGAATCCATCCATTTTTTCTAGAGTCCTAACTCTCTCACAACCAACTTCAGACTAACCAGAATTTCTTTTTGTACTCTAGAAAATATACGCTAGTCTACTATAGAAAGAAAAAAAATACCGTTGATTTAGAAACAATTTTATTGAACATAATTACAATAATAATAATATTCACTGATGCATTTTGTTCTCATCAATATATTTCGATAGGACATCTAATGCTGACCGAAGTTTATTTATATGGAGAATATTCACTTTTCCAGCAAAACATAGTTGCTCCTCCTGCTTAAACTTGCTTAATGATATCACGTATCTCGCATACATAATGTCCCATTCAAGACATAGTCTACAGCCAGCGGTTATTTCCACAGCTACATTGGGTACTCGTATATCGTTGCTGCCGCTGCTGTCGGTTCCATCATTAATCTCCAATAGTGTAAATGCACCACTCATTTTTTTTTTCTCCACTAATATCCTCTCAAATAAACTATTCTCTCTCTGAATTCTATTCTCTTACTAATATGAATTGTAAAGAAAACTATTCCTTTTATTCAAATCCCAATCACCAATCAAGTTATACTCACTCTCTTTGAAAAAGCGTAATGCCCTGTAGGAGTATTACCTATATGCATGGGAATAGTCACTCTCTTTGAAAAACCAAACCAGACTGTACCCATCAAACCAGACTATACCCACCAAACCAGATTATACCCACCTAACCAGATTGTACCTACCAAACCAGATTATACCTACCAGAAAAACCTGTCTGGTACAGGGGCGCAAGCAAATCCAGACGAGCATCTCTACTGATATTGCATCTGTCTGGTTTTTATGCAAAGTAACAAAAGAGACGAAAATTAATGAACAAGAGTAGTGAAGAATTATGGTATGCAAAGTAATATTTGGCAGGGAAAGTCACTGGTGATAAATCGCTAGGGGTGGCACCGTGATTGCGTGATTTTCGGGGATTCGGGAAACCAAATTTTTTTCGGGGTGACACATAGATTTTCGGGGAAATACCCGAAAATTCGGGGATAGTGCAAGCCCTGCTTGATTTCTAATCAGGAAAATCGAAATACTAAACCACAAGAGAAGGAAAAGCTCCGACTTTGCGGTTGACGCAATAAAGAATTGCCGCAAAATTAATTTAAAGTCGACGAAATGCCGCCGCCTTTGTCGGCGGCGGCGCGCCTGCGGCACGCCGGCGGCGTTACGACACTTCGGCGGCGTTCGACCGGGCCTCTCGTCGGCGGCGTTCGGTTGATCCGCCGGCGCGGCGCCGGGGTCTAGTTGCAATGATATTGATACTGTTTCATACAAGGAATCGGTTGTCTCTTTGGCACAGAAAATTATAAATCGTGTTCTATTTAACTTAATCTACTTTTACTAAACGGTCACGCATTGTGTTACTTTGCCAGGGCACTTGGCCTTTCCCTTTTAAAAATTACAAACTGCTATTTGAAACAAAACTTAAAAGCAGCAAACTCAAAGTTTATGCAATAAAAATAAAGGCTATATTAAGTCAAACAGTTCGTGGTAACGAACTGTAAGTAAGGAGCGACCCGGCTCAATGGTAACCGAAACTCTAGAAAACGGGTTTTGATACCAATAGATACATCAAAAGAATCAGATTTCAATGCTGATTTCAAATATATAACTTTCATCAAGTTTAGTGCTACCCATCAAAATTTACGCGCCTGAGATTTGGCTGATTTTCAAAAAAAGGGGGAAAGACCCCCTAAAAGTTATAGAACCTTAATGAAAATCACACCATCATATTCAGCGTATCAGAAAACCCTACTATAGAGGTTTCAAGCTCCTATCTACAAAAATGTGGAATTTTGCATTTTTTGCCAGAAGAAAGATCACGGATGCGTGTTTATTTGTTTTTTTTTGTTTTTTGTTTTTTTTCCCAGGGGTGATCGTATCGACCCAGTGGTCCTAGAATATCGTGGGAGGGCTCATTGGAACTGAAATTAAAAGTTCTAGTGCCCTTTTTAAGTGACCAAAAAAATGGAGGGCAACTAGGCCCCCTCCCACGCTTATTTTTTTCCCAAAGTCACCCGATCAAAATTTTGAGATAGCCATTTTGTTCAGCATGGTCGAAAATATGATAAATATGTCTTTTAGAATGACTTAATCCCCCGAAGTCCCCAGGGGGAGGGCTAAAAGTTATGAACTTTACCCAGTGTTAACATATAGTATTGGTTGTTGGGAAGTATACAGAAGCTTTCAGGTGGTTTTTTTTCTGGTAGTGGGGGGGGGGGTCGGGGGTTATGTTGGAGGATCTGTCCATGAAGGAAGTTTTCATGGGGGAAGGGAAATTGCCATGAAGGGGGCGCCGGACTTGCCAGCATTATTTATTGGTTATTGGGAAGTATACAGACATTTTCAGGAAGGATTTTTTTCTGGAGGAGGGGGGGGGGCTAGAGGAGGGGGTTACTCTGGAGAATCTTTCCGTGGAGGATGTTTCTTTGGGGTAAGGGACATTTCTATGAAGGGGGCGCCGGATTTCCAAGCATTATTTAAAAAAACGATCAGAAATTAAATTTAAAAAAAACAAGTTTTTTCAACTGAAAGTAAGAAGCAACATTAGAACTTAAAACGAACAGAAATCATAACGTATGTGAGGGGGTTCTCCCCCAAGTCAATACCTCGCTCTTTACGCTACAGTTTTTTTTAGTGGTTTCAAAAGAGCTATCTATTCTAATTAAACGGCCTTTGTGGTTCAGGGGTTTGTGAATCAAATTTTTTTTAACTTTTAACTTAAAGAGCGTGGTATTGACTGAGGGGAGAACCCCCTCATATACGTAATAACATATACGTAATAAAAAAAAACAATAAAAAAAAAACAAGCGATGCGGCTCAATAGTAATCGAAACTTTTAAAAGCGGAATTTTGATGTCAATAAATATATCAAAAGAATGTGTTTATAATGCTGATTCTAAATATATAAATTTTATTAAGTTTAGTATTACTCATCAAAGGCTACGAGCCTGAGAAAATTTACCCGATTTTTTAAAGAGGGGGAAAACATCCCCTACATGTGAAAGAACTTTAATGAAAATAACACCGTCAGATTCAGCGTATCAGAAATCCCTATTAAATAGGTTTCAAGCTCATATCTGCAAAAATCTACAACTTTGTATTTTTTTGCCATACGAATATAGAAGTTAGTTACGTAAGTTAATTTGTAAGTTACGTCATAACCAAATTTAGAGATATCCATTTAGCAAAAGAAAAGTAAAATTTTTATACAAATTTTGTTTACTTATTCAATGACGGTGAACCAAAATAAAAGCTGCATTAACTAAAAAACGATCAGAAATTAAATAAAAAAAACAAGTTTTTTAACTGAAAGTAAGGAGCGACATTAAAACTTAAAACGAACAGAAATTATTCCTTATATGAAAGGGGCTGTCCCCTCCTCAACGCCTCGCTCTTTATGCTAAAGTTTTTCATTGTTAAAAAAATAGAGTTGTGAGAAAGTCAAACTTTAGCGTAAAGAGCGAGGCGTTGAGGAGGGGACAGCCTCTTTCATATACGGAATAATTTCTGTTCGTTTTAAGTTTTAATGTCGCTCCTTACTTTCAGTTAAAAAAACTTGTTTTTTTTATTTAATAAAAAAGAAGAAGCCATAACTATACTTAAATATTGACGGTTGAAGGCACAGTTTATAGACAGTAATCTTATCGCAGATAATTTCTGGTCTTCGGTCTCGGTGCGAACAAAAAGCTCCTCCCACTTGTTTCTGCCTTAGCGGATTAGTCTGTTATCGTCAATCACTGAGAAATGGTTACCAAGTGCATTATTCGTAATTGCGAAAGCAGAAAAAAACTTGGTGAGCCAGCCAAGTGGTTTGCAAGCGTCCCATCTCACAGGTATGAATTAATTTATATACAAATTATGACTTAATCTATTATTTACGTGGACTCAACTGATCGGCCTATGTAGGATTTTATAAAAAAGGGGGCGGGGGGGTTGATGAAATTTGTGAAAATAAGGAATTTTTTCTTCTTCTAATGACTGGTGGGGTAGGTGTGATTGTTTCAGGGGTGGATCCAGGATTTTTTTAGGGGGGGCGCAAAATAGGTTGATCCGACATAATAGGCTATATTTACCTTTTGCATTATTACAGCCCACTATATATACATTCATATAAATTTATATGCAGTGTTACCGCCATACCAATTATTCTCCTTTCCTTTTTTATTCTTTAATAATAATTTCTGGTCGTTTTGAGTTTGAATTATTGTAGGCTTCTATTTCTACTGATCTTAAGTTTAATATGGCCTTTACTATTCTTTAAAAAAAACTTTCTTTTTCGTAAAGTTTTCGTAGCATATATATATATATATATATATATATATATATATATATATATATATATATATATATATATATATATATATATATATATATATATATATATATATATATATATTTATATATATATATATATATATATATATATATATATATATATATATATATATATATATATATATATATATATATATATATATATATATATATATATATATATATATATATAGTATATATATATATATATTATATATATATATATATATATATATATATATATATATTATATATATATATATATATATATATATATGTCCGGCGCCCCCTTCATGGCAATTTCCCTTCCCCCATGAAAACTTCCTTCATGGACAGATCCTCCAACATAACCCCCGACCCCCCCCCCCCCCACTACCAGAAAAAAAACCACCTGAAAGCTTCTGTATACTTCCCAACAACCAATACTATATGTTAACACTGGGTAAAGTTCATAATTTTCTGGTCATAATTTATAATTTTCTATGCCAAAGAGACAACCGATTCCTTGTATGAAACAGTATCAATATCATTGCAACTAGACCCCGGCGCCGCGCCGGCGGATCAACCGAACGCCGCCGACGAGAGGCCCGGTCGAACGCCGCCGAAGTGTCGTAACGCCGCCGGCGTGCCGCAGGCGCGCCGCCGCCGACAAAGGCGGCGGCATTTCGTCGACTTTAAATTAATTTTGCGGCAATTCTTTATTGCGTCAACCGCAAAGTCGGAGCTTTTCCTTCTCTTGTGGTTTAGTATTTCGATTTTCCTGATTAGAAATCAAGCAGGGCTTGCACTATCCCCGAATTTTCGGGTATTTCCCCGAAAATCTATGTGTCACCCCGAAAAAAAATTTGGTTTCCCGAATCCCTGAAAATCACGCAATCACGGTGCCACCCCTAGCGATTTATCACCAGTGACTTTCCCTGCCAAATATTACTTTGCATACCATAATTCTTCACTACTCTTGTTCATTAATTTTCGTCTCTTTTGTTACTTTGCATAAAAACCAGACAGATGCAATATCAGTAGAGATGCTCGTCTGGATTTGCTTGCGCCCCTGTACCAGACAGGTTTTCTGGTAGGTATAATCTGGTTTGGTAGGTACAATCTGGTTAGGTGGGTATAATCTGGTTTGGTGGGTATAGTCTGGTTTGATGGGTACAGTCTGGTTTGGTTTTTCAAAGAGAGTGACTATTCCCATGCATATAGGTAATACTTCTACAGGGCATTACGCTTTTTCAAAGAGAGTGAGTATAACTTGATTGGTGATTGGGATTTGAATAAAAGGAATAGTTTTCTTTACAATTCATATTAGTAAGAGAATAGAATTCAGAGAGAGAATAGTTTATTTGAGAGGATATTAGTGGAGAAAAAAAAAATGAGTGGTGCATTTACACTATTGGAGATTAATGATGGAACCGACAGCAGCGGCAGCAACGATATACGAGTACCCAATGTAGCTGTGGAAATAACCGCTGGCTGTAGACTATGTCTTGAATGGGACATTATGTATGCGAGATACGTGATATCATTAAGCAAGTTTAAGCAGGAGGAGCAACTATGTTTTGCTGGAAAAGTGAATATTCTCCATATAAATAAACTTCGGTCAGCATTAGATGTCCTATCGAAATATATTGATGAGAACAAAATGCATCAGTGAATATTATTATTATTGTAATTATGTTCAATAAAATTGTTTCTAAATCAACGGTATTTTTTTCTTTCTATAGTAGACTAGCGTATATTTTCTAGAGTACAAAAAGAAATTCTGGTTAGTCTGAAGTTGGTTGTGAGAGAGTTAGGACTCTAGAAAAAAATGGATAGATTCGAGATAGAGCGAATCATGAGGAATCTAGTTCTTATGGAAAAACGTTTGATTCTAGATGTTGATTTTCTAGAATTGTCTATTCAAAGGAAGATATTTTCTCGGGGAATGCTTGTCGATATAATGAAAACTGATTCTCCATCATTAGACTATTGTATGAAGCTTCTACGTCGTGGTCCAAATGCATTTACACAATTTATTGATATATTGATCGCGACACGGCAAATTGATATTGTGGATATGCTTTTAAACATTAGTTTTGAAATTTAGGACTTTTTTCATGAGAAAGATGGTGCTCAAGGATGATTTACTCCTCTCTCTCTCTATCTCAGACAATTTTTGTTGTTGCTAGCTCAGTTTCATTGTGGTAGTGAGAGTGTCAACACATGACAAAATGTTCCATACATGTCCGTTATGTATGTAGTCACTGGGCAGCTGGTCATCATCATGTGAGAATTGCACAATGATTGAGGAGTATGATGAAAAGTGTAGATTATGCAACCCGTGTAAATTGCATAGAGGATATGCTGTACAAATTAAAGGTTTAATTCCTGTCTTGAAGAGGTGTGTGACTCTCATCCTAGAGGCCACCTATGCTCCAATTGTCATTATGATAAATGTAATCAGTGGGAGAATATATATCCCGGTATGATTGGAAAGAATCCTAACCGTGATTTTAGTTTATTGCTACGAGATTGGTATCGTCGTGGTTTTAGATTATTCTGGGAGGAGGAACCGGGTCAACGATTCAACTGTTGGAACAACAAAAGAATATGGTTTCTACGTCATCGTTGTGAAGACACTGGGTGTTATGATTATAAGCCCACTGATTTCTATTTGGCTGTGACGGAGTGTGATTCGACACTTGAGGACACTGTTTGTGAAATTGCTTCAAATAAGCAAATTGAAACATGTGAATTCTATAGAATGAATGAGAATAGTATCATTGACTATACAAAGAGATATGACAAGAGTGAAGTCACACTCTACTGTAGAAAATGTGACCCTGACATTGCAGTACATCAGGATCAGTACACTGTGAATTCAGATAATCTACCTGCACTAGTTGTTGTCGACAAATACCTAGTAGTGGATGAAATCTAAAGAGTAGAAAAGTCGTTTTATCATGTATATAATTTTTTTTTATTAATAAACAATTTCACTTACATCTTTAGAACATTTTATTCTTAGGGCACTAAAATCAATATTAAATACACTTGTAAGTATATTCTCCACTAGAAAGTCGTTCAATTGAGGTAAGTCAACGTAGATGTTGAGAAACTGCTTGTAGGTGTAGCCACAACATCTGAACATGAAAAAGAGTAGTGCATGAAAGCCACATGTCTTAGTCGTTAAATCCTGTACTCTTCGTTGATTTTGAATAATGGTTTTCCCCCTGCTTTCAATAAAGTTGCTGATGTATGGAGCGTAGAATTTATACGATAGGCCAAGAGGATCAAAAAAATTCAATATTCTTCACTGTTTGAAAGATGCATAGCCAATGACCGGTCTTCAAAGTCGATGGACTGCTATTAACAATGATTAGGGTATTGTTAACACTTGGAATTTTTTCAATGAAGTCCGAAGGTATGCAATAGGACTTGCACTGGGACATGTATGGATCCATACTAAATACGTTGATTATTTGGTTTGTGTTCATGGTGCTAGGTCTAGTAGAACACTGCCGTCGGGTGTGATTTCCCAATAGGTTTCAAATTGACTCAGTGATATTAGCGTGATACTCTCAGTCAGAGCATTGGCAAATGTACACTCTAAACGTACATTCCCTGTTCGTACTATGCTGATATCCTGTGTGCCAGACAGGTCCAAAACAATAACCCCATGATTTTTTGAAAACATTGAATCGGTTATTCCATTTTCAAATAGTTGAGAGTCATGATCTAGGGATTGCATGGTCAACTCGTACAGAGTTCTATAGGATTTTTTTTCAAATGATAGAGTGTACAGTGGAATACCATTCACTTTGCACACAAGGCTAGATAGACCGAAAAAATTAAAATCATGGGGGGATTCATTCCAGGATCCATTGGCACTGCCACTCTTCACAAAGGCCAAAGCATATTTTGATGGGATTTCTCCATTGATAAATGATGAATCGCTATAGCTACGAGAACCGGCGGCAATGTGACGTTGATTAGTGATTGTATGGGGGACAAGAAGTTTAATGTTGTTACCATTGGCTCTTAGCTTTTCCACTGCCAATGCAACAGAGCTCATAACTTGTTGTTTTCGGACGTGGAGAATTGCCGATGTGATAATGACATTTGCATCGGGTGCTGCAGGAAGTGTTTTTCTCAAAATGAAATTCGATGGGGCCATCTGTAGCTTTATGTCAATCTTGACATTGGGGGGTAGCCATTGGGATATATTGAATATCTCATGATTTAATTTTCCAACTAGATGATACTCCTGGGTCACTGCAGTAGTCAACTCACCGTCAGTATCAACACCTGATCGATATTCATAGCCTAATGATTGTCCTCTCATCTCCTTGTACGCCTTTGGCGTCATCATCATAAATTGTATGTAGCTAGCATAGTTTGATAAATTATTGCTAGTGCTCACCAATGTTCCATTAATGAATACATTAATTTGTTTGAATAGGTTGTGTAGAATACAGTTTTCATAGGAGAGACCATCACCGGCATTTGGAGTTGTATTATCTGACTTTTTCTTCACCGCAACATTTAAATCAATAAATGTTGACGACAAATCAATGAAATAGTCTTCATTGGAAAATATTTGAAAGTGTATATTTTCCGAGAGGGGTTGTTGGGGGTGAAATTGTTCATAGTAGCCATACTTGACACTGACATCAACATTTTCAGCATTGAATAGATTCAATGAGGAACTGATTGATGGATATGATTCCTTGTGGGGGAGATAAGTCATCTTAAGAGAAGAAATCCTTCTTTGATCTAACAATCTTTTTCTTCTTCTTCTTATTGACCTTCGTTGTTTTATTTCTCAAAGTCCTTGTTGATGTCCTTTGCTTCCTGCCTGGGTGGAGACTGATGAGTGAATGACGCGAACGCATCCTTTTCAATCCCTCCCCATTTTGTCGAGATTTTAATTGCTCACCAACGGCTCTTGCTGAAGATCTAATATTTTCCTTAACACTCTCCTTGAAATTCTTGCCCGACCCCCAGTCCTGTAGTGTGGAGGCAGCAAAATTTGATGCAGCAGGTACAAGATATTTTCTGGCAAGGGGTAGTGCAGAACGAAATAGCCTAGCAAACCAGCTACCAAGACCATAGCCAGACATTGTAGTACGACCCTTGTAGTAGTCCAATCCATTGCCTATTTGACGTGGACTCAAAGCACCAACATAGCAATCGATATCGGGACAGACAAATGGAATTCTCCTATTGTTCATTTTAGGTGATTGTGTTGTCGGCGACAATGGGTCGAAAATGACATGTAATCACTGCTAAGCCTTTTGAAATTGCTAGAGGATCACCTAATTCAGTTCTTAATGTTAACTGACAGAGTTCCAAATAGGAAGTGTTTACGGGAATATACTGAAGATGCTTTATATTGTAGTGATGAATATGCTCTTGATTGGTTTTTCGTTCAAGAACTCGTAGGAGGGGAACATTTGAATTACCGACTCTCGATGTTTCCACAAATGAAGCGTAGAGAAATATACAAGTGTCTGTGGAGAAGGCAGGTGGGTAGTCAGCAAAAATGAAATTAGTGTTTCCGGCACTTTTACCATTGATTATATTGAGCTTAAAGCCAAGAACATCTCTCAGATTATCATTGAGAATAACCGTTTCGCTGGCAATAGGTGAACTAATGTAGATCTTGCCCTCCTCCTTTGAATAGTTGAAATGAAAAGCTCCTTTTTTACGAGCGGAAATTCTTTTATTAATAGAACGACATAAATCATTCATACAGGTGAGTTCCTCGTATGGTAATTCAACATATGGATAATCCATCCAATTGATTTGTTTGAATTTGTTCTTGATCACCTGAAGGTGGTGGTGGTGGTGGTGGTGGTGGCCAATTATAGGGTCTAATTTTTATATCATATTTACGATCCTTTCTCAGGATCTCATAGGTATTTTTGAGAATACAGTCGACAAGAGCCACTTCATACGCACCGTCAAATTTGATGGCGGGGGAGATTTTCGTCCAAAAATCACTTGTTCTATTCAAGTCATTGTAGAGAGGATCGGAAACGTTGGACATGAAAGTTACATAGAAATCATTGGGCATTGTCAATATCTTCAACACCAATCCAAGAATCAAAATCAGAGTTGTATCCTAGCCACCGAACAAGTAACTGTTTCTTACCCCTGCGAGTACGTGTCTTTAATATCTTTTCAATTTGGTAGATTTCACTAGCATTTTTAACTTTTTGCAGTTCATAGTCATAAAAGCCGCCGAGAATCTCTTCATCTTTAGTATCACGTAAGCGGTAAGTTATGGGTTTAGTGTCTAGGATTTTTGCCACTTTAAAAAGTTCGGTGGACCACAAGTAATTCCCCTTTTCAAAAACATTAGTTGTTCTATTAATTCGAACAGTATCACCAACATTGAATTTATTTTTCTTCTTCTTGACAGCCGAAGATTCATTGGAATACTGTTTAAGAAAGGTGTCAATTGTATCATGATCAGAATGATGAACTTCCGTTGGCGTAGAGTTGGACAATGATCGATGAGGTCGTTGATTATAAATCAACATGATTTTATCAAGATCATGAATAAAAGCCGGTGTATTTTTCAATGTACAATATCTTGAAATTAAAAGTCGAATAGTTCTTATCAATCGTTCGGCCAATGCAGCCTTTATAGGACTATGAGTATGATAGAGCAGTGTACTATATTTTACTAGTACTTTTGCAACATGGGGATTAACAAATTCACTACCGCGATCCGTTTGAATTTTTTTATATGAATCCTGTTCGAGAATACTTTCAATGGCCTGAGCAACTTCAACACCTCTCTTTGATCGCAATGGAATTGCATATGCATAGCGACTAAAAACACTGATTGCAAGTAGAATGTACTTGTACGGTGTATTGTGACGTCTTTGAAGCTCATCTAGAGTCAGGAGATCTGCTTGCATTATATGCAATGGGTAAAAGGCTTTAGTTTTTCGATATTGATTGGCACGAAGTCTATGATTTCTATGCAAAGTGTAACTTGATTCATTTTGTAGATAGTCTTGTACACTTTTAGTGTGAACACCAGTGACTTTGGAAAGAGTGGTGGGGGAACTTAAACTCCCCGCCTCACCAATATTTTCATAAACACCTTTCAGAACTTCAGCCATTTTGAATGTAAACACGTTGTGTAACGTCCGCTACCCTTTTGTATACTGGCTGTTGGTGGAGGTGACGTTGACTTGATACGTCTTCGCTTTTGTCTAGCTATCAGTGGTGTGCTAGTATTTTCCAAAATTTAAAATCTTCTTCTTCTTCTTCTTCATATTTTAATGGTGTCAATGTTGATGATGATGATGATGATGCATGTTCATTTAATTTTTTAAAGAATTTGTCTGTTGCCAATAAGACTTTTGGGGAAGTTTAGTGTATTTAGAAAGTTGTATAGATGAGCGTCAAATGATAATAGTCCTTTACGATTTGTAACCATGTCATAGATTAAATCAAGTAGATTATAGCTCTTGCCCTGAATTATAATCCCTTCCCCATTGCTCTCAACTTGAATTTGACCACTTTCCAAGAGATATGTTAGGAGTCGTTTACTTTGTTCACGATATGAGTGGGGCATTAGATTTCCAATTTTCAATACAATTGAATCCAATTCCTCCTTCTTTAATAGTGTTCCAGCAGCAGCAGCAGCAGACTCTTGAGAAGATGATTCTTTTTTGTGATCAGCAGCAGCAGCAGCAGCAGTGGGCTTCGACCGATAGGACCTGTGTTTGTCCACTCGGCGAAGTGCATCTTGAAGTAAAAGCAGTTTTTTATCATCCTCAATATTTTCATTGTCAAGGAATTTACTCAGATTGTTCTCAAAGTGTTCGACGGGTGAGAGAGCTAGTTCTATTGGAGTCAATTTATAGGGTTTTGCCATTCTCTAGAGAAAACTGTTTACAAGTCCTGCAATTATTGGCAGTAAAAGTGTGAAAAAGCTACCGCCCGCCTGAAGAAGTCGTTTCCTTTTAAAATTCTTTCCTTTCTTTTTAGAGGCCAATGTACGTACAATGGAACGATGTTGCTTTGCCTGTTGCTTAACTACTTCTGACAGTTGAACATTACCCTCGGTCAAATTTAAACAAAGTTCAGATATTAGATTAATGAAATCATTGTCAATACCGTGTTTGAGTATTGCTTTCCTAAGCGGAGGTTTTGAAGTGCTTAGAACTGAAAACAAATGTCTATTTTCATGTAGTTTCTTCAGTGTCATGATAGCGACTAATAGGTCTTTTTAGTGTTCACAGGGAGATATACTGTAATTTCATTGTCGAAAATATCTGTGACTACACGCAGATCCTCGGGTGTATTTTGATTAAGATCCAATAGGATATAACCGTGGGGTTTATTAGTTGCCTGATTGTATGCTGAGAGCAGAAATTTAGGGGCACCTGGATAGATTTGTTTATTGAGGGTTATTAGCGAGCTAGAATCACGAACAACTCTGTAGATGATATAGTAGGTGCAATTCAAAGCAAGTGTTCGCATACATTTGCTCTGATGAAAGAGATTGTGTAGAACCAGAGTAACGGAAATCTGTTCATGATGAGAGCGAACAGTGAACAATTGCAGCATTTCCTGGGACCATTGTTCAATAGATTCAGCCAGATCGTCAATGATCAGCCAAGAGTTTGGTTCAATAATGTTGAAAACATCAAGTCCCTGTATGAATTGTATCTGCACCGATCCCATGGCAGCAATTGCTTTTATTTTATCGTATGACTCCTGCCAAATACTATAGCAATAGTAGATTTTTTTCGGCTTTTCCACAAACATTTTGTCGCAATTTTTAATTATTTTAGTTAAGAGTGTTGTTTTGCCCGACATTGAGGGCCCACACAGAAACGATCTGAATGGTGTTTTAAATTGATACATGTTCCCTTCAACAGTTCACCTGGACAACTAACTGTAGACTATGGCTGTCTAATGACTAAATAATTTCCCTACTACTACTACTACTACTACTACTCTGTTCTTCAAGACGAATAAAGAATCATATTTTTCTTTTATTATATACATAGAAAAAAGTAACAATACATTGAAAAAAACACATTAAACTTGAAAAAATACACTTTTTTTTAAAATTTATTTATAATAAAAAAATACAACATTTACATGGGCACACTGAGAAAAAAAACACTTGAATACTTTTTTTTATTTATAGAGAAAAAAATACAGCATTAAATTAGAGAGCACTTGAAAAAATATCACTTTTTTTTTAATGAAACACTTACAAAAAAAAATCTGCTCTAAGTAAAAAAAAGATAACTTTGATAGTGGCGGTGCGCCCCCCGCTGGCGGCCGGCCGCCCCCCCCCCCCGGGCCGCGAGGCCCCCCCCCCCCCCCCTCCCCCAAAGGCCGCGAGGCCCCCCCCCAAAGGTTGTAGGAAATAATTTACAGGACTTTATTTAAACCGAGACTTTCCCTATGGGTAACACATTCGGCCCGGTCTGAAGTTAAATAGTGTCCAAGGGGGAGGGTGGTCACACCGTCTTGACAAACATAGACCTTGTCGGAGATGGTACTCATGGCAATTTTTTCTACATTTACAGTAAAGTTCCTGTATTTGAGAGAAAGAATTGCCAGCAATTTGGCTCGTGGAATTGTATTTTCAACAATACAATTCCTATAAATGACCATGTCGAAATTCTTATCCACATAGCGCGTGGGCACTCCTTTGCAACGTTTCTTGATTTCCTCGTCGTGTGTCTGTATAAAGTACACCTTCGGACTTACAAACATACCACGGGATATCAAGTCGCTTCCCGTTTCTGATTTAAAAAATAAAAGCTGATTTGGTGCCCGACGTTTCACTAGCTCTGGGTAAAGACCACCCCAATTGGTGTAGTCCATCCGTGAGCTGATAATTTCACCGTGCGCCAAATCATCAATTAGATTTGGGGTTTTTACTTTTAAAAGTAGAGAATCCGTGTCCCCGTAGCAGACCTCTACTTGCCCCTTTTCCGGCCACTGTACCCTAGCCACATTGTAGTAGAATTCCAACTTGAGCTTTTTAGAGATCTCCAAGTTCGCACTGCCTGCAGCAATATTTTTATTCAAGACAATGCGTCTTTTTTTCCTATTCAAAAGTACCATGTCCGGGCCAATGATTGTGAAGGAAGTGTAATTTGGATCGGCAATAATTCGAGCACATTGTTTGGGGTCGGTCACGACGTCACAACGATTCCTATTACGAACACTCTCACACATTTTGCCGAAGGCCGAATTCAAAATGAGTTTATAAATTTCTTTTTCAGCCTTCGTCTGCGCTGCAGAACGTTTGTTGACAAAAGTGTCAACAAATGTTTTTAGATAGGGTTTTTGGCTAAACTGGAGTGCTCTGTGAGCCTTTGTGACGTTGAAACCGTTGTTGCACATCCATTTTAAAGCTACATGATGTACAACTATGTTTTTTTTGGCAGAAGGTCAGCAATAAGTTTTTGTTTTGAAGGTGACCAATGCAATCCGTCCACCTCGACTAAACGCCTATTGCGAGGGCTCAAAGAGTCCTTAGTCACAGGTCTATTGATGCACGGGAAAACAAAATCCTTTACTGAATCGTGAAGCTCGACTGGTATCTCTCCATCAATTTCAAAAAACCATCCAACCGGTCCATTCTCCTCAACACTGTTAATGTTGGGGAAATGGGGAGCTTGAGGGTCATTGAGCCATTTATAGTCACTGCAAGGTAGTGCATAATGGGACATGGCCGAGGGGTAGAGAGAATTCATATCGAGGAAAACTGCATTCGATTTTGTCCCCGTTTTCTCTCCTGTTGGATCAGTTTCCAAGATACGGTCCCCGTGAAAAACAACCCCCCCCCCTCATTGACCTTTCTATGAACAGATGCTGATCAATGTCAGTGATTAGCCCTATTTTTTCCCCACTAATTTTTAGGATAAGGTCCATCACTAGATGAGGCGATGAAAAATAATAGCCCAAATCAAGATTAAACTCCTCATAGATTTTGTCCGTATTTTTACACATAATGTCTAACAAAGTTAACACGTCACTCGACAAATACAGCTTGCA
>CM051262.1:57909967-58079967 GCA_027921565.1 Artemia sinica
GAGAAAATTTTACTCACCAGAAGTTGCTTAGAATTTTCCATATCTATGTAAATGATCGCAAAAGTACCGATACTGATAAGTTGAATGAACTATTCAAACTGTTGAAAATCCTAATTTGAAACCTGAATATATACAAAAAATAATTGAATATATTGGCAGCTAAAAAAAGACACACCGGTTTTTCTGACACGGATTTAACCTAAAAAAACTTGTATATCATGAAATAGAAATTCAGTAAATTGTGTCAGAAAAACTTGAACCAAACCAGATTATACCCACCTAACCAGATTGTACCTACCAAACCAGATTATACCTACCAGAAAACCTGTCTGGTACAGGGGCGCAAGCAAATCCAGACGAGCATCTCTACTAATATCCAATTGCAAATATTGCAATATACACAGTTCTTCATATGTTGACAAAAAACAGTATCGTCTTTATGAAATGAGTTTAAATCATTTCGAATGTAGTTTCCCAATCGCTATTTCTAACGTCGTTCGTAGTCAAGAATTTTATTTTCAAGCTGAATAGAATTATAGAACGAATTCACTACTATACAGCTTCAGGGTTCAGTTGGATTTTGAAATTGACAGCCGACAGATTGTTTCTACAGCTGAATTGTAAGTTTGCAGTTTTTTTTGCTGTTTTTAGATAAGATTTTCTTAATGTTTAATACTCAATTGTTGAACGCCTGATAGAAAATACAATCTTCTTTCTGAAACTTTTTTACCCCCTGGGAAAGATTAAAGAAAATACAATCTTCTTTCTGAAAATCCCCCCCCCCCTAAAAAAAACCTTCTATTGAGACAAAATTTAGCTATAGACTAAGCCAGTGGTCGGCAAACTTTTTCGCCAAAGAGCCATATATGTACATTACCAGGATTAAAAAAAAATTTAGAGAGCCAGATGGGTTTATTAATGTAGTTTTTTTAAATTGATGAGAAAAATACCTGTTAGATGTGCAGCTAGATGGAAAAATACAACAACTTTAGTCTTCAAGAAGAGTTAAAATATTTGTGCTGGAGCGGCATTTGAGGGGCCAAAGAGCCGCATGCGGCTCCGGAGCCGCACTTTGCCGACCACTGGACTAAGCTATGTACAAGGTTGGGGAATTGAAGATTGAAACGGAAGTTACCCCCAAAATATGATTCATAAAAAAGTTCTAAGTTATTGCCCTATAGGGGGGGGGATAGGGGCTATAATTTTTAAATGATATCTCATTTTTTTTATTGAAAGCAGGGATGTCAAAAAGATAATTATTTTTTTCATTTAAAGTGGAGACGGAAGAAAACGATATAAAATTCCCTGGGAAACCATTGAAATATTTTGATAGACCCAGG
Organism: Artemia sinica; assembly: GCA_027921565.1. Taxonomy (NCBI): domain Eukaryota; kingdom Metazoa; phylum Arthropoda; class Branchiopoda; order Anostraca; family Artemiidae; genus Artemia; species Artemia sinica. The sequence continues at coordinate 57,911,308 of CM051262.1, forward strand.
ACCCCCCATTAAGACTTGTTCATTGTCTTGGGTATTTTGCGATTTCTCATAGGCTACTGGCCTAATTTGGCTTTCGTGTGTGCTCCCTTTTAATTAGATTCTTTGGATCTTATTGAATGCCACGGCAAATCTATGACTCAGTTTTCCAATAATTTGAGGTATATCTGAATAATTTCGACATTTTTGCTGTTGTCTTAATACCCCTTTACTCATACCCTCAATTTTTTTTCAAGGAACACTAAGCTGTTTAACGTTATTTTGCGTGTTCGTTTGAACCATATAGTGACCTAGTTAATTATTAAGTAACTTCTTTTTCTAATGAAAGCTGAGACGGTATCCTATCAAAGTGGTATCCAGAAGGGGGGGGGGGTAGGGGGGTATTACATTTAAATGATAATATCTCGAAATTTTTTTATTGAAAGCAGGGATCCCAAAAAGTTATTTTTTTTAATTTAAAGCAGAGACGGCATTTTATCAAGGTGGTATCCAGAGGGGGGGGGGTAGTGAGCTATCATATTTAAATGATAATACCTCGATTTTTTTTTTGAAAGCAGGGGTGCCAATAAGTTAATTATTTTTTTTATTTAAAGCAGAGACGGTATCCTATCAAGATAGTATCCATAGGGGGGGGGGCATAGGGAGTTATTATATTTAAGTGATTGTACCTTGATTTTTTTTTTTTTTATTGAAAGCAGGGATGCCAAAAAGTTGAAAAGTTGACAAAAATTAACAAGATTTTCGTAAGTTATACTTGACACAGCACTTGCATGGTTTTATCGTCCAAAGGGAAAGGGACATATGCGTCCAACCCGTTTTTTTTTTATTTATTGATGAAACGGGTTTAATTTGAAAACATTCATTCATAAGTACCAGGCAGATTCACACTAAAACGAATTGGTGTGACAAAAGCGATATCGACATCCCCACCTAACGTTGCGCTCGAGTGACAATGGCGCCCTTGGTCCAGTGCCCAAGTTACATTCAAAGGCCAGGTCATGATAAAAGCTTTCAATTTGGGAGGTGCAAGGATGAGTCTTTGACAGTCTTATCACCTCAGGGTACTAGATGTTTCAACGTTCTTACGCATCTACAGCGGTTTAAAAAATTCGATCACCCTACAAATGATTGCCAAAAAAATACACAAATAGAACAAATGTAACATTTGGAATATTATAACACTTTTTTCAAAGCTTTGGAGAAAAGCAAAAAAGACTAAACTATGCTCGAAAGCTATTTTAAAAAGAAACTCTTTGGAGATTTCCATGGAAATGACCACAGCAGAAGCTTTGAGCCTGGGTGGGAATCAAAGAAGAGTCTTAGAGTATATTGACCACAGGTGACTTATTTTTGCGAATTTCTTAAATTTGGTAATTTTTGTGAGCGTTTGGAAATCAAAGCTTAAACTCAATAACTGATACTAAGTGTCCTAACATTTTGCTTGGAATAAAAGTGACGAACTAGGATGAAAATCTCAACATTTTCCTGGAGCTACTTCAGTCTGCATATTATTTCATTTAATTACATTTAAAACGGATGAGCTTTTCATTTTTTACCAGAAAATAGCTGGCATTTAATTTTTCTTCATGCCGAATAAACCATTAAGTGTTTTTTGTTTCATTGTAATTGAAGTGTTCTCATGTGAAGTGTTCATCATGTATTTTACAATTTGATAAATTTACTACTTTTAGATGCAGTTTATAATTTGACTGATATTAGATATTTATCAATTTATAATTTGGAATGAATCCCTAAAAGAAAAAAACAAATAATATCCAAAAAACCAGCCAAAAGCAATAAAAAAGCAGCAGTTCAACCTTAGCCTACATGACATATATTCTATAAAGAAGCCAAAAAACTTTAAAATACATTTTTTTTTAATTGTAATTAACAACCAGTTTTTAATACAAGAAGTCTTTTTAAGAATCCAAAAGAGCACAAAAAAAAAAACAATCAATATCAAAGTCACCCACTTCAACTGTTTTAAAGGTGACAAAACAGATATAGGCAAAGGGCATTATGCCAAAAATTATCTTCTAAGTTCAAAGTTATATTCAAAGTTTTTACCCAGATAACTGACGAATTTTCTGATACGGTATTTGAAGTTTTGTATGCAGTAATGCTCGATGAAAAAAACTACTAATTTTGATACTTATTTATGTTAAGAATACATAGCTAATAGATACTTCAACTACTCGTATTATGCAAGGGTTCTGAAACGCCACAGCCATTTCGTGTCTACTACATTTCTACTTCTCTTGATGAATAAAGAAGAAGACCAGTTTCCAGCCAGCGATTTGTGAATTTTTGAACTCATGAATAGGCTCGAACCTGTTGTAAATTTAAGCTGTGATTTGAGAAAGACTGATGAAAACATTAATGTTTGCGGTCAGCATTGATCACGCCGGCGGCGCGCCGCCGACATCTTACCAGCGGCGTGGCGCGGCGTGCTGTTTTTGGCCCCGCCGCCGCCGGTCTTCCCTCATCGGCGCGGCGCTGGGGCCTAATTGCAACACAGCATTAAAAAGTTTATTCTTGTTTAAGCTATGCTGTGTACTGTCTAAAGACAAACTACCCACTGATACACCTGAGATTTTATGCAACGTATCTCCAGAGTCAACATTTTTGGATGACAGAGGGACGGGGGGGGGGGGTGAGAATGCAAAACAAAACTTTTTCTAGATTTCACTAAACGCTTCTGTTTCAACATTATGTCTCAAAACTTTGTAACCTTTTTTGAATTAGAGAGACAGCTGTCCCCTTGTGCCTCCTAATTACACATCTAAAAATGCAGCAATTGTTTTTTTACTAGTATCCGCATTAGTAATCATTCGAATCCTGATAACATCTGTCGCGACTATTTACTGCTGGAATAAACACATAATAAATATTCCTTACTTTTCAAATTCCATATCTTACCATCATACCAGATTACCAAAATGAAATTGAATGAACGCCTTTTTTGTTATAAATCAGTACGATTTTATTCCGTTGGTACGTGCATTTGTGCGCCTTTTATTGTTTCTCCCCACTCCTGATATTTAAAAAAAAGAAAAAAAAAAAAAGCAGAAAGTTGACGAATACCTTGTAGAAAAAATTAAACATAAAAATTTGTCTTGGTTCCCTGAAGTAATTAAATAAAAACAGTTTTTTTCCACTGAAAGTAAGGAACAACATTAAAACTTAAAACGAACAGAAATTATTATGTATATGTTTGCCCCCACAAAGGCCGCTTAATTAGAATAGATAGCTCTTTTGAAAGTACTAAAAAAACTTTAACGTAAAGCGCGAGATATTGACTAGGGGGCGAACCCCCTCATATACGTAATAATTTCTGTTCGTTTTAAGTTTTAATGTTGCTCCTTACTTTCAGTTGAAAAAACTGAAAAAATTTCTGATCGTTTTTTAAATAATGGTTGGAAATCCGGCGTCCCTATCATAGAAATGTCCCTTCCCCCAAGAAAACATCCTCCATGGAAAGATCCTCTCATGTAACCCCCTCCTCCAAACCCACCCCCACCAGAAAAATCCCTCCTGAAAACGTTTGTACACTTCCCAATAACCAATACTATATGTAAACAATGGGCAAAGTTCATAAATTGCAGCCCTTCCCCCCGGCAACTGTTGAGGACTAAGTCATCATCAAAGACACATTTATTAGATTTTCAACTATGCTGAACAAAGTGGCTATCTCAAAATTTTTATTGGGTGACTTTGGGAAAAAATGAGCGTGGGAGGGGGCCATGTTGCCCGTGGGGGGAGGCCCAATTTTTTTATCACTGAAAAAGGGCACTAGAACTTTTAATTTCCCTTCGAATGAGCCATCTCATGATATTCTAGAACCACTGGATCGATACGATCACCCCTGAAAAAAAACAACAAACAAAAAAAAAAAATAAAAAAAAATAAACACGCATCCGTGATCTTTCTTCTGGCATAAAATACAAAATTCCACATTTTTTCAGATAGGAACTTGAAACATCTACATTAGGGTTTTCTGGTACACTGAATCTGATGGTTTGATTTTCATTAAGATTCTATCACTTTCAGGGATGTTTCCCCTATTTTCGAAAATAAGGCAAATCTTTTCAGGCTCATAACTTTTGACGGGTTTGAATAAATTGGATGAAACTCATATATTTGAAATCAGTATGAAAATTTGATTCTTTTGATGTATCTACTGGCATCAAAACTCCGTTTTTTAGAGTTTCGGTTACTATTGAGCCGGGTCGCTCCTTACAGTTCGTTACCACGAACTGTTTGATTATCAACGTTACATACCCAGTTATATAGGATATAGATGGGGAATGAGTGTGCAGTGGTTTTAGCCTCGGTATGTTGCGTGCAATTGGAAAGTAATCAAGCAGTTCGTGGTAACGAACTGTAAATAAGGAGCGACCCGGCTCAATAGTAACCGAGAATCTAAAAAACGGAGTTTTGATACCAATAGATACATCAAAAGAACTTTTGAGAAAATTTGCCTTATTTTCGAAAAAAGGGGAAAACACACCCAAATAGTCATAGAACTTTAATGAAAATCACACCATCGGATTCAGCGTATCAGAAAATTTTGCATTTTTTGCCAGAAGAAAGATCACGGGTGCGTGTTTATTTGTTTGTTTGTTTTTTTTGTTTGTTTTTTTCCCAGGGGTGATTGTATCGACCCAGTTGTCCTAGAATATCGTGAGAGGGCTCACTGGAATGAAAATTAGAAGTTCTAGTGCCCTTTTTAAGTGACCAAAAAAGGAGGGCAACCAGGCACCCTCCCACGCTCATTTTTTTCCCAAAGTCACCTGATCAAAATTTTGAGATAGCCATTTTGTTCAGCATGTTCGAAAATATAATAAGTATGTCTTTTAGGATGACTTAATCCCCCGAAGTTCCCGGGGGGAGGGCTGAAAGTTATGAACTTTACCCAATGTTAACATATAGTATTGGTTATTTGGAAGTATACAGACGTTTTTAGGGGAGATTTTTCCTGGTAGTGGGGGGTTGGGTGGGTCGGGAGTTATGTGGGAGGATCTTTCCATGAAGGAAGTTTTCATGGGGAAGGGACATTGCTATGAAGGGGACGCCGGACTTCCCAGCATTATTTAAAAAAAGATCAGAAATTTAATATAAAAAAACAAGTATTTCAACTGCAATAGCAGCAATATCGAAACATTATACGAACAGAAAATATTATATATATGATTGGGTTCACCCCGTAGTCAATACCTCCCTCTTTAAGCCAAAGATTTTTTAGTATTTTCATAAGAGCTATTTATTCTAATTAACGGCCTTTGTGATTAAGCGGTCATTTTTAAAGAATTGGAACAAAATTCGAACTTTCGCTTAAAGAGCAAGGTATTGACTAGGGGGCGAACCCCCTAATAAACGTATTAAAAATATATGAATATAGAAGTTCGTTACGTAAGTTAATTCGTAAGTTACGTATATTTATTACTAATAAAAACGTTCGTAAATAAAATTAAACAAGTTTCGAGATAGCCATTTAACTAAATAAAAGTAAATTAATATGAAAATTTTGTTTTAATTATTCATGTACGGCGAGCCAAGATCAAAACCTGCATTTATTCAAAAACGTTCAAAAATTAAATAAAAAAAAAAGTTTTTTAGACTGAAAGTAAGGAGCGACATTAAAACTTAAAACGATCAGAAATTATTCCGTATATGAAAGGGACTGTCCCCTCCTCAACGCCTCGCTCTTTACGCTAAAGTTTGACTCTGTCTCACAACTTTATTTTTTAAAACAATAAAAAACTTTAGCGTAAAGAGCGATGCGTTGAGGAGGGGACAGTCCCTTTCATATACGGAATAATTTCTGTTCGTTTTAAGTTTTAATGTCGCTCCTTACTTTCAGTTTAAAAAACTTGTTTTTTTTTATTTATTGTCAGAAGAAAGGTCACGGATGCGTGTTTATTTGTTGTTTTTTTTGTTATTTTCCCAGGGGTGATCGTATCGATCCAGTAGTCCTAGAATATCGTAAGAAGGCTCATTTGAACGGAAATTAAAATTTCTAGAGCCCTTTTTAAGTGACCAAAAAAATTGGAGGGCAACTTGGCCCCATCCCACGCTCATTATTTTCCCAAAGTCACCCAATCAGAATTTTGAGATAGCCATTTTGTTCAGCATAGTCGAAAATTTAATAAATATGTCTTTGAGGATGACTTAATCCCCCAGAGTTCCCGGGGGAAGGGCTGGAAGTTATGAACTTGGCCCATTGTTTATATATAGTATTGGTTAATGGAAAGTATAAAGACGTTTTAGGAGGGATTTTTTTCTGATGGGGTGTCGGAGGAGGGGGTTACGGGGGAGATCCTTTCATGGAGGATGTTTCCTTGGGGGAAGGGACATTTCTATGAAGGGGGCGCCGGATTTTCCAGCATTATTTAAAAAACGATCAGAAATTAAATAAAAAAACTAGTTTTTTCAACTGAAAGTAAGGAGCAACATTAAAACTTAAAACAAACAGAAATTATTACGTATATGAGGGGGTTCGCCCCCTAGTCAATACCTGTCCTTTTCGCTAAAGTTTTCTTTTTTAGTAGTTTCATAAGAGCTATCTATTCTAATTAACCGGCCTTTGTGATTCAGGGGTTTGTGATTCGAACAAAATTCGAACTTTAGCGTAAAGAGCAAGGTATCGACTAGGGGGCAAACTCCCTAATATACGTAATAAAACACACGAATATAGAAGTTCGTTACGTGAGTTAATTCGTGAGTTACGTCAGAACAAAATTTCGAGAAAGCCATTTAGCCAAAAAGTAAAATTAATATGCAAATTTCGTTTTAATTATTCATGTACGGTGAGGCAAAATCCAAGCTGCATTAATTCAAAAACGTTCAGAAATTAAATAAAAAAAAACAAGTATTTTTAACTGAAAGTAAGAAGCGACATTAAAACTTAAAACGAACAGAAATTAATCCGTATATGAAAGGGGCTGTCCCCTCCTCAATACCTCACTCTACTCTAAAGCTTGAATCGGTCACATAACTTTATTTTTTAAAACAATAAAAGACTTTAGCGTAAAGACCGAGGTATTGACGAGGGGACAGCCCCTTTCATATACGGAATAATTTCTGTTCGTTTTAAGGTTTAATGTCGCTCCTTACTTTCAGTTAAAAAAAAAAAAACTTGTTTTTTTTATTTAATAACACATAGAGTTGGTATTTCTTTTTAGGTTAGGTATTTAATATAATGCGTTCCAGGTGGTCTGCTTTCCATAATTCTTTGTTGTGGCTTACATAATTTTGTTACTAAAGTATTATATTTTCATCATACTTTGGTATATATCATTATGATCAACGTAACTTCACTTCTTGAGTATGGTCTGGATTGTACGGAACTACTATTTTTTAAACATGTTTTTGAACTTTCGATTACTATGGACTGTAGCTCACTCCCTACTAGGTTGTATTTATCACTGCAAGGGGGGAGGGGGTTTCGTTACTCAGACAAATAGAAAGCGGAAAGCGCAGGCTTTAGATCGGAAACCCCAAAATTATTGCAATATCATTTTAGCTAATCGTTCATATAAATGATCATAAGGTGTTGATGGCTTTTTGTCATCACCTTAGTCAACACTGTTCCCTGCATTAAAAAAAAAAAAAACATAGAAGAAAGGTATCGAATAACTTTCTCCAATAGAAATGCCATTGTTGCTTTTTGTAGGTTCAGCACTTTGGCACGCAACAGATGAAAAGAGCAAATTTCGTAACCAATATCATAGCCGGCTTTTCCTTAACCCTCATGTTGGATACAACCTGGGGTTCAATTCAATCTCCTTTATACATGGCTTCCGTCACGAAATCAATCAATCTCCGAGCGGTCAGGATCCAAATCTAATTTGACAGAAAGCGCACGTGCTCTCGTATTCGCAAGGGGGAATATTTGAAAAGCGTTCATCTAGATCTTCGTTAAAAGGGTGTTCGATTGCTTTCTTTGGCAAGAGAGACGATGGAATTTTCAGAAGAGTGCATTAACACATTGCTAAGGGATAAAGCAGTCAACAAGTTGCTCAAAAAACTAAAATTTTGAAAAAGGTGAATTATGTGTATCTCGGCTAATTATCTATAACAATGAATGCCTATTCTTCCACTAAAAAGCTAAATAAAAATATATTGACAATTTATATACACAAGTTTTCCTAATCGAATCCTTTGCTATGGCCTAATCTTTGGACCTGGAGCATAATTTTTCCAGTTTTTCCCCTATTTAAGTGATATTGATAGGGCTGATGCAGTTTATTGTACTAAGTGATAAAAGGGTGCAGGATGAAGATCCTTCAGAGGCCACTGATGGCACAGAGGCATCTAATCGACGTTTCAGCTGTTGTGGATTTTTACAGAGACAGATAAAAAGTTCACTCTTGCTAGAGCAGACCCCATTCTTGTTATTGTCAAATAGTGCATCAAGCCCCTGTGCAACCCCAGGACATTTATACTAAATGAGTGGCCAAAAATGTGTGTGTACGTCTTGCTCAGCGTTGACAATGTGAAAAAGGAGCTTTTATTTTCTTCAGTTAATCCTTGTTCGACACAAAGAGAATAGGACACTGATAAGGAAGGGAACTCTTAAATAAAGCTATAATTTTTATTTGGAATTTACTCTAGGATCATCTGAAAGGCGGCATATTCTTTTGTTCAAATCTTTTTCTATTGGTGTAAAATAGCTAAGACTAGGTTAGTGTATAGATCATTGGCTAATAAACAAAAACAAATATATGCAAATACACAGTTGGGCTCTTTGGGCACGAGTTATTATTTTATCTTTTGCCCAATATAAAACAAAAGTAAAGAGAAAGTAAAAACTAATCTAAGGAGTATTTTTATTCACATTTTGAAGATTGACTCTATGGTTTTGCTGCGCAACACTAGGTCGCATTTGCTGTTTAGTCTTTTTCCCGGAGACAAACTTCTTCACGAATCATTCTCTAATGATGGAATTAATGAAAATGCTCACATTCAGCAACCCTGAACGTGAGCAACAACATATTACCAGACTACATTTGAGAAACGTGGTTACAAGACTTATGCTCACATTCAGCCCGCCAGAATGTTAGCCATCTCACATTAATGATCCTACAGACTACATTTACAGACTACAGACTACATTATTACCAGCCTATTTTAAGGAACATGGTCAAAAAACATATGCTCACATTCAGCTCATAGACATATTCACATTTATTGTACCGGGAGTAAAACACGATGTATTTGAAATACCAAAATAAAGTTCCTTCTTTAATTCGGACTCCTATAATTAAGCTAAATCTAGTTTCAAAAATGAAAAAGTCCTTAATCAGCAAAGAAAAGAAACTGCAGTCTTTGGATTTCGCTAAGACAGTGAGCAATAAGAAAAGTGCTACGCACTATATTTTTAAGGAAGTTTAAACGATAAGAACCGTGTGAACGCCTAAATCATCAAAAATATTTAAGACGTATTATTGGACGAGGGTTCGCGTCCTTGGGCCACGTAAGCCAATGGCAGGCAGTCCCTATAGCGCAGGACGAAAGAACTGCGTTTGGGAGTGGGGTAAATGTGCCTTTTTAATTTTAATCTCTATCCAGATTTGAAGCGATTAGTACCTTAGAACTGGAGAGATTCAGACGAATTTATTGTATTTTGGTCACCGTTATTGTCATAGAAGTGACTTGTTCCTGTGCGACCAAGCATGTAAGTTCAATAAATCTATTGTCTTTTTGTATGTGTTTGTTTCTCTTATAAGTCTGAGTCTAGTCCGATAGTGGGTAATTAGTTCGCAGGTCTCCAAGGTAAACGCTCCCAAAGGAATCTGATCTCCAGATATCCCGAGAAGAAGAGGCCACGCTTTTTCATTCCTACAAGCATCAAAAGTTGTCATCGCCACAGCTTAGAAAGAGTTACTAACCCCTTCTAGCCTATAAGAATTCGTATCTCTTAAGAAAGATCTAATTGCGCCGTGGAAACAAAGCTTTGAGACGTCAAAATTTATAGTTCAATAATTCTTAATTCCTCGTAACTTTTAACGGATTAAATTAAATGAAATAATTCAAAGATATTCAATATCAGCATTAAAATACAATTCGATTAATATGTATATTAGAGGAATTACGGCATCCGGTTCAAATGTAAGAAATAAGAAATAGGGAAATAAACCTATGCCATTCATATCTGATTTACTGAGAAAGCCGGGTTTTGTTTTTGATTAATAAGAATACGTTTGATTCAAAGATTAATTTTTCTATCACAAACCATAACAAATATTATCTTCAATATTTTTCCATCGCTACATTATCAAGCCTGAATTCGAGCAACAATATATTACCAGACTACATTTAAGAAACGTGGTTAGAAAATATATATGAGCAGACACTAATCACTTTCAATTTTATGCCTGATTATCACTGAAATCAATATAATGGGAATTCATGCAATATTTTCGCTTCCACTTCCGATTCAGTCCGGCATACTTTAAAAAGACAAGAATTTTCGCTTTTTGCAGGGCATCTGGGGTTAAATTTGAAACAAGTTTACTTACATCTCGCACACAAATTCGCAGTCAGAGCGCATGCAGTAAAATTTTGCGAACATGCAGGTATATTCTGCCATTCCAAATCATATTTAAGATTGCGAGGTCTTTAATCTGTATTATGTATTTTATATTAACCAAATAAGCGTGCAAGGTGTGTAATATAAAAAGGGATGCTCTGGGAGTTTTTCTAAGGACTTATCAGTAGGTGGGAGGGGGGCTAATTTACCTTTTTTTCAGTAGTTAGACATGCATTTATTTGTGTTGATGCTCGTGCTTAATCTTGCACTCTCCTTTGCAACGTAATACAATCGAAACGAAATAGTCGTTTATCGGGCTCTACATATTTTTCAACGTTCTTCAGTACACATGGTTGTACGTGTTACACACATGACAGTGAAAATTCTAAAACTTGGCTAACAATCTATAGGTTGTAACAGCTATTACTATAAGTCCATAGCATTCGTAAAAACAAATGCTCAATAGTCAATTGAACGCAGGAAAACCTGATCGAGATTGATCAAAACACATTTTTGTTTAATAGAAATCCAAAATAAAACATTATGAGAAACTGGTGGCAGGGGCGGATCTAGAGCAAAATCTTGGGGTGAGGGGCTATTTGACAAGGGTGCCAATAAGAAAGATCTGGGTTGGGGGCAATGTGACAAGGGTGCTAATAATTGACCAAATAGACAAATTTATTTTAAAAAAGAGCAAAAAACAGAAAAAACGAGAAATGAGGGCACCAGAAAAAAATCTAGGGGGCCAGGTCCCTCCATTCACTCGTCCCCTGGATCCACCATTGATTGGGGGAGGCGAAAATCCCTCAGGCGACTACCACTGGATAAACAGGCCTTTCCTATAAATTCTCGATAATTTTGGCCATTTACATTAATCTGAAATGTGAAGAATCATTTACTGTGCTCTAAACTTGGAAAATAGTGGTGGCCGGTGTTTACCCCCCCCCCAGGCGATTACCAACCCGGAAAGGACCCTTCACGGAAAAAAGCCCCCAGAAAATACCACCCCGCGGAAAATACCCCCCTTGAGTGAGTGGCACATAATACACAAGTACCAAGATTCCTTCTCTACGAAAATAAAAAAAATAAACTCAAATAAAATTCTCAAATTTGGAAAGCCTTATTTTCCACGGGGGGGGGGGTATTTTCCACGGGGGTATTTTCCGCGGGGCTATTTTCTGAGGGGGGTATTTTCCACAGGGTATTTTCCGTGGGGTATTTTCCGCGGGGGGTATTTTCCGCGAGGGGTAATCGCCGGGGGAGGGTAAACACCTAGAACCGAAAATAGTATTAGGTCATGTGTAATTGAGTAATGCGATTGCTGTTCTTCAAAAGTCACCTCAATTTCTTTCAGTAACATGTAATTTAATGAAAATTCAACGTCCATTGGGACCTTCCAAATACCTCCTAGCTTAATTTCATGATGATTTATGCTTCTTCTTGAAAGCAACTGGAAAGCTTTTGGATGTTTGAATTTTCGTTCCATTTTTTTTATTTTTTTATTTTGCATTCGAGTAAGAAATTCTCCAACTTCGGAGTTAAGAAGCGCTTTCTTTTGCTAATTATAGGAATGCAAAATTCCTATTTGAAATCGTGAAAATTAAGAAAAAAAATAGAGCATAAAAAAAAATATCTTATTAGATGCACAAATAGGCTGATAATGTACAGACTGTAAAATGTAGCAAGTTAGTCGAATTTAGAAATTTAGCATGGATACGCCGACAAGGCCAAAATGTCTCAGCAATATCACCTTTGGGCAACTAATTATAGGCCATTTGTGTAAAATTATTTGGAAACTCGCTAGAGTCAAGCATGTTTTAAAATATAATGCGACCCATGTAAATTCGTGACAACGTAAGTATTTAAAAACAGGAATACCTTATTTGTCCTATCAAGATATATTTGCCACTTTTTCTCTAGTGGTAGACTTAGCATGGCTGCTTTCTTTGGTCCAGCAAGATCAAGTTCGTCCTATAAAAAAGAAATAAATTGAATAAACAACACACTATAATTATCAAGTTCAACCTATCCATGCTAACACCAAAGTGCAGAAGCTCTAACAGCTATTTGGATCTCCAGATACTATGGCATTATACTTGATGCAGTGGTGCACCCAGGAGGCGGCCTCGGGGCCAAAGCTCCCTACCCAAAATCCCAAATTTACCATAATTTCTGGGTATTTTTTCCCAAATTAAAAAAAAAATGGATGTTAACCCCCACAAAAAAATTTCCTGCATCATGAACCTGCTCTCATGAGCTCTTATTGATAACATACTCCCTCATTTGTTTAAATTTATGTTTAATATTCTGTTTACACTTTATCAATATTTTATTAAGCGGCATACTGTTTTATATTAGATTTTATGTTATAATACATTGTTTAAAATACAGATTTGTTGAAATGCAAACACAACTGTCATCGGATATTCTATGGACACTGGCCGTTTTCTATTGTGCCAGGTGATCATGTGCCGGACAATTCTTAGTGGTTTTCTTTTATTAATTTCTTTTAGGTTTTTCCCGTTGACTGGCGATAACGGTGCCTCCACAATGATCTCTCCAGTACGGCAGACGAAAAATTTTCCACTGACAATCCGAAGAGCGTAGCATCCATCTGCTGACATTAGCCTGGCGTTGCATTTTGTCGCCCGCACCTTCTGATATCCAGGACTGCACATCATGAGGGAGCCGACCTTTGCCCACGCACATCATGCAACCTCAGTAGAACAAGAGAAATTAAAGAGGGTCCTTGTGATGGGTAATCATGTGCCAGATAAAGATGCAGGCCCTTGCTGAAGTACGTGCTTGTACGAGTAAGATCGATTAAGGAAGTACTTCTTTCACTTTTTCTGATTCTTCGCCTTCTATTAAAACTGTCTTACTCTATCTCATGCTCCATTTTTATATTCGGTTATATAGATAGATAGATAGATTTATTTTCCATATACCAGTAAAATAATTACATAACAATCTACAAATCCCACAAAGGCTCCATGGCCTGTAGGAGGGGGATTATGAAAAGATCAAATAAACATTAAACATTTAAACGCTTAAGATTTAAACAATATTAAATAAAAAAAACAAGTTTTTTTAACTGAAAGTAAGGAACGACGTTAAAACTTAAAACGAACAGAAATTATTCCGTATATGAAGGGGGCTGTCCCCTCCTCAACGCCTCGCTCTTTACGCTAAAGTTTTTTTATTGTTTAAAAAAATAGAGTTGTGAGAAAGTCAAACTTTAGCGTAAAGAGCGAGGCGTTGAGGAGGGGACAGCCCCCTTCATATACGGAATAATTTCTGTTCGTTTTAAGTTTTAACGTCGTTCCTTACTTTCAGTTAAAAAAACTTGTTTTTTTTATTTAATTTTGAACGTTTTTGAATTAATGCAGGTTTTGATTTTGGCTCACCGTACATAAATAATTAAAACAAAATTTGCATATTATATTTGGTTAAATGGCTTTCTCGAAACTTGTTTAATTTTATTTACGAACGTTTTTATTAGTAATAAATATACGTAACTTAGAATTAACTTACGTAACGAACTTCTATATTGATAAATTTTTAACACGTATATTAGGGGGTTCGCCCCCCTAGTCAATACCCTGCTCTTTAAACTATAGTTCGAATTTTTTTCCAGTTCTTTAAAAATGACCTCTTAATCACAATCAGTTGATCAGTTGAAAAACTTGTTTTTTTTTTATTTAATTCCTGATCTTTTTCTTTAATAATGCTGGGAAATCCGGCGCCCCCTTCATAGCAATGTCCCTTCCCCCATGAAAACTTCCTTCATGGAAAGATCCTTCCATATAGGCCCCGACCCTCTCCTTCCCCCACCTACCAGAAAAAATCTCCTCTGAAAAAGTCTGTATACTTCCCAATAACCAATACTATATGTTAACATTGAGTAAAGTTCATAATTTTCAGCCCTCTCCCTGGGGACTTTGGGGGATCAAGTCATCCTAAAAGACATTTTTATCATATTTTCGACCATGCTGAACAAAATGGCTATCTCAAAATTTTGATCGGGTGACTTTGGGAAAAAAATGAGCGTGGGAGGGGGCCTAGTTGCCCTCCATTTTTTTTGGTCACTTAAAAAGGGCACTAGAACTTTTAATTTCCGTTCCAATGAGCACTCCCACGATATTCTAGGACCACTGGGTCGATACGATCACCCCTGGGAAAAAAAAAAAAACAAACAAACAAACAAACAACAAATAAACACGCATCCGTGATCTTTCTTCTGGCAAAAAATGCAAAAATCCACATTTTTGTAGATAGGAGCTTGAAACCTCTACAGTAGGGTTCTCTGATACGCTGAATATGATGGTGTGATTTTCATTAAGGTTCTATAAATTTTAGGGGGTCTTTCCCCCTTTTTTTGAAAATCAGCCAAATTTTCTCAGGCGCGTAACTTTTGATGGGTAGCTCTAAACTTGATGAAAGTTATATATTTGAAATCAGCATTGAAATCTGATTCTGTTGATATATCTATTGGTATCAAAAACCCGTTTTCTAGAGTTTCGGTTACCATTGAGCCGGGTCGCTCCTTACTTACAGTTCGTTACCACGAACTGTTTGATAAACATAACATTAATATTTAAACATATAAACATAAGCATTTGAACTTTTAACATGTAAAGCATTTGCTTAATAAAACGAAAAGAAAAGAAAAAAAAAATAAGGAGAGTTCACTAAATAAGCTTTATCAAACTACAGTGAATCACAACATCTATAAAAAAAAGGAGAGTTCACTAAATAAGCTTTATCAAACTACAGTGAATCACAACATCTATATTAAAAAAAAAAAAAAAAAAAAAAAAAAAAAAAAAAAAAAAAAAGAATTAAATGAAAAAAAACTATTGGCAGCAGGCAAAAGTAAAGAAAATTAATCACATGAAAACAAATATTTTTTTACTAGTCTTTTGAAGGTGCCAAACGAGTGGCATACCACCCGTTTAATTACAGTACAATATGGCTGCAAACATATTCATAAAAAAATGAAATTAGTTATGGAAGTGTTACAGAGTTCTAGATTATGATCCATTAATTAGCGAAATGATAAGCCGTACCTCCCTTTGATATTGAAAGTGTATTCAAGCAATCATTAATTTAATTGCCTTACGGGGGAGTTTATATTGAAGTGTATTTTGTTGAGTTTATTGATTGAATGAAATTGATTGATTGATAATTAAGTAAGATTTACTGCGAAACCATCGAAGTTGAAGTTTTTTGGCGACACATCGGCATTAGTAGCCTAAAAGGTACTGCTGCAATTGGATATAAATCCGGTCATAAAACTAGAGTTTAGGGCAGGTCTACACAGCCTACAATCCATGGGCGGCAAGTAGGCTAGCGGCACTTATACTCCGGCATTTTATGCCGTTTGGTGAAAGGGGTGCTACCATTTCGAACAACCTTCACAAACACTAAAAGTCATTTCGTCGACAAGCAAAATCCGTCAGAACCACTAACCGTCAGAACGTCGACAGTCATAGCATTGACACGTCAGTTCATCGACAGTCACAATCGCTACCCGTCAGAACGTCGACAGTCATAACATCGACACGTCATAACATCTTAAAAAAATTTTAGATGTTTTGACGTGTCGATGTTATGACTGTCGACGTTCTGAAGGTTAGTGGTTCTGACAGATTTTCGTTATGTAAAAGTTTTTTTAAGTTTATATAATAGTAATAAGTATATAATAGTTTAGAATCAAATTTCGGCTATATATTTGCACATCAGGGGGGGGGGGGGGGTAAAGCATACCATATATTAAATACGTAACCTAACCTAACCTAGGTACCTTTCCCTCTTAAACCCCAGAAAACTAAAGTTTTAAAATTTTAGATGTTATGAAAAAAATTTAGATGTTATGACGTGTCAATGTTATGACTGTCGACGTTCTGACGGTTAGTGGTTCTGACGGATTTTCGTTATGATAAAAAATTTGATGTTATGACGTGTCGATGTTATGACTGTCGACGTTCTGACGGGTAGCGACTGTGACTGCCGATGAACTGACGTGTTGATGTTACGACTGTCGACGTTCTGATGGGTAGCGATTGTGACTGTCGATGAACTGACGTGTCGGTGTTCTGACGGGCTGCGACTGTGACTGTCGACGTCCTGGCGTATCGATGTTGTGACTGGCGATGTCCTGACGGATTTTTTGTCGATGTCCTGACACCTTCCCTTTTCGTTAAGAAACAATTTTTAGATGTTATGACGCGTCGATGTTATGACTGTCGACGTTCTGACGGTTAGTGGTTCTGACGGATTTTCGTTATGTAAAAAAATTTATAAGTTTATATAAAAGTAATAAATATATAATAGTTTAGAAACAAATTTCGGCTATATATTTACACATCAGGGGGGTGGGAGCAAAGCATAGCATATATTAAATACGTAACCTAATCTAGGTACCTTCCCCCCCCCCTAAACCCCAAAAAACTAAAGTTTTAAAATCTTGGATGTTATAAATTTTTTTTTAGATGTCATGACTGTCGACGCTATCACAATTAGTGGTTCCGACGGTTTTTCGTTATGAAATTTTTTTTAGATGTTATGACGTGTAGATGTTATGACTGTCGACGTTCTGACGGGTAGCGATTGTGACTGTCGATGAACTGACGTGTCGATGTTGTGACGGTTGGTGGTTCTGACGGATTTTTTGTCAATGTTATGACGGATTTTGTCGATGTCCTGAGGTTAGTGCTCCTGACGGTTAGATGTTACGACGCCTTCCCTGGCGAAAGATATCCAGCTTAATGGGAATATTTATACACTGAATGTTGAGAGGAGAGTGACCCATGGTTTCACTATAGACATTCGCTTTGGTTTTATTCTTGTGTTGTAACATCCGTGCTGGAATTTTGTTTATAATGTGAGCTGTTCCTATTTGTTAATTTTTTTTCTTCTTAGTTTGTTTAGTTGTCGTGTTTGTTTTTGTTTTTTGTGTGTGTTATTTTTTAAACTTTTTTTTTCGTTATTTTCATTTTTCTCCGTTAAGAAAGGCTACCGGACGTGGGGCTGAAATATTTGGAGTATTTTTTGAATTAAAGTGTTGTTTTTTGTTTTTTTTTCACCGCTTTCTTGAAATTAAAACCCGTTTTTTCTTGCTTATTTTTTCGTAAATGGAAAAGCAGTGTGGTCTAAGAAATTATTTAAGCCTCTAGTTAGTTTTTGAAGTACTGGCACATTCAAGATCCACATCAATTTTGTACCAAAATTTTAACGAAAAATCACTTGAGTAATTTGTCATTTTGGGAGCTCCTTGTGGTGCTGAGAAAATTCGCTAATGGGCCCTTTGTCTTTCAGACGGTCATCCGACGCCGAGGCTTGCAAAATGATTTTTAAGGTATAGAATGACCTTAAAAAATCCAAGATTCAATGAATGGTATTTGTTTTCCTTGACTTCAATGACAAACTTGCACTAGAGAAACGGAATATTGAAATCACCAAATTTATGGAATGCTATTAGCGCTATAGCCGTGCGCATATTTGATTTTGTCCACAAGGCACACACGAGACTATGTAGCTCGAGCACAAGAAAGATATGAAGTGTTTACCATGGTGTATATAAATATTTAAATCATTCTACAATTTTCATTTTTTACCAAATTTTGAATGTCGTTCCATAAAACTAGCAATTTTCATTTTTCAAGGACTTCTGAATTTGCTTGTTATGGTAATGCGAAGTACCTGCGCATATTTGTGAAGAAATTAAATTCATCACATATTTGCAAGTCAGTAATATTGAATCAAAAATGTTGGTTGTACATGTTGAACGTTGATTATATATGTTGCTATCAACCGGTAGCTTTGTCCGTTTAGGTCAATTTTAAGTAGAGGTAATAAAACTACAAATGGAATATGAATTGTTTGATTAACGAACTTGAGAAACAGAGAGCGAAGGTAATATAAAATTGTCAAATTTATGTTAGGGGAAACGCTCTGAAAAATTTATTTCGAGGGGGGACCTGAAAAAGGCAACTTATATAAAAAAAATATAGATTATTGGGAGAATAAGATTTTTAGGCTGTGGGGTTGAACCAAATGGTTCCCCTTCAAATACGCCTGGACATGACTAAGATTTCACTGTAGTCTACAATATTCAAGAAGTATAAAAAGTGCAACATTTAAAATAAGAATAAAAACGCAATATAAACTGTAAAAGACAAAATCGTCCACAATTATTTCTCAAATGAAGAATTTCTCCCGTATTATTTTCGGCAGTGACGGGATGATGAATCAGGAATTGAAATCAGAAAATAGGGGTTTTTCAAAGAACCAGAATCGGAACCGAGTAAATTTTTCCATTTTTGAAACGATTCTGCTGTGTAATTCAGCTTCATTAAAAAAAAAAAAAATGCAAGAGTTCTTATTCAGATAGAGCCCCATTATTCTGAAACAGGCGAACTGAACAACGAGGAAACAATTTCTATCGCTTGATAATAGTTGTTTGTTTTTCGTCTTTTTGTTTTATTTTTTCATTATTATTAATAATGTTTTTTTACGGTAAAACAGCGTTCAGATACGTGCCTAGTTATACATGCAGTGTCTAGACACGTGCTGTTCACACATCGATATAAGTAGCCAGGCAGTACCCGTTCACATGTAAATTTGATGTTTGGCTGCAAAAACTGCATCTTTGCGTTGATTTATTTTTCATTTTTGTAATATCTTTGTGCTGAATTGATGTTTTCTGAAGTATTGTGAGTGACCATACTTTGGAACTGTTTCAGTATACTTAAAAATTACCATAATTACGACCAATTGCATACATGGGATTTTACCTCGGAGGGGACAAATATTTATGAAGCAACAAATTATTAATAGTCAACCGGTGGATCTGAAACATGTTTAATGCCAAAATTGATTAGGTAATGTAATCAACCTGATGTATTTCCCTTGTTATTGACTCCTTAAAAAATAAAAAAATAAATATTCGCAAAATTAGAATCATAATTGAGAAACGGAGGAGGAATCGGTTTTACAAGCGGAACAGGGACAAATTCAACATCGTTAAATCATACAATTTTAAACATGATATATTTTATCATAATGATAAATTTCATGATATGCATGATGTGAAATAAAACAAAATATGATGAAAATATAATACTTTATTAATAAAATTATGAAAACTACCACAAAATATTATGGAAAGAAAGAAGACATAAAAAATAAAAGGGATGGGGAAAAGACATCATGATAGAAAAACTCTTTGTTTTACTAGAGGAGCATCTTGAAAGTTGTGAAAAAATGATATGAATTTCATGATATATTTTAATCATGATGAAACAATTTTAAAATTTAAAAATAAAAATATTAAAATTTTAGTCTTCGATAAAAAAAAAAAAAAATCATCCTCAAAATCCATTAGTAGCGATTCAACAACAACCTTTCGAATTTGTTAGACAATGCCACCAACAATTGTTAGCAATAACTGGTGCTGTTCTGTTAGCTGGTATCCACACGATATACTGTGTAAGGAAATGCTAAAGAAAACCAGTCAAACGGGTATCTGTCATTAGATAAATGGATCGTAAAGCGAGGTTTGTCACTGCGTTTATAATATTTAAACTATTGTTTTTGGGGTTTAGGTGGGGGGAAGGTACCTAGGTTAGGTTGCGAATTTAATATATGCTATGCTTTACACACACACCCTAATGTGCAAATATAGCCTATAGCCCAAATTTGTTTCTAAACTACTATACATCATATTTTGTTTTATTTCATTAGCATTAACTATCGTTTGAGCAATTTGGCACTTCTGGGGGTTTCCTCTGGTGCAACTTGCTTTGATTGAAAACCTTTCTGACACAGGAGATTTTCAATAAAGTTTCACATTCAAACCAAATTTCCTCAATAGATCTCGATGGTGGCTAGTCTTCTAAGAGTAGTTGTTAATAGTCTCTTTGTCTTTGAGACGATCAACCGATGCTAAGGCTCGCAAAATGATTTTAAGGTATCGAGTTCCCTTAAGACATGAATACACAAAAATCTATAAGACAACAATAGAAGGACTAAAGGAAATGAACGTTCGAGTAATTACTTGAGCTTAAAAAGAAAAAGAATATATGTGCGTGTAGTTGTATATGTTTTGTTTTAATTTGTTGGTCCTTTATTAACCACGCAGAAAGAGAGAGAAAAAACAAACTTACAATAACATCAAGAAACCTGGCATTGACTTCTTCTTCATCGGGCATTGGTATGATCGGTGTTAAGTACTGTAGCTGTAGGGTTCCGCCCTGACTTGTCACGCAATATGTTATTTCAGGTGGCTCGTCAGGCTAAAACAAATCAACTTTTCTAATTTATTGAAATATTTCAATTGGTTTCCGTAGGGGCTGAAACTTTCTTTTCTCATTAGTACGATTCTAACCTGACACAAACACAAGGTGTCCCTCCCCCACATACAAAATGTAAAATTTTTTAACAAATTTCTCCTCATTTTTGTATTATTTATCTTTTAGGTTCTTGATGATCTGCTCCCCCACCCAATATTTTATATAATTATTTATTTACTTATTCACAATTTAGTCTTGGACACTCTACTTAGTTCTTCTACTTCCGGGCTATTTAGTTGAGAACTCCCAGAGATTCGTGTTAGTGTATTGTGAGTTTATAACAATATCAAATTCACTGCACACCATTTCCAGACACAGTGCAGGAGGAGGATAAAACTTATCAAAACTACCAATTTAAAAATGCCTCTCTTTTATTTTAGGATGTCTCCTTCCGGAGAGCCGGTCATCTTCAAATTTACCATGCTATTTTCTATATACCTGTAGAATATACACTAGAAATGCTACATCTTTAAGAATTTTTTTTTAAGAATTTTCACGAGATAGTCCTCTTAATTGAATTAACGCATTCTTCAATATATCCAAACCAAACATCTCAATTTTAGTACTCGTACGTTAGTTTCTACTATAGCATTTCGTTTCGTATTAACATTAGTTAATAGGAAAAAAATATTTTTACAGTCATAAAAATATATCACTCTCAAATTCCTTTCCCCATGAATCTTTTTCTGGACGTTTTCCCCATAAAGTTTATTTTGGTTCCTGCAACTCATTATTCATTTGCAGTTTGTCAAAATAAAACGCTACATGTCTAGTATAGACAGGAAAATATTTTTATTCTTGCGAAAAAGTGATTGCAGTTTTTTCCCCTAATTAATTAATGGTTGAAAGGACATGCGATAAGAGCTTGATTTCAGATTTGAAATATTAATTAAACAAGAAAAAAATTGAAATATGTTTCTAAACATTAGGGGAGGGGGGAGGGGTAAATTTTGATTTTTCAAAAGGTTATTTTACGAATGAGGCATAAGATTGTAATGAGATTTTCTGGCCTAAAAAAAAACGATCTGGATAGGTCACGAGTTTGAGAAAATTCGTCAAGACCCTTAATTTTGGAAACTTGCTTTTCATTTAAACGACGTCGCATTTTTCATGGTACTGTTCTATTAGCTAGATAACACGTGAGAAGTGAAGTTTGATTAATGCTAATGAAATAAAACAAAATATGATGAAAATATAATAGTTTAGAAACAAAGTTGGGCTATATATTTGTACATTAGGGGGGGGTGGGGGTTGGGGGTAAAGCATAGCATATATTACATACGTAAGCTAACGTAGGTACCTTTTTTTGCCCCTAAACCCCAACAAACTAAAGTATAAATATTGTTCCCGGAGGGAGAAACCCCTGTTTGTCCAGCGACTCAAAGCGGCTTGACTAGTTTTTCGCGTCACATAAACGATTCAATTCTCGCGTGTTACCTAGCTAATAGAACACTATCTTTTCATCAGTATTTTAATGACGCCATGCTCTAATATAAAAGCCTTTATACATGTAACTGCCAGAAAAAAAAAACGTCATATTAAAAATCAGTCACATCATAATATTCATTTTAGTGACGCCATTCATAGCATTAAAACTAGCTATGCCTAGGAAGATTTATCAGTCTATATTTTTCAAAAGCTAGCAGTTATATAAGTATAGAAAAAAACATGCCTCGAGAAACACCCAAGAAACGAATATTTACTATTGTTATAAATGATGATTCGTTGAAACAAGAAGAAATTTGTGTCCAAGCCCCTGAAGGCTGAACCACTGTAGAGAGATTTAACCAGTACAATCATAATAAAAAATATTTGTCTACTACAGTCTCGGCGCGCATAAAAGCTCCTCCCATTTTCTCTCCCATCAACGATTCAGTGTATATTTCTCAGTTACTGAATAATGGTGCGAATATGTATTATTCTTGATTGCGAAAGAAGAAAGAAATAGGGCGAGCCGGCGAAATGGTTCGCTACTGTCCTATCTCACAGGTATGATTTAACTGAGAGGCAAATCCTGAATTTCTAAAAGGGGAGATGGATTAAATTTTAGCAAATACGGAAATTTCTAGTGCTAACTTCTAATCAATACTCCAACAGGAAAATAGCCGAGTTTTCATAAATAGTTGGAGAGGGATCCAAAAAGTGGCGGGATTATTTGAAATTTGTCACAAAAGGTTTTACTAAAAAGGGGCAACCTAATAGTTTTAGCACAGATTATTTATTAGATTCACAATAATCTGTGGTTTTAAATAGTAATATTGCGCCATAGAGCGTCAAAACTTTTTTCTTCTTGGTGAGTAACAATATTCCTTTGAACTTTTCCTCTTTTATACTCTTTTTTGGGGCCATAAAAATGTCCTTCGAAATTTGATGTAGGAACTTTGTTTTTCTTCTAATAACTGGCGGAATAGCCCTATGCAAGAAAATACCAAATGTCTGTTAAGAACTATTTGTTGTGAAATTCTTAGTGAGTTTTCAGAAAATTGAAGGACATCAAAAGAATTGTATTTGCATTATAAGAAAAATATTAAGTAATGCTCATTGCTATACCAAGTTTATTGTCAGCTGCTAATCATACTTTTTGTTCAGGGTATGTTTGGAGCCAGAGGGAGGAGGTATGGCCCTCACGAGATCCACCAACTGTCTTGCTTGCATAATTTGCTGTAGCTTAATTATTAAGCTTTAATGTGACATAGCAAAAGACTTTTGCAGATGCCAGAACAAATTATTTTGTTCCGGCGCATTTCTACGATTTTCGTTTTTGAAGAAAGGGAAGGGGTTGAGTTTTTTTTGTTCTTTGATTCTTTACATTCAGTTCTCTTTTTAGCTGTCTTGGCATAATTAGCTTCGCTTTCTAAGTAAATTGTCCTCGCTTAGGCTTTGAGAGGTAGCTTAACAGAATTTTATAATGCCCCTTTCTGCTTTTGAATATGTTTGTCTTATCCGCCTTTAGAGCTAGCACTGTTATTTGGCATTTCAAGAACGTACAACACTTCTCAGTTTTAAGGATTGGAATCATCTTTGTTTCTCACGAGGTGTACAAAAAAAATAAAGTTTTTTTCATAACGCTATTTTCTACGAGTAGGGTTATCTATCAGCCCAAAAGTAAGATTTCGTGCGACAATGGGTTTTTTTCAAAGCAAGAAGAAAATTCACGATAAATGATCTTCTCCGTGTACTGGGGTCCTCGTGTTATTTTTTTCTTTAAACCCACCTTCTCTCCTATCAGATATGTCATACTAAAAATTAATAGTTTTCTGTTTTCAAGTAAAGATGCATGAGAGAAAAATTTAAAGACACATACACATTTTAGTGGCATGTCCAAAATTTTACGGGGCTTTACGCTGGAAAGTTCTGTTCTACAATTTTCATCCACATATTCAAAGATTTAGGCCGCTAAATTTTACGTTTGATTTCCCAGGGCAACAGAATGGGCAGCTATTTTTCTTTCCATTCTTAAACCAACGTTATCTTTACCTTTTGCATTATTACATCCATACCAATTATTTTCCTTTTTCGTTTTTAGCTCTTCAACGTACTGCATTCTTTCTTATTTCCTAAACGCTCGATTCGTCTTATTTCTTTTCCTGCTCTCCAGGCTGCGAATACCGATGTCACACGCGTGCCTACCCATGAAAAAATCTAATGTCGCTTATGTTTCTACTTGTTTATATGTTCTCCGGAGCAGGTGTGTTTCGGTCCGGCTTTGTATAATGGTTGAGACAGGCAATGATTGTACTGCTTAAATCTCTTTACAGTGCCCTAAACTATCAAACGTGATGAAGGAACGACAAGAGCAACGTAAATTCACAATGGGTGAAAATGAGCAACATAGACCATCAAATGAGACTAGACATATCCGAGCAGCTAAAAAAAGGGCATTGAAAAAATGTCTGAAGTAATCCAAAATGAAAATCCGAAATGGAGGAAAAAGAAAATACGGTTGAGAGATAAGCGACAGTGGTAATCAGAAAGTGAAGAAAAAAATTGCGTTTAGAAAACTTCAGACAACGAGGATCAAAACGAATTAAAAATAAAAGTTTAAAAAAAAAGCTGCAAACATGTTACAGCCATAATAGTATAACGTTCGCTGATATCTAGTTTTTACTCATTAATAATTCTTCAGTTTTTACATGAATAGAATAAAATTAAAACTCATAAAAATAACATTTTCCTCAAAACATAAAGATAAAATTCTTCCCACATAAATAGAAGTCCTTTCCACATAAATATAAATCCTTTCCACATAAATATAAAATTTTGCTTTAAACCATTAAAATATTCGATCAGTTTCTTAATCTGGCGCGATAACTTTAAAAAAAAACAAATATTTTATGTGTATAGCACCTTAATTTTTAGAAAATTTAGACCAGATTAAACTTAGTTAAAATTTCCAATGGCTGAAAATGAACAACCTGGTCAACTAAGACAAACCAAGCAGCTAAAGCAAAGGGCATTGAAAAATTGTCTGAAATAATGAAAATCAAAAATGAAGAAGACAAAATGCGGTTAGAAGACTTGCAAAAACGATGATCAAAAACGAATCAAAAATGAAAGTGAAGAACAAAGATACTTGCTGAGGGAAGACAAGCGACACCGAGAATCAGAACAATCTTCGACACCAATAAACTATGGCACAAAACCCAGTACAGACCTACAAAGATGGCGTAAATTACGCAAGTGATAATTAAAAGTCATTGGGACCCTTCAACGTTGTATGTATTCACTATGGAGTCCTCCATTTTACCGCGGAAAGAGTAGCCAGCAAAGGGGATTTATTTGGAGGTTGCTGCTTGTTTGGTTGAATTACATTGCCGCATCCACAATTTCCAAATGATTTGTTTTGGCCTTTCATGGGATGCCACTTGCTCTTTAATGAGTTCCACAAACAAATCCGAAACCTGAACTCATGTCTCGAATTAGCTTCATCCAACGTAAGCGATGATCGAACCATCAATAGTCGTAATATTTTCAGCTTCAAAGTAGCTGGACAAATTTATCACAAAATCAGTTTTGCGGAACATCTGTCACAAACCCCTAAAGGTGATTTTGAACCAGCTTTTATGACCAAATGTACTTTTTAGACCCCGATAAAGCTGTTGAAGAACGTCTTCCACATACCTTTAAATTATGGGATCTCTCATAACCCAATGAATTTCTTGGGAGAAATATTGCGAGACACAAACAATTAGGCCTATGCCAAAGGTTACATGAAAATGCGAGAAGTGGAGGATTATGTAAATCAACCTCCTGCTTCACTGGAACAACAGCCTCGGTTAGAAGACATATGAAATTGTTAATATATAGAAGCCTGACACGTAGCCGTCCCGGGGACTGGCGGCTGCCTCCTCACCAAAGGATTCACGGCCCACAGCATAATTATTAGCGGGTCCGATCTGAGGGCTGTATGCTGTAGAGACCTGGCCAAGACTGCAGCGGCGCGTCATCAAGTATTCATAGCACCACGAAAGTTGCAATATAGAATATAAAAAACAAGTTGGCTCAAAAGTTTTTGTCTTCTCCTCGGGATTATAATTTTTGTCTTCTCCTATGGATATACTTAAGAAACAAGTTCTTAATCGCGTTCTTGATCGCGTTTCTTGATCGCGAATTCCCTCCAAGGGCAAGTTCTGGACACATCACTGCTTTGAGAAGGGTGTTGTTATTTCCACGTATTCTGGTTTCGCATGTCTAAGTATAACGCATAATATTTCCCAGGAATAGTGCTCGGATAATTTTTTTTAAGAGGGGAAACTCTATCCCCCTTGTGTACGATTACACTTGCAAAGACACGTACATATAGGACGTGCATGTACACAATTTCAGGAGATAATCCAGTCAGTTTACTAAAATGAATCTAAATTATTGAAACAGAAGTATAAAAACTGAAAAGAAAGTAAGGTTATTTTTAAGCCTATATTTGTGGGTGGGACACTCTTAAGGTGGTGGTGATAACATAATACTTTTCTCATCCCAATATGTGTATTTCCGGCTGCATGGATAGGAATGGAACATAAAAATTCATAGCAAATTAAGGATAAATATCAGCCTGATTTTCAGTTTAAGTTTTAAACTGTCTATAGTATAGAATAGTATCCCTCCCACGCAAAAAAAAAAACAAGAACTAACTATGCCACTAGATTTATTATAAGGCAGATATATCTTCCAGACACAAAAGAAGCTCATAAAGATAACGCTAAAAAACAGTGCATTTGTTTCGAAAAGTTTAAAGAAGAATAAGATATGAGAATATATGCATCACAATCCCAGAAAGATTGCATATCCAGATATCCAAAGTTTAAAACAGGAACAAAAACTCACTTGTGGCTTACTAATTTTTTCATTTTACAATTAACTTGAAATATCGTTCAGTAAGTAAAAATATAAGAACTGGGTAAAGTAGTTTTTCTAAATTATGTGCAAAAAACATTTCATTTCTTATTTTTACGAATGTGCAAAATAGTTAGTTTTCGCATTCATAAAAGAAAGCATTAACCTTCTCAAGAAGAAAAAAAGGTGGCTACTCTAACCTGAAAACATCCACACCAGCTTCTTTTGGCCCTTCCCGGCATTTTTGGTTTGTGAGAGGACCCTGTTGAATTGGTCCTGTCTGGTGAAAAAAGGCCTAGCTCTTTAAGGCCTTTGCCTATTTTTGTCCAATCAATTTTGAAGGTTGGGAGTTTAACTTTGGTGGATTTGACACGGTCAATAAATGACCACTGAATCTGAAAAATAAGGAAACAGGTTAAATCTTACGAAATGCACAATAGATTCATTACCTGAATAGATCTCAGATCGTCTCAGATAATATTGAAAAAGGCATCGTAATTATGTAGCTCGTAGATAGAAAAAAGAACAGACACCAGATTCTTACTGTTTACCAGTATACCAGTTTTGCTAATTTATTCCATTTTAATAATGAATCCAAAATAGCATGACACTTGGTTAAAGGTTTTTGATGATTTTGATTTGAACTTCTATTTACGTGATGATTCCGATTATATTGTTATTTTCCAGGATGAGTTTTAGTTTTTTTTTAACCATTCACAGGAGTTTACTCCAGATATGGCTTTTTCTACATTTTTCAGGGGGTAGCTTTATGTTTTAATCGAAGTTTTGTTCACTTTATCAAATAACACAGATGATTCGGTAAGATATTTCCTCAAAATGATTCAAAGTACATAAAAAAAAACTATTCTTTAGGACCACCTGTTTGGACAAAGAGCCTAAACCATATGTAGGTAAACCTTTTTCTACATTTTTCAGGGGGTAGCTTTATGTTTTAATCGAAGTTTTGTTCACTTTATCAAATAACACAGATGATTCGGTAAGATATTTCCTCAAAATGATTCAAAGTACATAATAAAAAAAAACTATTCTTTAGGACCACCTGTTTGGACAAAGAGCCTAAACCATATGTAGGTCTAGCAGAAGAACTAGCTAAAAAAGGCCATGCCTTGGAACTGGAATATCTCGTGTTTTTAATCGAACTCGCGGCTTTCTTTTTTATAGACTATTGGTCTTACAGGATAACCATAGAAGAATGATGCAAACAACTTGCCGAAAAAACAAATACTTGTGTCCTCTTTTAGTCAAACCAAAACATGAACATAAAACATAAAATTGAGAAACTGATAGTGATAGTGGGCCTTGTGACTGATGGTGAGCTTGGTTCAAGAGCACTTAAAGTCCAGTTTCAAAGGGAGGGGGGCAAGTACTACCAAAATTTCCTTTTTGACTAGGTTTAAATATATAAATGATCTTCAGCACGCACTTTCTGAGTTGGTGACGGATTTGAGTGAAGAGACTGCAAATTCGAAACCAAGAAAATCACTTGTTCTTTTTGCCGATGACGCCAATCATACAGTTATGACACTTACTGAGAGTCAACTTTTGTCCTTAATGACGGAAGATATGAACCGCATAGAGAGATGGATGAGACTTAACAAGCTCAAAATCAATTACAACAAGTCTGCCTTTATTGTTTTTGGGAGATCGGAAAACAATTACCCGTGGCTGAAAGAACTTGATATTGGTGAATCGGTCATATCAGGAAGAAAAGTTGTGAAATACTTAGGCGTTCTGATTGATGAAACAATGTGTTTTCAGAAAACATTCCGTGCATATCCTCAAAGATTGCAAGAAATGTAGGATTGTTAAGAAAACTGAAATAGCCTATCAGCTTCCTCAAAAAGTGTTACAGCTACTTCATTTTTCACTAATCTATCCATATCTATTGTATTGTTGTTCGATGTGGTCTAATACATTTTCGACCCATCTTAAGCAGTTGCGGTCATTACAAACTAAGCGATGAGTGTGATATATGCAGTTGAGGGTTCTAGGCGTTTACTCCCCCGGAAAATACCCCCCCCCCATGGAAAATAAGGCTGCCCAAATTTGATAATTTTATTTTAGTTTTTTTCCGTAGGGGGAAAGAATTTCGGTACTTGTGTATTATGCGCCACTCACTCAAGTTTACGCTGTGTAAAATTCGAGAATACACCAGTTTTTTCGCTAGTTTCTTCGTTACTTTGGAAATAAATTTGGGCTATAGATTTGCATATTAGGGGAGAGGGGTAAAGTATAGCGGGTCTGCATGCAAAATGTGTTCGGTAGAAGTATTATGCATATTAGATAGATAGATAGAGAAGTGTATTTTAAAGCCAAATATACGGCTATGAACATAGTAAAATAACATATATGAAAGGCACAAATAACACAAACTTTGATCAGCGATCATTATAAAACACTTAAATGAAACACTACATTAACCTAATAATAGTACTTAATGCTTGGAAAAACTGTAATTAAAAAAAAAAACACACTTAAATGAAACATTACATTTACTTTATACTGGGATTTTTTTTTTTTTTTTTTTTTAGTTAATAAAATTTCCAGATACCTCGCTATTCTTCTGTAATTTTTTCGTGGCCATACCTAGAAAGAATTGTTTTCTGACTTCAAACTGTCCAAATACTTTACCCCCCCCCCCTTATGTGCAAATATATAGCCCAAATTATATATTTCCCATATATTATGTCACTTATCTTTGTCTTGTCTCGCGCTAAGCTGAAAAAAAACTAACGAAGACACCGGTTTGTTCTCGAGTTTTACACAGCGTAAGCTTGAGTGAGTTGCCCATAATACACAAGTACCAAAACTCCTTTCCCCTATGGAAATTAAAAAATTAAAACTCAAATAAAATTCTCAAATTTGGAAAGCCTTCTTTTCCACGGAGGGGGGATATTTTCCAGGGGGAGGGGCTATTTACCGGGAGATTAAAGTATTTGTACAGTTTGAAGTCAGAAAATAATTCTTTCTAGGTATATAGCCACAAATTACATAAAGAATTGCGAGCTATCTGGAAATTTTGTGAACTAAAAAAAAAAAAAAAAAAAAAAAAAAAAAAAAAAAAAAAAAAAAAAAAAAATCCCAGTATAAAGTAAATGTAATGTTTCATTTAAATGCTTTTTCCAAGTGTTAAGAGTTCTTTTTTTCAATGACCGTTTTTCCAAGTATTAAATACTATCTTTAGGTTAATGTAGTATTTCATTTAAGTGTTTTATGATGATCGCTGGTCAAAGTTTATGTTATTTGTGCCTTTCATTTATGTTCATGGCCGTATATTTGGCTTTAAAATACACTTCCCTATCTATCTATCTAATACGCTGAATACTTATACCAAACATATTTTGTATGTAAACCCGTTATACTTTATCCCCCCCTAAATATGCAAATCTATAGCCCAAATTTATTTCTAAAGTAACAAAGAAACTATCGAGAAAACTGGTGAGTTCTCGAATTTTCCACAGCGTAAACTTTAGTGAGTGGCGCATAATGCAAAAGTACCAAAATTCCTTCCCCCTACGGAAATAAAAAAAAAACTCCAATAAAATTCTCAAATTTGGAAAGCCTTATTTTCCGCGGGGGGTATTTTCCCGGGGGTAATCGCTGGGTGTTTAAACGCCGGCCACCGGGGTTGAGAGCCAAACTTCTGTAAGATCCATCTATTCTTGCGTCCAAATATTGCTGTTCTCTGGATTGAATAAGTTTTATAAGATTGTGTTTATGTTTGGTATTATTAGTCATATTGTTCTGGTTTGCTTTCGGAATATGTTTTCTATTGCTACGGATATTTACAGCTATGGAACTAGACAGGTAAGCCAGTATAGGAGACCACTGAAGGTGTCAATAAGGTCGGCATTTTCCAGTTGCCGTGCTCTTCCAGCGCCGTGGAATGGGTTGCCTTCTTGTTGAAAAATGAGTTAGTTAGGACTGATTTCCGTTGCCAGTAGTGGTGTCACTGCCTGTATGAGTATGAGTTTTGATTTTTTTTTTTTTCGAGCTGAATTATAATATTGTGTTGGTATGTTGGTAGATGGAAGTTGTGGTAACCCGATGCAAAAGTGTAATGTAGAGTATTTTAGGAGTAGCCACACAAGCCCAGAATACTGGGCTTCGTGCTTTTTCTGTATATATTAGCCACAGTTCATATAATTATCCAGTAAGCTTATCGCAGATCATTTCTGGTCTTCGTTCTCGGTGCGAACAAAAAGCTCCTCCCACTTCTTCGTGCAGTTATTAATAGCGGGTTTCCACTTGTTTCCGATTGTTTCGCGTCTGACTTGTCTACCCGTGAAAAGATCTGACGCCGCTTATGTTTCTACGTTCTCTGGAGCACTCGCACCCCGGTCCGGGTTTTTATAATGGGTGAGATAGGGAATGATCATACTGGATAATTATATGAACTGTGATATTAACTATGTATTAAAGATCTCCATTATTAAAAAAAAAAGATAT
Source organism: Artemia sinica (assembly GCA_027921565.1). NCBI lineage: Eukaryota > Metazoa > Arthropoda > Branchiopoda > Anostraca > Artemiidae > Artemia > Artemia sinica. The sequence goes on from CM051262.1 coordinate 57,942,994, forward strand.
ACGGGGTTTTACGCTAGCGGTAATTCAGTCAATACGTTACAGAAAAATACGAAATACGAACCATTAGATGGTGAAATTTTCAGAGAACAAAGCTGTGCCAAAACCTCAAAATCAAAAAAGGTACAGTCAAGGCCGTATCCAGGGGGGGGGTTGACCCGTCCCCCCCAAAAATGTTTGTCTGACTCGTAAAAACGTAACAAAAATGGATTTAAACAAATTATTGTGCGTTTTTTGAGGTTTTTTGTTTACCCCCCCCCCCCCCGAAAAAATCCTTGTGTAAAACACCCTCGGAAAGAAAATCCTGGATATGGCCCTGGGTACAATTATGTGTTTACCCTTGACACCGTTGATGTCTTGTTTAGTTGAGAAATGTAGGTCATTTCTAGGTTATGTGTGGCTTTTCTCAAGCACAAGTGCATTTTTTTTCTGGGGTAACGCATATGTGTCAAAACAGAAAAAAACATGGCAAATTGCGGGGAATTATTAGAACATATTCTACAACGATAAGATTTTGATCCCCCCCCCCCAATACTCCCATCTACATAAATCTCTGAATTTCTATTTAGATATGAATTCAATTGACCTATCAAATGTGTCAAGTCATAAGGTGTGTTGAAATTTCTAGTATTTACATTTCCCCCACCCGAAAAAAATAAGAGGTGCCTGTTTTAGGCTTAAGAGGGGAGTTACCACACCTCTATTTAATATCCCAGCATCACGTGCAAGATACAAAATTTTGGGAGAGAGGGGAAGCGTTTTAGATTACAGGTTTGCCGACTCCCCCCTTCCATTGTAAGAGTGGATAATTTGTAGCATTTTCGGTAATGGTTTATTATATAATACACACTCGAGAACTTGTATCGCGAAGATGAGACAATGCCCAATTTTCACGCTGTCTATACCAGACAATTATCTTCGGCTCTTTAGGAAACTACATTATAGGTATAGTTTAATTAAATATTTAGTTGGTATTTTGGTTAGGTTAGGTCACGTATTTAATATAATGCGCTCTGGGAGGCCCCCCTTCCATAATTCTTTGTGGTAGTTTTCATAATTTTGCTACTAAAGTATTGTCTTTTCTTCATTTTGTTTCATTTCATTAGCATTCACCAAACGTCACTTCTCGAGTGTGTATTATAAAACAGACAAGTACCGCATTTTCTTCGTTGGTATCCAAGCCAATCATGGGTTAAGGCTAATATATTTGGGAATGGCGAATCCCTCCTGGGTCTGGATATTCCTCGGAGTCAAGGGTTGACATTATTTTTACCCCTCCCCCCCCCGAGAAAAAAAAATCTTCTAGAGTTGGGCATTTTGGGCCTAAAAAATACTTTTTTTTAGGTTCAAGCAAGCTCCCCTTACTGTAAGGAGATCTCCACCCCTCCTCCTCAATGGCTGGTGCACGATGATACACCATACACCGTAATTTGATCAAGGCTGAAATGGTTAACTTCGGTCAAAAATTTAGTGGGGAGAGAGAAAAAATTCCAAGTAGGTGTAAATAATTAAGATATCTGGGTTTGGCTTCTTTTCAGAGGGACGACATCCTAGGGCCATTGCTAATTGCAAAAGTTTTACCTATTAGCCATTCAAAACTGTACATAAGAACGTTTCGAGAGAGGGTTTAAATAACACATAACAGACGAATTAAGTGAAATACATAAGAAGTTATCTATTGGGCCATCATTTGGCATCCATCTGGAGCTACGCGATAAGCAGGTTGTCCTCGATTTTGGTGGGAATAAAAAAGGATTTAAAGGAAATTGGGAGTTCGTTAAAGAGTGAAATTATGAAAATATTAAGGTGATAAAGGAGCGTCCGCAGCTGTGTTGCCCTCAGGTGGCATGGTGCTGAATTGCAAAAAGCTTGACGCCTCGGGGAAGACGAGCCCAATACTTAAAGCGGTTTTGCAGGGTTTCCTCTAGGACATTAACCGCAAATGCGGGACGAAATTCTCCAGTTAAGTTGCGGGAGGTGCGTCTATGATCCTTTAATTAAAAAAAAGAAATAAAATACTTCAGTCTTTTTGAGGGTTCAGCATATTAGCTGGCACAGATTAAAGTTAAAAACTGCAAACAGCTATTAGCTATAAAAAAGAACATCCATTTAGATTGCGAACACTTTTAATAAATAGCAATAATGACCTTTATCATTATCTTGAAGCAGCTGTGAAAGCAGATTATCAGAGTAACTCCATTTAGGGCAAGATATAACACCAGCGGGCTTGGAAGGCAAATTAGAAAGATAAAACTAGTATATTTGTTGGATAAACAAAAAGAAAAAAACATCCAGAAAGCAAGCGAAGTTTTGTTTTTTCTCTTAAAAAGGGCCAACAAAGGGCAAATTACACGAAAATATATAAGAAACAACAAGAAAGTCTAAAAATTTAATTTTTTCGAGAGGGGGGGGGGGGTGGGTACATGTCTAAAAATAAAAACCTCGTGGAATAAGCTTTTTCTGTGGTGCTGTTGGATTCAAATATGGGAACAATTCCATTTTGGCCACTGAAAAGGCAGAAAGTGTGGATATGTTGATTAATTTTAATTAGAATTCAAGATAGACGTCATACATCGGTGAACACAGGTTTGAACCTGAGGAGGAAGGAATAGTAGCATTCTTCCACGAAAGAAGAGATCAAACACAAGAGAAAGTGTATGATTCGGTCACATTTTGTCATAAGTGGTCCTTCCAGAGCTTCGAAGGGAGCCCTCTCCCAAATTAAGACCGTATATATGCATAGCGTCATAGACAATTTTAGTTAAAGGGACACTTTTTTAACATAATTCATTTAAATCGTATCTAGTTAATAATTATTGTCTTGCCCAGATGAAATCCATGAATCTTGGGAAATAAAGAAACTCCTCGTGAACCTGTTCCGAGAAAATAGATATTTGGACCTAATAACGGGCTTATAAAAAAAAAACTATATATATATATATATATATATATATATATATATATATATATATATATATATATATATATATATATATATATATATATATGTATATATATATATATATATATATATATATATATATATATATATATATATATATATTGAGACATTTTGCACCTCATCCCTTGGGACTTGCTTCAGTGTAATCTTTCAATGGACGCACGTGAGGGTGTTACCCCCCCCCCAAAAAAAAAGTCCAATTTTCCCAAATTTCAGAGTACTTCTTGTTCAAAAAAACAAATATATTTCATTTTATTACAGCTCCCCTCCAAGAAAAAAAAATCCTGTGTGTGTGCTTGGATCTTTTCCTTTCGAGTTTTCTTTCCAAAGATATTGTATTGGCAGCTTTGTTATTCGTATATGCCCTGAATTCTGATGCTAAAATTATTATATATTTATTTTTACTCTTTCGTTATTGAACTTTTGATTCTTTTCTTTATTCTTCATCCCTTATTGTTCTTTTTATTCCTATTGTTCTGTTCAGCAACATTAGGCTATTATTCCTTCAAACAAGCGATTTTGGTAAGACAGAAGTGAACAGACTGCTGAGTATTCTCTATATTTACGAATTTGATGGAAATATTTGCTTTGGGTTTTTCATGAGCCTTTGAACCACAGTTTCTCAACCTCTTTACAGGTACGACCCCTCAAATGGGTCTAAAAAAGTATATCAGCTCAAGAATCCCTTATAATGTATATTTAGCATTTTGAGTCTAATTTTCTGTAATATCAGTTGAGCCTTGTTATGTTGTAAGCAACAGATTAATGAAATGTTCTTCATTTTCTGAGTTGTAATTTAATATTCGTGTGCTATTTATATCGGATTGAAACAAAAAAATCAATAACTTAAACGGCCTTCGGAAAAAAGACATTAAATTTTTTTGACCAACTTCGACCCCTAGTCTGTTGAATCGCCCCCTATACCTACATCCTGCTTCAGGATCCGTAGGCCAAGCCATGTCTTCGCTATGGCTTTTTCAGGTAAATTCACTCACATTTTTCGTTTTCTCGTTGCAGATCCAGTCTCCATTGGTGAATTTTTGGCTCAGAAGCCAAATAAGATAAAACAGATTTTTGACCTTTTTTTATTAGAAAAAAGGCAATGACTGTGCCTTTTTTCAGCAAAATAAAAACACGGTAAATGAAATACAGCTTTTACTCGGCTGACATCAAACAGTTCTTGGTAATGAACTGCAAGTAAGGCTGCGCAACGCGGCTGTATAGTAACCGAAATCTAAAAAACGAAATTTTGAAGCCAATAGATATATCAAGATTATCAGCTTATTATGTTGATTCCAAATATAAAAGTTTTATTAAGTTTGGAATTACCCATCAAAGATTACGAACCTGCAAATATTGTGCCTGATTTTCAAAAAAGGGGGAAACGCTTTCTAAAGTCAAAGTGTCTTGATGAAAATCACACCATGAGATTCAATCAGAGAACCATTCTGCAGAGCTTTCAAGCTCCTATCTGCAAAAATGTGGAATTTTGTTTTATTTTTTCAGAAAAAGACCACAGATGTGTGTTTATTTGTTAATTGTTGTTTTTTTCCTAGGGGTGATCGTATCGACTCAGTGGTCCTAGAATATCGGGAGAGGGCTCATTCGAACGGAAATTAAAAGTTATAGACCTCTTTTTAAATGACAAACAAGATTGGAGGGCAACTATGCGCCTTCCCATGCCCCTTTCCCCCAAAATCGGCTGATCAAAATTTTGAGATAGCCATTTTGTTCAGCATTGTTGAAAGTTTTTGTTTTGTGTCAATTCCTTAAGAATGACTTCTGAAACACAAGGGTCGTTTGATTAGAACAACAAGAAGCTTTTTTAAAAGCACAAAAAATCTTTAGCGATGAGAGCGAGGTGTTGAGCAGGGGAAAAAAACCCTCATATACGTAATAAGTTATGTTCGTTTTAAGTTTTAATGTTGCTCCTTATTTCGAAAAACTTACCCTGAACAGTTGAAAAAACTTCTTTTTTTTATTTATTCAATCGCGTGTAAAAATGAAGAAAGGGGGCCATAATGAAGACAGGGTTTCAGACTAAAAGGCATTCTAATAATAGAATCAAATAACGCATAGAAAAATAAATCAAACGGTACTCCTAGCTCAACTTTCGATCTGAACAAAGTTGAGGCAAATTACTCTCAAGGGACAGCCTTCGAAACCCAGCAAAATAAAATCCAACAAATATTTTTAGATTCACTTAATTTTAGCTGACTCGCATATTACTGAATTGATCTATTAGTTTTCCGTGTTTCTGGTGCATTATCTTGTCAGACAATAATTTCTGAAACAGTTTTTGGCACAATTTAACACTCTTTAATTAGCATCCAACGCACTCCATCCGGAAAATTAAAGTGACTATCCAAACTTGTAGCAAATATCTAAATCAATAATGAAAGCACACTAGAATTTGAGGGTTGCAATATTCGTTGGTTCTGACCTTATTAATATTAATTTGAAAAAACAAAGCTTTTCCGAGGGAAGTAAAGAGCGAAGTTAAAACTTAAAACGAACAAAAATTATTGCTTCACAGCTTATCTAACCTATTCTTGTAGGATTAAAGAAAACTAGCGCTTTACTGAAAACACAAAACATTATAGGAGTTTTGGCACGGTAAAAGCAAACCTTTTAAGGACACTTTCAACAATATAAAAGTAGGCTAAAGCATTTCTAGATTGTTTTTTTTTCGTTTAGTTTGGCATCACGTCTGCACAATGAGCTCAGTTCAATGATTGACTGTCGTTTTGGATCTGAAAAGGACATTTCATGATTATTTTGTATGAATAATTAAATAATTAAAACGAAATTTGTATATGAATTTTACTTTTTTTGGCTAAATGGCTTTTTCGAAATTTTGCTCTGACGTAACTTACGAATTAACTTACGTAACGAACTTCTATATTCGTATATTTTTATTACGTATATTAGGGAGTTCGCCCCCTAGTCAGTACCTCGCTCTTTACGCTAAAGTTTATATTCTGTTCCAATTCCTTCAGAATGACCCCTTAATCACAAAGGCCGTTAATTAGAATAAATATCTCTGATGAAAGTACAAAAAAAAACTTTAGCGTAAAGAGTGAGGTAATGACTAGGGGGCGAACCCAATCATATACGTAGTAATTTCTGTTCGTTTTAAGTTTCGATGCTGCTCCTTACTTTCAGTTTTAAAAAATGTTGTTTTTTTACTTTTTGGTCGTTTTTTAAATAATGCTGGGAAATCCAGCGCCCCCTTCATTGCAATGTCCCTTCCCCCATGAAAAATTCCTCCATGGAAAGATCATCCGGCGTAACCCCTGAACCCCCCTCCCCAACTACCAGAAAAAATCCCCCTGAAAACGTCTGTATATTTTCCAATAACCAATACTAGGATATATGTAAGCATTGGGCAAGGTTCATAACTTGCAGACCCTCCCCCGGGGGCTGTGGGGGGTTAAGGCATTCCTCAAAGACATAGTTATTGTATTTTTCGACCATTCTGAACAAAATGGCTAACTCAAAATTTTTAACAGGTGACTTTGGGAAAAAATAAGTGTGGGAGGGGGCCCAGTTTCCCTCCATTGTTTGGGCACTAGAACTTTTAATTTCCGTTCAAATGAGCCCTCCCGTGATATACTAGGACCACTATGTCGATACGATCACCCCTGGAAAAAAAACCAAGAAACAAACAGATAAACACTCATCCGTGATCTTTCTTCTGGTCCAAAAATGAAATATTCCACATTTTTGCAGATAGGAGCTTGAAACTTCTAAAGTAGGGTTCCCTGATACGCTGAATCAGATGGTGTGATTTTCAATAAATTTCTATGACTTTTAGGGGATGCTTCCTCTTTTTTCGAAAATAAGGCAAATCTCAGGCGCGTAACTTTTGATGGGTAAGACTAAACTTGATGACACTTACATATTTGAAATCAGTATAAAAATCTGATTCTTTTTATGTATCTATTGGTACCGAAATTCTGTTTATTAGAGTCTCCGTTACTACTGAGCCGGGTCGCTTCTTACATACAGTTCGTTACCACGAACTGTTTGATTTAACATGATCAGCGCTCTTTAGCTCAGTAGAAGATTCGATTCACGATCCTGACACATTTTAGCTGCAATACATTAATGTTTATCTTAACCGAGGGGGGCCAGAGGGTACCAAAGCCCCTTCGCTTGCGTACATGTCTGAAGTGAGCTTCCAGCCTCTAGCCCCTTTAAAAATAAATTTGCTGCAAACTCAAAATTTTTATTTAGTTTAGGCTAAAGTTCATCAGCACCGTTGTATACTTTTGCAGAATTTTATGCATAAGGCCTAACTATAGAAAACATTTTGTGTTAGAGATTATATCCATTTCTGAAATTTTAATTCACCTAGTGCAACAAATTTCTAAGCTTCCAAAAAGCCCGCTTACCGTAATTTACCGGGATATATCTTTCAGAAACATATCAACAGACCGAATAAAGAGGGTACTAATTTGTCAATTAGCTGGAACCAACGCAAGAAGTTAAGTTTGGTTAATGCTAATGAAATAAAACAAAATATGACGAAAATATAATAGTTTCGAAACAAATTTGGGCAATATATTTGCACATTAGGGGGCTGGGGGGGGTAAAGCATAGCATATATTAAATACATAACCCAACCTAACCTAGGTACCTCCCCCCCCCTAAACCCCAGAAAACAAAAGTTTAAATAGTGTAAACTCAATGACAAACCACGGTTTGCAATTTAATCCTTTATTGAAAGAATCCCGTTTGACTAGTTTCTTACGCATCTTCCGTATACAATATATCGCGTGGGTTCCAGCTAATTGACAAGTACCGAATAAAGACCTGAAAAGGTTTTTTAGACCAGGAAGATATTTGGTACTGGTGCATTATGCCTAACACACGAAAGAAGTCAAGTTTGGTAATACTAATGAAAGAAAATAAAACAGGATGAATATATAATAGTTAAGAAACAAATTTGGGCAATATATTTGCACATTAGGGGGCTGGGGGGGGTAAAGCACAGCATATATTAAATACGTAACCTAACCTAACCTAGGTACCTCCCCCCTAAACCCCAAAAAACAACAGATTAAATATTGTAAATTCAATAAGAAACCACGCTTTGCGATCAATTTAGATAGCAAATCCCCGTTTTACGGGTCTTCATGTATGCATTCCTTGGACAGTATATAGCACTGTGTTAGGTATAATGCACCAGTACCAGATATTTTATTCGATTCTTATATATTTCTATAGCATTCGTCTATTTTCAGATATTTTTTGGAAATTCCCTCTTTTGGAAATACATGCTCGTGTCTGTGCCTGGTTGTAGTTGAGATGTCTGAAGCCAATATATTGCTTTTGAAATGTAACTGTCTCCAATGTAAGTTGTCCTACTAACTTAGGACATAAACTCAAATTTGGTTTATAATCCGATTCAAATTCTCTGAGCTGCCGTGTCAGGGTTCTATTTCTGTAATGATCATTCCACTAGCACAACATCTTTCGGAGCTGAGGAAAAGCTTAGATAATGGAATTTTGCAGGAAAAACCTTTCGCGCATGAATTGACAGTCGTAATAACCGTTCTGGAAGGTTCATTCAACCTCAAACCTCGACGCCTTTCCTACCTACTTGTAAACTTTAACAGATTCAAAGAAAGTCTGTCTGAACTTGAACAAATTCCAAACCCCGGCCCAAATCCCGGAGACAGCCTAGAGTCCAAGATAAACAAAGGCCTACTCTAAAGTCAAACTTTAGAGTAAAGATTTATTTTTTTTAAGTTGTCTAAACAGAATTTTTTAAATCTCGCAATTCGACTATGTAAGTAGTAGGGAGGAAGAGATAGGAACTTCAAAACGCCTTCATGTACTTTCCCATTATATGGGCACCTACAAGGAAACCAGTCACGAAAACCCGTTTTTGACGGGCTAATTCAATAGACGGCTTCAGAGTAATGCAATCCATAGCGTGATTTTCATTGCGTATGCGATATTTAAACTGTTGTTTTTTGGGGTTTAGGGGGGGGGGGAGGTACCTAGGTTCGGTTAGGTTACGTATTTGATATATGGAATGCTTTACCCCCACACTCCCTCATGTGCAAATATATAGCCCAAATTTGTTTATAAACTATTATATATTCAAACTATTTTATTTCATTAGCATTAACCAAACTTATACTTTTTAGAAGTGCCCATATAATGGGGAAGTACCCGCCTTCCTAACCCCTTATTCGGGGTGTATCATGTAGATTCATTCTTGAAAGCTTTTCAATTCTTCCAAATTAGCGAAAAACCACTAAATTGCAATTTTACTTGGTAATTCTTCAGCATTATTCCTTTTTTTGAAGGAAACACTATAGGCCTACTTACAAAAAGGTGACGTCCCCTGATAATTCCCCCTCCCTCCCTCCCCCTGAATGGTACAGATATGCGCCTATGTTATATACCTATATCTAGCCCCATTAGAGGGGGGTGGAATTGTCATTTCAAGAAAAAATTATATTTGGACAGAATGTTGAATAGGGAACTAAATAGTAGGCTAGTGCTCTTTTGTTATTGTAGCGTCCCCTTCACAAGAGGGATCCTGCAGCAGGATTGCCTTTTACCTTCCTGGAAGATCAGTGGCCGGTAAGGGAGAAGGGTGGAGGTATGTACTTTCAAAAGCCTCTTTAGGCCCTAATCATAGATGTAACTACTCTACGCTCATTAAGTTTCCCAGTCGGCGAAAAGCCTCTAAACTCCAATTTTACCCTATATTGACTCACGAATTTTATGACACAATATTCAAAGCAATGGGGAGAAGGGGAGGAAGGGGTAGAACCTCAATCCAGCACTAGAGGCTACACTGGCTAAGAAAAGTTTGGTTGCAATAACCTTTTCTTTTGGCACTCTATATGGGGTACTCAAAACCATAAGCTCAACTCTCGATTTTTGTTCTCACCTCTTCCTTAGCTTTGACATCTTGTAAAGTTTCAACTGAATGCTTAAATCCATAGTTATCCATCCCAATGTCTTGTGTTGCTTGAAGAATCACCATCTTCAGTGATCTTGATTTGCACAAAAGTGACAACAAACCCTCAATTTCACTTTTAGACCATTAGCTAAAGGTTGTTCACATAGCCTAGTACTCCCAAATTTACTGTATCGAACTGATATACGATAGGCTTAAATCTCTTACATTCTACCTAAAATAACAGCCATTGTAACTGGGCACAAATAGGGGTGAATGATACCATATAAATGGCTGAGGTAATGTTTGCCAAAATCAACTTATACACAAATATATTCTCCTAATTATCTGTAATGTGTTAAAATTCAGTGATTAGGTTATTACACTGCGATGTTTTTTCGAACAAATCATTCACAAAACTGAATTTAAAACAGAACGGTTGAAGATGCTAATAGTAAGATTCAGTATAAGCCTCAAGCAACGCGTAATAAGATATACTTGAAAAATGACAAAAAGTACCTGAGCTTCATTGATCAGCGAGAACTCAGTGGATTTGTAACACCGCTATTTAGGATACATGGACTCTTAGACATTCTACACCGAAAACTTGAAATTCTTCTGTTATAGCCAGGGGGGTGGGAATTTCCCCTCCCCCTGAAATGTTTGTCCGACTCATAAAAACGTAACAAAAATGAATATAAACAGATTTTGATGCGTTCTTTAAAGTTATCTGGTCCCCCCCCCCAAAGAAAAAATATTAGATGCGACCCTGTCTATCCATCCAGAATAGAAAACGGTACTTATGTATTAGCTGGTATCCACGCGATATATTGTGCTGAAGGAAACTATGTCAAACGGGTATCTGTCATATGATGAAAATATAATTGGTTTAGAAACAAATTTGGGCTACATATTTGCACATTAGAAAGATGGGGGTAAAGCATTGCGTATATAAAATACGTAACCTAACCTAGGTAACCTAGATACCCCAAAAACAATAGTTTAAATACTGTAAGCGCAATGACAAACCATGCTTTGCGATCCATTTCTCTATTGCTAGATACCCATTTGATTAGTTTCTTTTAGCACAATATATCGCGTGGGTATCAGCTAATACATAAGTACCTAGAAAATAATAGCCTACTCATTCTTTAATGTTGTTTTAATGAGCTACTTATTTGGCTTCTAAAGTGTTGTTGTAGCTGAAGGTTTGGCCTTTCTCCACCACTTGTGTAGGTTATGTACATTTTATTGAAACATATTCTACTTGAGTGTAGCAAATGAATTTTTTTTTTTTTTGGCAGATTTTTTGTCCTTAGATGTTTTGCCCTACTCTTACAATTTTTTGGAAAGCACCTTATTTAAGGGTATGTTCATTGAAAAATCTGTTCTTTGGTATTTTCATTGACAAAAATTGGAAAACACAATTACACCCTTAGATTTTGAAAAAAACCAAATGCCCTCCCTCTATATTGCATGGACTGACGCTATTGCACGCGTGGTGCATGCTACAGGATGTACACGATTTTTGAAAGTGCGTGATACTTCCAAAAGTGCGTGACACGACATTTGCGTAGCCTTTGGAAGTGGTATTGACTTTAGCTTAGGCCAAATCTAAGGTTAATTTGTTGCTGAAGCATCATGGATACAATGGTAATAAACCTAGGAATAGCTAATGGAAATATGTCTTTCATGCTCCTGGAATGCCAGTTGTAAGGCATAAATTGGAGGTTAGTATGGCCTAGTAGGTTTTATCGTCTCGTTTTATTACCCCTATACTTTGAAAAATGCTTTGAAAAATTGAAAACCCTTCCCTACCCCTTTAAATTTCAAAACTACAATTTTTTGCATATTAAGAAAAAATGAAAAAAATCACATGTATTTTTGGGAATTGATACCCCTGGTCAATTTGGGAAAGGGGCAGAGAAGGAATTACCATCCCCATTAGATTTTTGAAAAAGACCTTCAAGGCATTTTTATTAAAAACCAAAATCCTGCCTAGACTTTGAAATTGTTTTTTTTTTAGTATCTCCATTTTAAAAGATCGAATAATGATCCTTGCCCCTATTTATTTATTGGTCACCCATTATTGACATGGCATAATTAGACGAAGTAAGGGAAAAAAGAAAAGAAGAAAAGTAACATATAAATAGGAAACCCACACATCCTTGCCCCTATACATTCTCGAAAATTGCCACCGCTGCTCCCCCTACAGGTGTATGAAGGATTTTACAATTTTACCCATATTTTTCACTGATAAACATTTTTTCGTTCTGCTGGGTCTTGACAGATCCCTCTTCTTCTCGAAATTCCAACTCCGTCTCGAAAGTATCAAGTTTTGATTCTTTGTCACACTAGTTATACTTTTATAAATGATTCAACTTTCTAATTCAGGCCACAGCCTCCTAAAATGTTTACTCCTTCACCCCCCTTTTGATATTAGGTTTTCACATCATTTCCTTATAAATTCAAGTTGCCTAGAACTATAATTTGGTATAGGAACATAAAGAAACTTACTGTTTTCGCATGTTAAACTGTAAAACAATACTTTTCATTTAAAAGTTAAGGGAGGCTTTGAAATAAGACTGAAGTTTAAATATTAGAAAGAATACCAACCACTTAACCCCCTAATATTTATGCTAAGTTTAACTAAGTTTAACCCCCTAATATTTAAGTTTAACGTGTGGTTTATTTAAAACTTATTAGGAATTCAGAAAATACAGCCAGTTGGCAATCTAATCTTTCGAATTAAAAATTAACTATTGCAAATATGGTTAACTCAAGACCTGATGTGCATCTTAGTATTATAGTAATGAAGCATATTTTCTCCAAGAGTTTTTTGTTAAAAAAAAATTTTTGTTAAAATTTTTTTTAAAAAAAAAAGAGAATTAATCCCGGTAGAGGGCGAATTAAACAGGGTTATTTCTGTTCAATTTAAGTCTCACTGTGGATCTTCGCTTTCAAATGAAAAAAAATTGTTTTCTTAGGCTAATTTCAATCATTTTTTCAGCTTTCTTATGCAAAGGAAATGTTTCTCATTCAAGTTTAGATACACGATTCCATTTCCTGTTTAATTAAATCATTTTCCTGTTTTTTTTACGCAATCAATTTGTTTCATGATCCCCCCCCTAAATCATAATATTTGAATAATGAATCCTATTATTTATTAAAGAATTTCATTTAATGTACCAATCATTAGTGTTTTTTAATCCTTCGCTCTTCGTTCCGAAAACACAAATCCTGCGTACGCGAATGGGTACTATCAACGTAATCTGTGCGGGAACGAACTGAATCTTGAATAGCTGGTTTATTTTCAATGTTTTTATGTCAATGGATTAATCAAAAGACGAACAAAAAATATTGTCTCATAGACGCTTTTTAATTCAACAAATGTAATGAAACAATGAAAGCCAATTCAGTTGTAAAACAAAACGATGCATCATTTGTGCTCTCATCTTCTCTCAATTTGTTTTTTCATTATTTCTGTCTTCGTGCAAGCAAATCTGTGGCCTACTCAGTGATCTAATTTAGGTAGTTCAAAACCCTGGGAATCCTGAGAAAATATTTACGCTCCTTAAGGTTGCATTTATATCTGCAAATTAGATTTGTTGCGGTACAGACCTAACCCAAAGTTCACTTAGGCCAATAAGAATCTTCTTGATTATGAGAGACGAGTGCCAAAGTTCGCAATGATTCTTATTCCAACTGTAAGGGTTCATTGGCCGGAAAAGTAAAAAAAGCAATCAAAAAATCGTTTTTAAGGACTATAGATGGTATTTATTATTATTATATTATAAATCTTTATTATTATTATTATTTTTTATTATTATTATTATTTTATTATTATTTCTTTATTATTATTGGTATTTTTTATTATTATTATTATAATTCAGCTACATATCTTTGAAAAGGCCAAAACCAAAGCAAAAAAAAAAACTGAATCGAGACGCCCGGTCTTTTCTGCAGTATTTTTAAACTGTTATATAACAGCAATACCTAAGTAAAAATATTAACAAGTTGATTCTATACAATTAATTATTCCTAGGACTGATTGGAGGGAAGTTTAGGATCTCTCAGTCTTCCAGATCTCTTCTCCCTTAAAATTCTGATTCTTTATATCTATACCCATTAGATTTTTGCAACATTGCGTATTTATGCATTTCTATACCTTCCCTAAGTTTGCAACTTAAAAGTTCATTGGCCCGAAAATGTGAAAAAATGGACATCCTTAAATTAGTTCTTAAGTACTACAGGTGGTATGTGTTATTATCACTCAGCTGCATAACTTAAAAAAAGTCAAAGCTTAGATTTAATCAAGACACGCATGTTTTCTGTAGCATAATAATTACTATAAACTTATTATTGTAAGAAACATTTACTAATTAATACTATATGTGAAATTAGTCCTTAAGACTGATTTTAGGGGGGATGGAGAGATACAATCAAACTTTGATTTATATGGCGTTTCTGATTCCACCTTCCCTAAAATTTTCATGCCTATTCCCGTTAAATTCTTGTCACCTTCAGTGGCGTAACTTCGCCAAAATCCTGAGGGGAGGGGGGGGGCAAAGCTGCAGCTAATTTTTCCATGGCAAGTGAAAATAACAATGGAAAATGAAATATGAGCCATATAGTGCCATAAAGAAAAAGGTATATTAAAGAAAACTGTTCTGTTTCTGTGGATGCTTTAACTTTTTAAGCCTATGTTGGTTTTGAAAAGATTTTTGAAGACGTCAGATTTCAACTGGTACAGGTGGATCCAGGGGGCGAGGTGGGCCCTGCCCACCAAGATTTTCTGGCGCCTTCTTTCCCTGTTTTTTCTTTTTTCACTCTTTTTTAGAACAAATTGGTCAATTTGGTCATTTATTGGCACCTTTGTCACATTCCCCCCCCCAAGATTTTAATCATTGGCACCCTTGTCACACTGGCCCCCCAGAGATTTTGCTCTAGATCCATCCCTGTCAACTGGGGTGGGGGGGGGGGGGTAAACTGGGGTCTGGAGGGGGGTCCTGATCCATAGAAACTATGCCCCTGGCGTCCTTACATATTCATACACAAGATTACAGAGAGGAATAGTAAGGGGGTTCCAGGTTTAAACCGGCCCATAGGGGGTGTATAAATCGAGCTTCTTGTCCCTCAAGACATAATTACGTGCACCTGTGCAATACAAGCGCATCCCTGTTTCAAGTGCAGCCCCATTTCCATGGGAGCCAGCAGGTGTTTATTAATATGGATGACGCAATCTTGCGTCAGTCAACAAGTGGCACACCATAGGGAATTTTAATCTAAGAGAATGAAGTTGAGGGTAATGCGTGACTTAGTGGATTTATCGGAAATAACTTAATGACAGCGCACACATGGGTCTTACGTTATGACAGCGGATATGCTACATAATGACAGTGCACATGTAGATCTTACGTAATGATAGCGCACACTTGGGTCTTACGTAATGAGAGCGCAAATTTTACATAGCGACACCGCACACATGGGGTCTTACGTGATGAGGGAACCAGGCAGAAAAAATTTATCAAGACATTCCAGGACGTTTCCTAAGACTTTTCTCTTCGAGAAATACAAAGCGTTTTTTTTAATATGTCTTTATCAAGTTGTTTTTTTTTTGTTTTTACGTAATGATCAATTTTTATGGATGAGGCAATCCCACATCAACCGTTTCTTCAGAGTCTATGATGGAATCCCCCGCTTTTAATTGAGGAAGATGACACATGCATAGGGTGTTTCATAGTACTTTAGAAACTTTATTTTTCTTTCAGTACATTTGTCTCAAAGGATCATTATATTCTAATTATTTTTGTCTTCATTAGGACTCGAAAGACCAATTTTCATCCAACAGAACTGTGCCTTAATCAACTTGTCCATGAATCCCTTTCCAATATCCTGTCTTGGCTAAAGCATTCTAGAAATAGCCTATTGCATGCGAGGAGAATTCCCCGTTTTGTGCATGCTAGAATTATGATAGCGTGTTTCCTACGGTTACAATAATTGGAACGCAGAGGTGGAAAATCGATTGCTAGAAATGCGTTGTCGCATGGTCAATTAGTAATAAAGGCGAGAAGGGACTACAAGATGCTTAAATTGTGTAAAAGATTTGGTATTGAAGATTTTTCCTAAAGAATAAATATAAAAAACACAGACCTTTGTAAATAAAGTTTCTGTTAATTAAAACATATTTACAACATTATTAGAACACAAACTGTGTTTGTATTTTAATATGTAAATGTGTAAACTCCGCATCAATAAACTTGTCTATCAAGCCCTTTCCAATATTCTGTCCTGGCTAATGCATTCTAGAAATAGCCTATTGCATGCGAGGAAAATTCCCCTTTTTGTGCATGCTAGAATTATGATAGCATGTTTCCTGCGGTTACAATAATTGAAACGCAGAAGCGAAAAAACGATTACTAGAAATGAGTTATAACATTGTCAATTAGTAATAAAGGTGAGAGGGGACTACAAGATGCTTAAATTGTGTAACACAGAAAAAGCAGTTAAATACACAAAACAAAAAAAAAACGGGAAAAAAGCTTGTAAAGAATAAAATATAAGGAAAAAGAACCATGTATTAAAGAAAATACATCCTAACAATCATTTCCAAAGGGGCAGGGTTGATATTAGAGGCAAATTTAGGCCATATTGAGCAATTTCTGAAAGCTATTAATGAAAACGCAACGGTTTCTGTGAGCTACGCTTATGAATATTGACCTAACATGACAATATGCACATTTGAATAATATTTTCTCATCAAATTATACATAATCTCGTTAAAGGTAATTTTTTAGGTCCTATCGAGAGCTTTTAATGAAAAAAACACCTCAAGCCGACACCATCATAATAACCTCCAAAACACCCAAGACCACCACACCATTACTGCTCCACGTGACACCCCCCTCATAACCCCCTAGGACATTTTCAACCCCTCCCCTCCAAAAAAACGTACTTGTGTGTAAGAAAGACAAACTTTGTAAACAAAAGTTTTATTAATTAAAACAAAGAAAACAGTAGTTAAAAAAAACGACAAACGAAAAAACAAAAACTTGCATGAGTTAAAGAAAGACGGGACTCCTAGCAATCATTTAGAGAAGGGCAAGGTTGATATTAGAGGAAATTTAAGCCATATTAAGAACTATTAACGAAAACGCCACGTTTCTTTGAGCTAAGCCTATGAATATTCACCCACCGTAACAATATACGCATTTGAATAATATTTTCTCATCACATTACACATAATCACGTTAGAGGTAATTTTTAGGTGCTATTGAAAACTTTTTTAATGACAAAACCTCCTCATCGGAAAACAACCTTATCATAATAACCTCCAAACACCTCACACCACTACACTATTACTGTTCCACGTGGAATACCCCATATCACCCCCTAGGATATTTTCAAACTCCCTCCCCTCAGAAAAAAAACAACAAACTTTTAAATCTAAAATTGAACACTGTTTTTATTAGAGCAGCGGTAACTTTCCATTTCATTGCTAGAATGTGATTCTCCAAGGCAATTCACGCCACTTAGAATTTAAAATATATCTTGAACGCGCCATCTACCTATTTTTCAATGGTTTTTAAAAATTGACAGCATGGTAACGCCCTGCAACACCTGGCATCATCATTCAAGAATTTTCTAATTTTTGAATACCCCAAATGGATATATTTTCTATTGCTATTATTTTCCGACGATTCTCAACCTATGCCTCATCATGACCGGTCCATGACACCCTCTGACACATCCTCACTCCCCCCCCCAAGATATTTCAGACATTTCTTGATAAAAATTAAGCTTCAATGCATAGATTCAAGTTTTTCACGAGCCAACCCTTTCATGATACTCCTCATGTCACCTAACACCACCACGGCATTACGCAGCTGCCCCCTCTGACACCATTTACCACAACTTCATAATTCCTAAGATATTTCAAGATATTTTCTCATTAAAAATCATACATTAAATCCGTTGGTCCATGTTTCACAACCCTTTTTTAATTGTTTTTTCATATTGTTCACCATTTTTCCAGGGTTTAATAGGTACAGGGCATGAAAACGTTCGACCTCGAGACCGTAATGGTACTGCGATACCGTTTTCACAATCATCTGAAGGTAATTTTGACTAAGGATATACTAGCATTTAAGGGTTTTAAGCAATCATTTTCGATATTTTAACATTTCCTTCATATTTTTATATTTTCTAGGGCTTATGGGTGGAGGTTTGAAAGTTTTAAGATGTTATTTACCATATTTTAACATTTTAATTTTTCATTGTTTTCCTGGGGTTTAATAGATCCAGGGCATGAAAACATTCAACCTCGAGAGCCGAATGGAACAGCAATATAGTTTTCACTAACACCTAGGGGGCAATTTTGACTAAGACTATGCTAGCACTTCAGGATTTTAAGCCATTATTTACCATAGTTCAACATTTATTTCATATTTTAAAAATTTTCTGGGGCTTATGAGCTGAGGTTTGAGATTTTTAACAGATTATTTTTCGTATTTTAATATTTTTTCATATTTTTTATTATCTTCCTAGGGTTTAATATAGACTTGTTACATGTTGTTTGTTCTATTCGTGAAACTTGTAGATTGATTTCTCTCCTCGTGAAACTGATTTTGTTCATGGAACTTGTTGCCTGCTGATTTTCGTTCATGGAACTTGTTGCCTGCTGATTTTCGTTCGTGGAACTTGTTGCGTGCTGATTTTTTTTTTGTTCGTGAAGATTGTCGCATGTTGTTTTTCTCTCTTCGTGAAACATGAATATTGATTTTTTTTTCTCTTCGCGAAACTGATTTTATTCATGGAACTTGATTCTTGCTGATTTTTTTCCGTGGAACTTCTTGCCTGCTAATTTTTTTGCTCTTAAAACATCTCTCATGTTAAGTTTTCTCTCCGTGAAACTCGTACACTGATTTTCTCCTCATGAAACTGATTTTGTTCATAGAACTTGTTGCCTGCTGAATTTTTTTCGTAGAACTTGTTGCGTGCTGATTTTTTTTTTGTTCGTGAAGATTGTCGCATGTTGTTTTTCTCTCTTCGTGAAACATGAACTTTGATTTTTTTTTCTCCTCGCAAAACTAATTTTGTTCATGGAAATCTTGTTCATTGATTTTTTTGCATGCTGATTCATGTTCGTGAAACTTGTTGAGTACTGATTCTATTTTGTTCGTGAAACTTGTTGCAAGTTGGTTTTTTCTCTTCTCGAAACTTGTAGATTAATTTTTGACCTCGTGAAACTGACTATGTTCGTGGAACTTGTTACATGCTGATTTTCGTACGTAGAACCTTTTGTAGGCTAATTTTTTATTTGTGAAACTTATACATTGATATTCCTAGCAAAACCAATTTTGATCACGGAACTTATTGCATGTATATTTTTTTTTCGTGGAACTTGTTGTGTGCTGATTTTTGTATGTGAAACTTGTTGCGTGCTAATTTTTCAGTTAATGAAACTTCTACGTTGATTTTTTCTCCTTTTGAAACTGATTTTGTGCTTGGAACTTGTTTCCTGCTGTTTTTTGTTCGTGGAATTTGTTGCGTACTGATCTTTCTTCGTGAAACATGTTGCACGTTAATTTTTCTCTTCGAAAAACTTTTATATTGATTTTTTCCCCTCGTGAAACTGATTTTGTTCATGGAACTTATTGTATGCTGTTTTTTCCCTGTGGAACTTGTTGAGTGCTTATTTTTGTCAGTGAAACGTGTTGCATGTTGATTTTTCTCTTCGTGAAACTTGTACATTTATTTTCTCATAGTGAAACTGATTTTGGTCACGGAACTTGTCGCATGCTGATTTTTATTCGTGGAACCTCTCACATGCTATTTTTATTCGTGAAACATGTTGCATTTTGATTTTTCTCCTCGTGAAACTGATTTTGTTCACGGAACTTGTTGTTTGCTGTTTTTTTGTTCATGGAATGTGTTGCGTGCGGATTTTTGTTCGTGAGACTTGTTGCATGTTGTTTTTCTCTTCGTGAAACTGGTACATTGACTTTTTCCTCGTGAAACAGATTTTGTTCATTGAACTTGTTATGTGCTGATTTTTCTTCATGGAACCTGTTGCAAGCTGATTTTGCTTGTGAAAATTGCTACATACTGATTTTTCTCTTCGTGAAACATATACATTGATTTTCTCCTCGTGAGCCTGACTATGTTCATGGAACTTGTTGCCTGCTGATATTTTGTTCATGGAACTTGTTTGTGAAACTTGTTGCAAATTATTTTTTGTTCTCTCTTCGTGAAATTGATTTTTTTCTCATCTATTCATAGAACTTAGTGCATGCATTTTGTTTTCGTGAAACTTGTTGCTTGCTGATTCTTATTCGTGAAACTCGTTGCGTATTAATTTTTTCTCTTTGCGAAAGTTGTACACTGATTTTTTTTTCCCTCGTGAAACTGGTTTCGTTCAAAGTAATTGTTGCGTGCTGATTTTTGTTCTTAGAACTTGTTGTATGGTGATTTTTTTCGTGAAACATGTTACATGTTGATTTTTTTATGAAACATATTCAATGTTCATTTTCTCCACTTTTTTCACACTTGTGACACTTTTTTTTCATGGAACTTGATTCTTGCTGTTTTTTGGTGGTGGAACTTGTTGCCTGGTGATTTTCGTCAGTTAGAATTGGTGCATGTGGATTTTTCTCTTCGTGAAACTTATACACTGATTTTAATCCACAAGAAACTGATTTTATTCATGAAACTTGTTGCTTGCTATTTTTTTTGTCCGTGAAATTTCTTACATATTGTTTTTTTCTTTTCATGAAATTTGTGCATTGTCTGTTTTATCGTTAAATTAATTTTATTCATGGAAATTGTTGTGTGATAATTTTAGTTTGTGGAACTTGGTGGCTGCTGAATTTTGTTCGTAAAACTTTTTGCATGTTGATTTTTATTCTCGTGAAATCATATATTGATTTTTATTCTCGTGAAACTGAGTTAGTTCATGGAATTTCTTGCATACTGAATTATGTTCGTGTTACATGTTGCATGCTAATTTTTTTCCTGAAACTTCTAGCATTTTAATGGTTTTTCTCTTCGTGAAACTTGTAGATTGATTTTTCTCCTCAAGAAATTGATTACGTAAAAGGTTTTTTTGGCATGCTTATTCTTTTGCCCGTGGAACATTTTGCGTGAGGATCTTCATTCATGAAACTTGTGCGTTGATTTTTGCTCCTCGTGAAACTGATTTTATTCATGGAACTTGTTGCGTGATGACTTTTGTTCGTGAAACTTAATTTATCATGATATACTAGTAAGTTAGGTTAACCTAACCCAACATAAACAGGCTAGGTTAGGTTAAGTTAGGTTAGATGACGCGTCAACTAACCTAACTTTACTTAACCCAGCTTGTGTAGGTTAGGTTAGATTAACCTAGCCTTCTAGGTTAACCTAGACAGTTTTACGAGGAGACAAATCAATGTACAAGTTACACGAACTAAATCCAACATTCAAAAACTTTCACGAGCATAAATCAGCACGCAAAAAGTTCCACGAAGAAAGCCAGTTTCACAATGAGAAAAAATCAATGTACAAGTTTCGCGAAGAGAAACATCAACATGCAACAAGTTTCACTGACAAAAAATGGCGCGCAACAAGTTCCACGAACAAAAAAAAACAGCAAGCATCAATTTCCATCAAGAAAATCAGTTTCACGAGGAGAAAAATCAATGTACAAGTTTCGCGAAGAGAAAAATCAGTATATAACAAGTTTCAAGAACAAAAATCAGCATGCAACAAGTTCCATGAAGAATAGTCAGCACACAACAAGTTCCATGAACGAAATCCGTTTCACGAGGAGAAAAATCAATGTACTAGTTTCACGAAGAGAAAAACAACATGCAACAAGTCTAAAAAAAAAGAATCAACACGCGATACTTTCCATGAACAAAAAACAGCAAGCAATAATTTCCGTGAACAAAATCAGTTTCACGAGGAGAAAAATCAATGGACAAGTTTCACGTAAAGAAAAACCAAAATGCAACAAGTTTCATGATCAAAAATCAGCATGCGAGAGGTTCCACGAACAAAAATCAGTATGCGAAAAATTCCATGAATAAAATCAGTTTTACTAAGAGAAAATCAATATACAAGTTTCACGAGAAAAAAACTCAACATGCAACAAGTTTCACTGACAAAAATCAGCACTCGACAAGTTCCACGAACAAAAATAAGCATACAACTTATTCCATGAAAAAAATCAATGTATAAGTTTCACGAAGAGCAAAATCAACATGAAACATGTTTCACGAAGGAAGATCAGTACGCAAAAAGTTCCATGAACAAAAATCAGGAAGCAACAAGTTCCATGTACAAAAAATATGGATGCAATAAGTTCTGTATGCAAAATCAGTTTCGCGAGGAGAATAATAAATGCGCAAGATTCATGAAGAAAATATTCAGCATGCACCAAGTTTCACGAACAAAAAAACAACATGCGACAGGTTCTACCAACAAAAATGAGCATGTGACAAGTTCCAAGAACATAGTCAGTTTCACGAGGTCGAAGATCAATTTACAAGTTTCACGAAGAGAAAAAAACAACATGCAACAAGTTTCACGAACAAAAAAAAAATCAGTACTCAACAATATCCACTAACATAAATCAGCACGCAACAAGTTCCATGATCAAAATCAGTTTTGCTAGGACAAAAAAGCAATGTACTTGTTTCACGAAGAGAACTTACTACAATCTTCACGAACGAAACAAAATCAGCACACAACACGTTCCACCAACAAAATCAGCAGCCAACAAGTTCTATGAACAAAACAGTTTCACGAGGAGAAACATCAGTGTACGAGTTTCATGGAGAGAAAAATGAACATGCTACAAGTTTCACGAACAAAAAAAAATAGGACGCAAAAAGTTCCACAAAAAAGGAAAAAATCAGCAAGCATCAAGTTCCATGAAGAAAATCAGTTTCACGAGGAGAAAAATCAATTTACAAGTTTCGCGAAGAGAAGAAATAACATGCAACAAGTCTCTATTAATCCCTAGAAAAATAATGAAAATTGTAAAAAAATATCAAAATACAGAAAATAATCTGTTAAAATTCCCAAACCTCGGCCCATAAGCCCTAGAAAATATTAAAATTATGAAACAAATGTTAAAATATGTTAAATAATTGCTTAAAATCTTCAATAGCTAGCATATCCTTGGTCAAAATTGCCCTCTAGGTGTCTGTGAAAACGATATTGATATTCCATTCTGCTCTGAGGGTTGCATGTTTTCATGCCCTGGACCCATTAAACCCCGGGACAATATGAAAAATAAGAAAAAAAAAATTAAAATGCAGAAAATAATCTGTTAAAATTCTCAAACCTCGGTCCAAGAGCCCTAGAAAATATTAAAAATATGAAACGAATGTTAAAATATGGTAAAAATCGTTTAAATCCTCAAATGCTAACATATCTTTAGTCAAAATAGCCCCCTATTTGGTTGTGAAAACGATATTTTGCTCTTGAGGTTGAATTTTTTCATGCCCTGGATCTATTAAACCCCAAGAAAATAATGAAAAATATGAAAAAATATTAAAATGCGGAAAATACTCTGTTAAAATTCTCAAATCTCGGCCCATAAGCCTTAGAAATATTAAAAATACGAAACAAATATTAAAATATGGTAAATAATAGGTTAAAATCCTCAAGTGCTAGCATATCCTTAGTCAAAATTGCCCCCGATGTGTTTGTGAAAACGGTATTGATGTTCCATTCTGCTCTCGAGGTTGAATGTTTTCTTGCCCTGGATGTATTAAACCCCAAGAAAACAATGAAAAATATGCAAAATATTAAAATATGGTAACTAATATTTTAAAACTCTCAAACCTCAAAAATAATTGCTTAAAGCCCTTAAAACCTAGTATATCCATAATTGAAATTGACTTCAGATGTGTGTGAAAACAGTATCGCAGTGCCATTTTGGTTTCGAGCTTGAATGTTTTCATGCCCTGGATCTATTGAATTCCGGGAAGATAGTGAAAAATATGAAAAATATTAAAATAGGGTTGCGAAAACATGAACTAATGGATTTAATGCGTGTTTTTTTAATATTAAATGTCTTGAAATGTCCTAGGAAATGCTGAGGTGGTGCTAAATGATGTTAGAGGGGGCAGCTGCGTAATGCCTTGGTGATGAAAGGTGTTATGAGCAGCATCATGAAAGGGTTGGCTTGCGAAAAACTTGAATCAATTGATTGAAGCTTAATTTTTAACAAGAAATGTCTGAAAAGTCTTGAGGGGGCTGACTATGTTTCACAGGGTGTCACGGACCAGTCATAGTTTGGCATAGGTTGGGAACTGTCGAAAATTATTGCAATATCAATTCAGTCATGATTCATTGCTCAACCGGTTAAGACCGTATTGCTTGCTATCGCCCACTCTATGAATCACGTAATGAAATGAATGACGATGGATTATTGCTAAATTATCTGCATGCTGTGATATAATGAAAACTTTGTAAAATCTGATAATAGACAATCTGAAAATACAAACCTTTCCCTAAATAAAACTCAACAACGGAAATGATTAGCTGTTATTCCTCCAAAGTGATTTAAGGCTCAAATTATTCGTGATATGAGATTAAAGGAATAGTACAGTGGGGAAAAAGGACTGATTTAGGACTGGTGGCTTCTTCTTTTGCCAGTAAGTCAATTTTAGCTATTACTAAGTTAAGATGGGCAAGAAAAAAAATAAAAGGAGTCGTCCAGATATTGATTCTAGCGAGGATATTGCCACAAGTACCCCAAATACGTCAGGAAATCCGGATATTCGGAAGCCAGTGACAACTCAGGTTTCGTTAATGACCCTATCAGAGGAATTTGCAAAGATGATGAACATTATGCGTGAAACTCATAGCTCAGTCCAATCAATTGAACAGCGATTCATTGTAGTAGAAAATAGAATAAAAGCAATTGAATCGGAGCAATTAGCCTTAAGGTCTGAATTCTCCGGGATTAAGTCTTGTACACATGCTGTAGAAAATGACATTTCTTTGTTGAAAAATGATAATTTTAACCTGCAGTCAGAAGTTAAATATTTTAAAGAAAAGACCCTATGTATGTCTGATAGGCTTATGGCTGCAGAGTATCAGCCTAACGAAAATAATTTGGTTGTATGGAATGCAGTCTGTGAGGATGAAGATCAAGCCAAACGTATGTTTACCGAGATATGTACGGATGGACTAAATTTACCAGTGATACCCCATTTTTCAGTTGTTGCAATAAAAAAGGATAAGAAATATTTTAAGGTTAATGTAAAAAACCGTGGAAACAAGATTGAAATCCTTAAAAATGGGAAGAAGCTTAAAGGAAGAAATATAGCAAACCAGGGAAACATTTATGTGAGTGATGATGCCCCATTTTCTGTGAGAGAGGCAAGAAAAAAACTATATGAAAAAAAATTGTGTCTTAAAACGATGGGTATAATTTCATGGGTATCAAACACAGTTCCACCATATCTTCAGTTTGAACGTCCGGGTGGTACGAAAGTGAAGTTTACGTGTGATGAATGGATTGAGGAACTAGCACTTAAGCCTCCTCCCTCCACAATAGAAAATAATTTTTTAACCACATTGGCCTGCCATGATATAAGAAAAGGAAACGATCAAAATGGTTGTTAGCTAGTAC
The DNA here is from genome assembly GCA_027921565.1 of Artemia sinica. Lineage (NCBI taxonomy): Eukaryota > Metazoa > Arthropoda > Branchiopoda > Anostraca > Artemiidae > Artemia > Artemia sinica. Next base: position 57,968,509 of record CM051262.1, read on the forward strand.
CCGTGGATGGCAGTTCATAATTTTTTGGATTTTGTGCAAATTGCGGATATTGGCGAATGACTCGCTTTTATGGTTGTTAGGTATTTTTTTTAATTCTTGTAATTCTTGGCTTTTATTGAATTTTATTCATCTTTAATTTTTTCGGTTTTTTTTATTGTTTTTTTTTTGGTTGCTTTTCACATTGACTTTGCGTATTTGTTTTTGTTGTTTTTTTTTCTTCGGCACGTTTCTTGAATACATTATTTCGTTTCGCGCTGAAGAAGAGAGGCGGTTGTCCTCTCAAAATATTTGCTTTGTTTGTTTATTCCGCATTCGCGTTTTGCCTTAAAACCCCCATTTTTGATCGTTTCCTTTTCTTATAATAGAAAATATATCCATTGGGGGTATTCAAACGTTAGAAAACGCTTGAAGGATGATGCCAGGTGTTGCAGGGTGTTATCATGCTGTCAATTTTTATGAAAACTATTGAAAAATAAGGAGATGGCTCGTTCAAGAAATGTTTTAAATTTTAAGTTGCGTGAATTGCCTTGGAGAATCACATTCTAGCAATGAAATGCCAAGTTTCCGCTGTTCAAATAAAAAACAGTGTTTAATTTTAGATTTACAAGTTTATTTTCTTGGGGGGGGGGGATTTGTAAATGTACTAAGGGGGTGCCACGTGGGGCAGTAATAGTGTGGTGGTATGAGGTGTTTTGGAGGTTATTAAAATAGGGTTCGCTTCCTATGTGGGGTTTTCTTCATTAAATGCTCTCAATAGGACCTAAAAAATTACCTCTAACGAGATTATGTGTAATGTGATGATAAAATGATATTCAAAGGCGAATATTGTTATGGTGGTTGAATATTCATAGGGTTAGCTCAAAGAAACGTGGCTTTTTCGTTAATAGCTCTCAGAAATACCTCAATATGACCTGAATTTGCCTCTAATATCAACCCTTCCATTCTGGAAATGATTCCTAGGATGTATTTTTCTTTAATACAAGGTTGTTTTTGCTTGTATTTTATTATTTATAAGCTTTTTTCACGTTTTGTTTTTTGTTTGTCGTGTTTTTAACTGCTTTTTCTGTGTTTTAATAATGTTGTAAATTTGTTTTTAATTAATAGAACTTGTATTTACAAAGGCCTGTGATTTTTAGATTTATTGTTTGCGACAGATCTTCAATATCTAATCGTTTACACAATTTAAACATCTTGTAGTTCCGTCTCACCTTTATTACTAAATGACCAGGTGATAACTCATTTATAGTATTCGATGTTCCACCTCTGCGTATCAATTATTGTAACCGTAGGAAGCACTTTATCATCATTTTAGCATGCACGAAAAAGGGGAATTCCCCTCGCCTGCAATAGGCTATTTCTAGAATGTATTAGCCAGAAAAGAGTATTGGAAAGGGCTACATGGAAAAGTTGATTAAGGCACAGTTTTTTTGGATGGAAATTGGTCTTTTGAGTCCTAATGAAGACAAAAATCATTAGAATATACTGTTCCTTGGAGAAAAAATGCACTGAAAGAAAAATAAAGTCTCAAAATATTATGTAACACACTACGTATGTGTCTTCCTCAATTAAAAGCGGGGGATTCCCTCATGGACTCTGAAGAAACGGTTCACGTGGGAATGCATCATCCATAAACATTCCTATTTACGTAAAAACAACAGGAAAAAAGCCTTGAAAAAAAACAAAAACAAACAGAAAACGCCTTGAACGTCTCGAAGAGAAATGTCATAAGAAACATCTTCAAATGCCTAAATAAAATTCCTCTGCCCGGCGCCGTCATTGCGTAAGACCCGAAGTGTGCGCTGTCATTATGTAACATGTGTAGTGCCATTACGTAAGACCCACGTGTGTGCTGTCATTACGTAAGAACCACGTGTGCACTGTTACTACGTACCTTGTTCGCTGTTATTGCGTAGGACTCATGTGTGCGCCGCCATTAAGTTATTTCTGATAAATCTACTAAGTTGCGCATTACCCTTAACTCCAATTACTTAGGTTAAAATTCCCCATGACGTAACACTTGTCGACTCACTCAATATTGCGTCATCCATATTACTAAACATCTGCTGGCTCCCATGGAAACGGGGCTGCGCTTCAAACAGGGATGCGCTTGTATTTCACAGGTGCAAGTAATAGCGTCTTGAGGGACTAGAAGCTCCAATTATACATCCCCTATGGGCCGGTTTAAACCTGAAACCCCCTTAATACTGAGAAGGATGGGCCGAGTGTTTACTTCAGAAAAGAGGGAAGGGTGCTAGTTCAAAGTCAGCTTTAATCCAACTGTTTCAATTTGAAAAAGATATAAAAATAAACGACTGTTAAACAAATAGTATATTTATCCAAAATTTATCCGGAATTTGGTTTTCATTAGGGGGGGGGGGGCTGAAGGTTTTTTTAACGACAAAATTACAAAACGCATCAAAAATTCGTTTGTTTGAATTTGTGTTACTTTTTTACTAGTCGGACAAAAATTCAGGAGGGATTGAATCCCGATAACTCTCCCTTCCCCCTTAGACACGGCCTTCTAAATTTTCCCAAAACACATCCAATCAAAATTTTGCGATAGCTATTTTGTCCAACGTAGTTGAAAGTTCTGGAAATTAGGTCTTTGAGGATGACAACCCCCCCCCCCCCACAGCCCTCAGGGTAAGGGTTGTAAGTTATGCCCTGGGTGCATGTGAGGTTTTTACAGAAATCGTTATCGTAGAAACTTCAAAAAGGGCTCTTTCGATTGGAAATTGAAATGGCCAGTGCCTTTTTTAATAGTCGAAAGTGATTGGATGGCAGCTAACACCCTTTCCACGCCCACCATTTCACCAAACACATCCAATCAAAATTTCGAGATAACCATTTTGTTCCGTGCAGTTGAAATTTCTGGAAATTGTATCTTTGAGCAGGACACTCCCCTCCACAGTCTTCAGGGCAAGGGTTATAAGTTATGCCCTGGGGGCATATAAGGTTTCTATTGAAATCTTTGTCGTAGAAACTTGAAAAAAGGGCTCATTTGCTTGGAAATTCAAAGGGCTAGTGCCTTTTTTTAATAGTTGAAAGTGATTTGAGGGCAAATAACCTCCCTCTCACGCCCAACTTTCCCCCAGATATATCCAATCAAAATTTTTAGATAGCCATTATTCGACGTAGGTCTTTAAGCATGACAAATCCTCCCCCCACAGCCCTCTGGGCAAGGGTTGTAAGTTGTGCCCTGGGGGTATATAAGGTTTTTGTAGAAAGCGATGTTGTAGAAACTTCAAAAAGGGCTCAATAAATTGGAAATTGCAAGGGCTAGTGCCCTTTTTAATAGTCGAAAGTAATTGAAGGGCAAATAACCCCCTTTTCACGCCCACCATTTCCACAAACATATCCAATCAAAATTTTTAGATATTCATTTTGTTTAACGTAGTTGAAATTTCTGGAAATTAGGTCTTTTAGGTTGATAACCCTCTCAGAGCCCTCAGTGCAGGGGTAGTAAGTTATGCTTTGGGGGTAGTCCCCGAAGCCGCGCCATGCCGACACGACGGCAGCGAATGTGTGATTTAGTATCGGCGGCGGCGCACCGCCAGGCGTGCCGAATTTTGTTTGGCGGTGCGCCGCCGATTTCTGACCGGCGGCTTGCCACGGCGCGCCGATTTTTCTGATTAAAGATGATAATAAAAATTCCACTTCACCAAGCACGTTTGACCTCAACTTGATTTTAGTAAGGATTTTTAAATGGTTGGCTAAAAACATACAAGAACAATATGACAAAACAGGAATTTGTTGGGCCGTGCTGAAAGTGCTTATGTTCACCGTCGATCAGACCAAGTGGAATTCTCATTTTTAGCCACTAGACCCTGGGAAACCTATGTTGTGTTTATGTTTAACATCGCTTTGTTCCAATAAAATCCCGTGTTTAGTCGTTTTCTTCTTGTTAATGATTTGGGCTAATGTGTGTATAACTTTCAAAGTTTGAAGTTCAAACATCTCCTGTTCATCAAATACATACGAAAAGGAAGTGAAAAAACAACAACAAATAACACTGTATACAAGTCAGATACCATTGCTTAACAACACCAAAAATTTTAAATCAGCGGTTACTTCACTTCAGTTACAATTGATGTAACAAAAGTGAGTTTGTTCACTCTGCTTGGAGCCATTGATCTTTTTGCAGTCACTATCAGTCCTGTCGTGCTAAAAAGCCGTTTAGCTGGAGCACTTGTGGCTGGTACAGCCAGAACTTGACGAGCGTAAACTGCCACTCGCGGGATTTGATACTAGCATTGGACCTTGGGGTCCCACAGAATGCCGCAAATGGGCTTCTTCTTTGTATCTGCTGAAATAAGTTGTTTTTATGAGGGGGAACACACCTGCACCTTTACCATAGGGCTCCTGCACCCTACACTACAGGGGAAACTAAACTTTACCTTTACCCTCTTTTCTTATCAACATGGAATAACCCTCCAAAATTCTTTTCTGAAAGAAGTGGTCGAGTTATGAGGTTTCAAGTCAAAGTTTAAGGCTACTTCAACTTCAGTGTGCTCTGCTCACTGTGCAAAAAAAAAATGTAATTCATTTTTATAGATATATTTCTATACTAGTTCTAGCTCTTTTCCAGATTAATTAAAAAAAACTTTTTACACAAAATAAGTTTTTCAAAGAAAAGTAAAGAACTCCGTTAAACAAAAAATGAGCAAAAATAAAATCAAATAATCTACCAAGCGTGAAACTACCACAAATCAGCATCGATAAATAAATGAAACCCAAAACGAACAGAAATTACAATAAATAACCGAGTCAAACTCAAAACGAGCAGAAATTAACATAAGTTGGGCTCAAAACCCCTATGCCTTCCCAAGGCCAGAACATAATTTGCACTTAACTGAAAAAATATAAATGTTTTTACTTTTATAACTTTAATAAATCAAATAATATTAACATTTTGATTACTAAATATCAGTATATGAATATTAAACTGACAATGCACATTCATTTGTATTTTTTTCAGTAAAGTGCAAATTATGTTCTGGCCTTGGGAAGGTATAGGGGGTGTGAGGCTAACTTATGTTAATTTCTGCTCGTTTTGAGTTTGACTCGGTTATTTATTGTAATTTCTGTTCGTTTTGGGTTTCATTTATTTATTGATGCTGATTTGTGGTATTTTCACGCTTGGTAGATTACTTGATTTTAATTTTGCTCATTTTTTGTTTAATGGAATTCTTTACTTTTCTTTGAAAAACTTATTTTGTGGAAAAAGTTTTTTTTAATTAATTTCTGTTCGTTTTATATTGACATAGTCTTTTCAGGGAAAAAGAAAACAATACTTTAAATCTTTTCGTTTTTTTAAGAATTTATAGTTTCGCCTGCTATTTGCATGCTGGAAAAAAAAATTTCTGCAATTTTTAACAACATAGGCCCTTTTAAAAATCTGGACACAAATAGTAGTGTTTAATTTAGTTTCATACCTCCTCTAGTTGACCTGAAATGGAAAACTTGATACCATTCGCAAAAATACCTGTTTACTTTCTTTGATAGCTTGGATACACTTACTCTATTTTGATTTGGTTACATTTTAAGAGCAGAAGTAGCCCCGAAAGTTTGAACATAATACCTTCAGTCGTTCTTGGGATACTGCTGAGATTAGCATTAGCACAGTGCATTTTTATTTAATCTTAAGGCAACATTTAGTTTTTAAACATAAAGGCAAATGGGAGGGTAGGCGTGGGAGTGGGATAAGTTTCCCTCCAATCACTTTCGATTATTAAAAAGGCACTAGCCCTTTCAATTTCCAATTGAATGAGCCCCTTTTGAAGTTTCTACAACATCGCTTTCTATAAAAACCTTATATGCCCCCAGGGCATAACTTACAACCCTTGCCCCGAGGGCTGTGGGTGTGGAGGGGTGGTCATCCTTAAAGACCTTATTTCCAAAACTTTCAACTACGTTGAATAAAATGGCTATAAAAAAATTGACTGGATGTGTTTGGGGAAAACGTTGGTGTGAGAGGGGGCTAGTTGCCCTCAAATCACTTTCGAGACTATTAAAAAGGGCACTAGCCCTTTGAATTCCCAATCAAATGAGCACTTTTTTAAGTTTCTACGACAAAGATTTCAATAAAAACTTATAAACAACCAGGGCATAACTTATCACCCTTGCCCTGAAGACTGTGGGGGGAGTGTCCTGCTCAAAGCTAAAATTTCTTGAACTTGCGTGGAACAAAATGACTATCCCAAAATTTTGATTTTATTGCCTTCCAATCACTTTCGACTTTTAAAAAGGGCACTAGCCATTTCAATTTCCAATTGAACGAGCCCCTTTTGAATTTTCTACGACAACGCGTTCTATAAAAACCTTATATGCCCCCAGGGAATAACTTACAACCCTTGCCCTGAAGGCTTTGGGGGAGTGTCCTCCTCAAAAACATAATTTCTATCTGGAAATCAACTACGCTGAACAAAATGACTATCTCAAAATTTTGATTGGATGTGTTTCGAGAAATGGTGGGCGTGAAAGGGGTGTTAGTTGCCTTCCAATCACTTTCGACTATTAAAAAGGGCATAAGCCACTCCAATTTCCAATTGAATGAGCCCTTTTCGAAGTTTCTACGACAACTTCTTTGATACGAAGTGCCTTGGTCTAAAGGAAAAAAATTATACATTGTGCCAACATCGTTTTTATATGCCCCCAGGGCACAACTTACAACCCTTGCCCTGTGGGTTGTGGGGGAGTGACCTCCTCAAAAACATATTTTCTATCTGGAAATCAACTACACTGAACAAAATGGCTATCTCAAAATTTTGATTGGATGTGTTTCGAGAAATGGTGGGCGTGAAAGGGGTGTTAGTTGCCTTCCAATCACTTTCGACTATTAAAAAGGGCATAAGCCACTCCAATTTCCAATTGAATGAGCCCTTTTCGAAGTTTCTACGACAACTTCTTTGATACGAAGTGCCCTGGTCTAAAGGGAAAAAAAAATAATACATTGTGCCAACATCGTTCTTATATACCCCCAGGGCATAACTTAAAACCCTTGACCTAAGGGTCATGGGGGAGAAACCTCCTTAAAAACATATTTTCTATCTGGAAATCAATTACGCTGAACAAAATGGCTATCTTAAAATTTTGATTGGATGTGTTGGGGAAATTGTGGGCGTGGAAGGAGTGTTAGCTGCCTTCCAATCACTCTCGACTATTAAAAAGGGCACTAGCCATTCCAATTTCCATTCGAATGAGCCATTTTCGAAGTTTCTACGACAACTCCTTCGATACGAAGTGCCCTGGTATGGAAAATAAATAAATAAATAAATAATACATTGTGCCAACATCGTTCTTTACTTAGGCAGCGCGATTGCGCTGCATATGATATCATCCTGAATTGCCTAATGCTCTTTTACCCACTTCTTTTCATCCGAAAAGTCAGAAAGAAAAATGAACCGAATTTCAAAGTGGAAGATAGAATCTTTGTTTCAAGAAAAATTTCTTTTTCTTCTTCCTACGAACCGATATACATGGCGAGCCCAAGATGACAGTATTTATCTTTAAGAAACAGATTAGCTGGGATGACGGTTGAAGCCCGGAGGTCGATATCGATAAGAAAAAAAGAGAGAGAAAAAAACAAAAAAACGGTGGCGTATTAGTAACGCCGCCGCCGAGAGAATCAGCGGCGGCGTCAGCACGCTGATGGAAGCTCGGCGGCGCACCACCATTTTTTTCGGCGGCCCGCCGCCGACTTTTCGGCGCGGCTTCGGGGTCTATTTGGGGGCATATAAGGTTTATATAGAAAGTTGTTGTAGAAGTTTCGAAAAGGGCTCATTTGATTAGAAATTTGAAAGGGCTAGTGCTCTTTTTAATAGTCGAAAGTGAATGGAGAGTAATTAACCCCCCTCTCACGCCCACCATTTCCCCAAACACATTCAGTCGAAGTTTTGAGTTGTTCAACGTAGTTGAAAATCCTAGAGATTATGTATTTGAGGATGAGAAACCCCCCAGAGTCCCCTTGGCAAAGGTTGTAAGTTATCTCCTGGGGGCATATAAGGTTTTTATAGATAGCGTTGTCGTGAAAACTTCAAAAGGAGCTCATTCAATTGGAAATTGAGAGGGCTAGTGCCCTTTTTAATAGTCAAAGGTGTTTGGAGGGTAAGTAATCCCCCTCTCACGCCCACCATTCCTCCAAACACATCCAAACAAAATTCTCAGATAGCCATTTTGTTCAACGTAGTTGAAAGTTCTAGAAATTAGGTCTTTGAGGATGACACCCCCCCAAGCCCTTAGGGCAAGGGTTGTAAGTTATGCCATATTGGCATATAAGGTTTTATTGAAAGCGTTGTCGGTTTTTTTGAAGCTTCAACGATTTACGAGGTGACAAGCTACAAAATGCCTTGTAAGCTCGGATGACATCAAACACTCTTGAGAATTCCTTAAAGACTTAATGCAGGAAGATCAAGAGTCGTCAAGTCCTTTTTTCAAACATGTGTTGATCTAAGCATCAATCTCGCAATCAAGTCACAGGAATCTAGTGATAGAACTTTGTATCCACACGAAGGAGGGAGCGGCTTCCCTCCATTCGCCCCTGGATTCGCTACTGAGTAAAGATGATTTTAGACACTTCTATAAAGGGGAAGAGAATAATCAAGAAGGGTATAAATTTTTATTCAGAAGTTTGAATTTGCCGAACTATCTGCAAAGTGATGTTAGGCTGTGTCTTCAATGCGTCAAACTCGTTTTAAGAATAGCCAGTGCTTCAAATTCGTTCTTTAAATATATCATTGAGGATTATTATTTAGTTTTTTAAGGATAATTTAATTTTTAGGGTAATTTTTATTGGCCCAAAAAAAAAACATCCAAAGAAACTGAAAGGTTTAAACCAAGGTAAAAAATTTGCAAATATTTTGGAACCCATAAATAAAAAATTGCTGAAACTAACAAAAGGCCAAACAAATTAAACTAAAATTTTCAAATCTTAATATATACAGTCTGATAAGTAATTATTATCTGGGTCAGATTTGCCTATAGGCCATTAGCCTATGACAGGCTGGGACAAGAAGGCCAAAAAAGTCAAAATGCAAATGCAACCTAACATGCTAGCATTTCCTGAGATAAAAACACAAATCCTTACTCATTATTCGAGAAATCCCCTAGTGGTGATGATTTTTATTCCGATTCTAACGATGAAACAGTTGCTAACCAGTTAATTGGTCATTTGGCCAGAATAATCCAGTCTTTGCCGCGTCTTGATGTAAATAAAAAGAACAAAGAAGTAGAAAGGGGGGTAAAGGTCCCACGAGTACAATACCCCTTCGAATCCCGATCTGGACACTTTTTTTTAAAAACTCCCACGAGTACACCAAATATGGGCATAGAGTCCCTAGGGAGAACACCTGTGCTGTCAGTCCTGACGGGGCACCATATATGGGCATGGAATCCCCAGGGAGAATGATTGCGTAATCGAAGTGGGTCAATAACCTCTTTTTTCATGGTCGATTTATTTGTTGTTGTTGTTCCTCCAAGTGCGCGCTAGGGAGGAATGTTATGATCCAGGAATAGGAAACAGGATCACGTGTTTCTGACAGATGATGTCATGATTGATTGATTTGTCACGAAAGGGGAATTAATTTGTTGTTTCTAAGGGGAATTATTGATTCACGAAAGAGGGATTAATTTATTGTTTCCAAGGAGAATTGTATCCGGGACGAAGTTTATTAATATCTTTGGAGTTTGACCAGGAGAATTGTTTCCGGGGCGAAGTTTATTAATGTCTTTGGTTTTCATCCAGGAGAATTGTTTCTGGGCGAGGTTTTTTTAATGTCTGACAGATGATGTCATGATTGATTGATTTGTCACGAAAGGGGAATTAATTTGTTGTTTCTAAGGGGAATTATTGATTAACGAAAGGGGAATTAATTTGTTGTTTCCAAGGAGAATTGTCTCCGGGACGAAGTTTATTAATGTCTTTGGAGTTCTTCCAGGAGAACTGTTTCCGGGCGAATGTTTTGATCTTAGAGATGAAGAGATTAGCGCGGGAAAGGGTTTCTTAGTAATTTCAAATGTGACAGCGCAGGCATGTCAAAAACAAAAGGAACACGCTGAAATTACTTTTAGGGGTTATTTGGGCGAAACCGTTTTAGACATTTTAGGAAATTATTTCGGCGAAACAGTTAGAGACATTTTAAAAGATGATTTTAGAAGAGGTTTTAGAAGAGGATTTGAGGGTGAAACTCTGTGGTTGTTATAATACACAAGTTCCATTTGAACAGTGTCGTGAGGTCCCCATACCCCAACCCCAAAGGGCTCCGATCCCCCTCCCCCAACCCCGAAGGAAGCCCCCAGTCCTCAATGGTCCCCCGGGCTCCCAAAGGGCCCCGGCGTCCCAAAGGCCCCTGAGCCCCCATTTTTTAATACTTTTTTAAGGCTTTATTATATCTTTTCAGAACAACTTATTTTCTTAATGTCCATCCTAAACCCATTTTACAAGTTGAAGTAATCAGCTTTTCCCCCACAACTTTACTATAAGGCTTTTCGAATACCCCAATGTCAAGCAATACTTTTCAAAGGCATTTCAGAACAAGTTCTTTACGTAATTTTCTTCCTAAACCCATTTTACAAGTTGAAGTACTTATCTTTACCCCCACAACTTTACTTTACGACTTTTTTGCACACCCAAACACCAAGCAATACTTTTCAAAGGGAATTTCAGAACAATTTCTTTTCTTAATGTCCTTCCTAAACCCATTTTACAAGTTGAAGTACCCATCCTTTTCACACACAAAATTACTTTACAGCTCTTGAATGCCAGAACACCAAGCAATACTTTTCAAAGGCATTTCAGAACAAGTTCTTTTCTTAATGTCCTTCCTAAACCCATTTTACAAGTTGAAGAACCCATCCTTTTCACCCACAACTTTACTTTACAGCTTTTGAATGCCCCAACACCAAGAAATACTTTTCAAAAGGCATTTCAGAACAAGTTATTTTCTTAATGTTCCTTCTAAACCAATTTTACAAGTTGAAGTACCCATCCTTCTCACCCACAACTTTACATTACAGCTTTTTGGATACCTCAACACCAAGCAATACTTTTCAATGCATTTCACAACAAGTTCTTTTCTTAATGTCCCTTCTAAACCCATTTTACAAATTGAAGTACCCATCACTTTTCAAAGGCATTTCAGAACAAGTTCTTTTCTTAATGTATTGCTTGGTGTTGTGGCATTCAAGAGCTGTAAAGTAATGTTGTGTGTGAAAAGGATGGGTACTTCAACTTGTAAAATGGGTTTAGGAGGGATATTAAGAACAGAATTTGTTCTGAAATGCCTTTTGAAAAGTACTGCTTGGTGTTGAGGCATTCAAAAAGCTGTAAATTAAAGTTGTGGGTGAAAAGGATGGGTACTTCAACTTGTAAAATGGGTTTAGGAAGGACATTAAGAAAAGAACTTGTTCTGAAATGCCTTTTGAAAAGTATTGCTTGGTGTTGGGCATTCAAAAAGCTGTAAATTAAAGTTGTGTGTGAAAAGGATGGGTACTTCAACTTGTAAAATGAGTTTAGGAAGGACATTAAGAACAGAATTTGTTCTGAAATGCCTTTTGAAAAGTGTTGCTTGATGTTGGGGTATGCAAAAAGCTGTAAATTAAAGTTGTGGGTGAAAAGGATGGGTACTTCAACTTGTAAAATGGGTTTAGGAAGGACATTAAGAAAAGAACTTGTTCTGAAATGCCTTTTGAAAAGTATTGCTTGGTGTTGGGCATTCAAAAAGCTGTAAATTAAAGTTGTGTGTGAAAAGGATGGGTACTTCAACTTGTAAAATGGGTTTAGGAAGGACATTAAGAAAAGAAATTGTTCTGAAATTCTTTTTGAAAAGTATTGCTTGATGTTTGGGTGTGCAAAAAAGTCGTAAAGTAAAGTAGTGGGGGTAAAGATAAGTACTTCAACTTGTAAAGTGGGTTTAGGAAGAAAATTACGTAAAGAACTTGTTCTGAAATGCCTTTGAAAAGTATTGCTTGATATTGGGGTATTCGAAAAGCCTTATAGTAAAGTTGTGGGGGAAAAGCTGAGTACTTCAACTTGTAAAATGGGTTTAGGATGGACATTAAGAAAATAAGTTGTTCTGAAAAGATATAATAAAGCCTTAAAAAAGTATTAAAAAATTGGGGCTCAGGGACCTTTGGGACGCCGGGGGCCCTTTGGGAGCCCGGGGGACCATTGAGGACCGGGGGCTTTCTTCGGGGTTGGGGTAGGGGGATCGGAGCCCTTTGGGGTTGGGGTATGGGGACCTCACAACACTGTTCAAATGGAACTTGTGTATTATAACGACCACAGAGTTTCACCCTCAAATCCTCTTCTGAAACCTCTTCTAAAATCATCTTTTAAAATGTCTCTAACTGTTTCGCCGAAATAATTCCCTAAAATGTCTAAAACGGTTTCGCCCAAATAACCCCTAAACGTAATTTCAGCGTGTTCCTTTTGTTTTTGACATCCCTGTGCTGTCACATTTGAAATTACTAAGAAACCCTTTCCCGCGCTAATCTCTTCATCTCTAAGATCAAAACATTCGCCCGGAAACAGTTCTCCTGGAAGAACTCCAAAGACATTAATAAACTTCGTCCCGGAGACAGTTCTCCTTGGAAACAACAAATTAATTCCCCTTTCGTGAATCAATAATTCCCCTTAGAAACAACAAATTAATTCCCCTTTCGTGACAAATCAATCAATCATGACATCATCTGTCAGACATTAAAAAAACTTCGCCCAGAAACAATTCTCCTTTTTGAAAACCAAAGACATCAATAAACTTCGCCCCGAAAACAATTCTCCTGGTCGAACTCCAAAGATATTAATAAACTTCGTCCCGGAGACAATTCTCCTTGGAAACAATAAATTAATTCCTCTTTCGTGAATCAATAATTCCCCTTAGAAACAACAAATTAATTCCCCTTTCGTGACAAATCAATCAATCATGACATCATCTGTCAGAAACACGTGATCCTGTTTCCTATTCCTGGATCATAACATTCCCCCTAGCGTGCACTTGGAGGAACAACAACAACAAATAAATCGACCTTGAAAAAAGAGGTCATTGACCCACTTCGATTGCGCAATCATTCTCCCTGGGGATTCCATGCCCATATATGGTGCCCCGTCGGGACTGAAAGCACAGGTGTTCTCCCTAGGGACTCTATGCCCATATTTGGTGTACTCGTGGAAGTTTTTAAAAAAAAGTGTCCAGATCGGGATTCGAAGGGTAATTGTACTCGTGGGACCTTTACCCCCCTTTCTACTCAAAGAGTATCAGAAAATTCCACATGATGGCGTGCCTTTATCTACTATTTGTGAGGATCAAGTTTTTAGTAAAATAAAGAAACTTAAACGAATTAGTAAAGCTCCCATAGATATTCCGATTGAACTTATAAAAGCATTTCCTGACAAATTGACTAAGTCACTAACACAAATTTCCAATTGCATTTCAACTTCTTCAGTTTACCCACAAATATGGAAAACGGGGTATGTTACTCCAATACCTAAAAAAGATACTGAACTTAATTTCGATGGTGTGAGGCCAATCATTTTGACCCTTGTTCAGCAAAATATACGAACGTTTTGTAGCAAATTGGCTAAAAGCTGAAGTTGAACCCCTCCTTGCTCCTCATCAGTACGGTAACAGAAAGAATACATCAACATCCCATTATCTAGTCAGTCTTTTACATTTTATTTTTAAGCATGTTGATGAACCTGGTAAATGACTAAAATGAATAACAATTGATTTTAAAAAGGGTTTCGATTTGATTGATCATAACATTTTAATTTCTAAGCTTTTAATTGATTTTAGAGTGAATGTTGCTGTTGTGAGAATGATTCATATTTTTTAATAAATAGATTCCAAATTTTTAAATATAAGAAGTCTTTCTCTGAACCCAAGCCAGTTTTTTGTGGTTTACCTCAAGGTACCATTCTGGGTCCTATTCTTTTTCTAGTTATGATCAATGCTATCGCTAATGATTTTGAAGACCGCTGGAAATATGTTGACGACCTCACCCTTGGAGAAATTTATGAAGCAAATGAATGTAGCAAAGTCCAAATTTTAATTGATAACGTGAAGACTAAAGCGTCCAGTTCAAATTTGACAGTAAATAACTATAAATCTTCAACTTTAACTATTTTATTTTTAAATTCTTCTGAACGAAATTTTCTACCACCTATCTCTGATTCTCTTAAAGTAAGGAAGAGTAAGGAAGATAAACTCTTGGGAGTTATTATTACCAGTGATTTAAAATGGGAAGCAAACATATCTAGTCGAGTAAAAAAGGGGAATGCTGGGCTGCAGATGCTCAAGCTTATGTCGAAACAGGGCACCCCTCCAGATCACCTCCTCCGGATATTTACATCTTTTATTCGCCCAATTCTAGAATATGCAGCTCCTGTATGGCATTTTGGACTGACGACTGAGAAAAGCGCGAGGATCAAAAGAGCCCAAAAATGAGCTCTAATGATAGTATCAAAGCAGGCAGAAATGTCGTATTAAGAGCTGCTGACAAATTTTAAAATGCAAACTTTGAAAAAAAAGAAGAGAGAAACTCTGCATGGCTTTTGGAAGAAAATCTCTGATCCAGCCAATCCACAAAACCCTTTTCCCCCTTCAATCCACAACAAAACGAATCCCGCGCAGGGTTGCAGTGCCTGTTGAGGAACTTCAGCCGGTACGCTGAGCCCATCAGCGGTTAACGAAAAGTTTTATACCTAGTTTTGTAAATATGTCCAACAAAGATTTTAAGTTTAGACCCATCATATCTTTTATGTATTTTCATTAATTTTATTGTTTTCTATTTATTTTTAATTTTGACTTTTTAACTAAGTGTTAATTATTTTTTTATGTATTTTTTTTTTACAATGAATTAGGTTTGATGTGAACGTCACGTTCTGAAGATGACGTATATATATATATATATATATATATATATATATATATATATATATATATATATATATATATATATATATATATATATATATATATATATATATATATATATATATATATATATATAATATATATATATATATATATATATATATATATATATATATATATATATATATATATATATATATATATACATATATATATATCATATATACTGCTTTTGAGATATATATAGTGCTTTTTTTGGGACGTGAAATTCAAATTCGGCGATCATGCTATGATAGTAATTAAAAAAAAAAAAAAAATCTATTCTATTCTATTTATTCCAAAGAGGGTCCTCATTAAATCTTTGATTTTTTTTTTATCTCAGCTTGTGGAAGTTTGCTTGAAACAAAAGATGACCTTTGATGGTCAGCTCCAAAGGATCAGGCCTGAGGCAAGAAGTTAGTGAATACATGCAACATGCTCTAATGGTCATATTGCATGGGTTTTTAAGCACTGGAATTCAATGAAGCTCTAAACAGCTATTTACTATTTGTCCTCATTTGAGCCTACATTACATGCTTTTGTTACTAGGAATGGCTGTTACACTTTTTCTGAAACAATATTGTTGGATGTTTTAAATTTTAGTTTTAGGCACAGCTGAATTTACAAATTTTTTTTTTCGTTTTGATTTAAATATGGCAATACGGACGATTTGAGCGTTAAATATTAGTTAAATAGATATCAAATTTAGCTTCTGAATAAAACTAAGGATTTGTCAAAAAGGCCAGAAAACTAGGCTGTCACTTTTTTGACCTGTTTAGGGTCATTTTTAAGACAACTATAGAAGTGACACTGTTGATGAATAACAACCTAAGATTCTTGCGTGGCTTTCATTACAGTTACATATGTACGACACAAAGAAGACTGATTCAGGAATGACCTGTGTTGTTCATCGGTTTTTAGGGTCACACTCGGGCAAATTGAAATTGAAAGAACTAGGTATGAAAGTCCTGCATAAACACTAACTTGTTACAAAAAAATTTGAGCTTATACTGTGTATTTGTATCTTTGTTAGACTCAGACAAGAAAACCATCGATCCAGGCTTTCATATTTTCTACATTTAAAAAATCTGCCCAGAATCTTGAATCTGACCGGTGAACAATAACATTTATTCTTAAAATTTGACAAATTCAGATAAAGTAAAATTTGAATTATTGTCATTTACTTTCATCGAATTGTATATATAACAATAACATTTATTCTTAAAATTTGACAAATTCAGATAAAGTAAAATTTGAATTATTGTCATTTACTTTCATCGAATTGTATAGTAATAGTTTGGCTCTAGCATTAATTTAGTATAATGCTCGAGTGGCAAAAAGTAGAATAGAAAAGAACCGGAATGTATTTTTACAGTTGGAAAAAGTTTGGAAGAATGAGAAGGTAAGTCTGCGAACCTTGATTAGAATATTAGAAATTACAGTGATAACAGTGGTCAAGTACAGTTCTGAAACGTGAGTACTCTGAATGACGAAGGACGATTTGTTAGATATTTTCCAGGGGAATTGTCTACGGATTATGTTGGGTACCAGTCTGACTGACCGAATTTCAAACAGTGAGCTGTATGAGAAATGTGGTTCTGTCCCACTTTCTAGGGCTATAGTGACAGACAGGTTGGGATGGCCAGGACGCTGTGCGAATGAAGGATAATAGATTGCTAAAGATTATCCTATTCGGTCAGCCATCTAGGGCCAAATGGAAACTAGGTCGTCTCCCAATGGGGTGGGAGGAGGTCGTTAAGAAGGATTTAAGGGAAATTAGAACTTATTGGCAGAGTGTAAAGAGCGTGACTTTGAATAGATAATAGAATAGATCAAATTAGTTTTGCATTACAGTAATCATTTCCACTAAAGAAAGATCTTGTCATTTAGCATTGGATTGTGCATGAGAAACCTGTTCCAATTTTAGTTTTAATTTTTATTATGCTGGTTAGCAGATTGTAAAACCGCATCTAAAGATGATTTTAGCATAAAAAGTGAATCCTCCTTGTTTTGTATGCACATCAATGCACGAGCAATCAGCTGCATGCATCGTCAATTTTTCTCCCACAAGGTGTCTCGCGTCGTCAAATCTGACAGCTAAACCGCTAGGAATTAGATTCTATGAAGCGAGTTGAACAATCAAAAACTGTTAGGCTGACAGGAAATACTTGGTCACGACAACTGGTAAGTTTATTTTCACGATAAAAACTTAATAACACCCTTGGAGTAATTATAGCACAAATTCCTACATATTAAGGTTGAAACAAGCTTTTCCCAGAAAATTCTCAACGTTTTGGTTACAATGAGGCAACTTTTTTTTTCTTTAGACCAGTCTTAGCCCCTTTTTGTAGCCCAGCCATAAGTTTTTTTAATTGAAAATGTTTGCACATGAAGACGTAAACATATTCCTAAAATGTAACCAGTGCACTTTTTCGTCTCCGAAAACAACAATATCCGAGCGTTGATGAAATCTACTAGGTTGCTCTCCACCATTAACCCCCTTCAGGCTCTAGAAAAAAAGTTTTCCAAGAAAAGTAATGATCCATAAAACTTATAATGATCAGAAATAAATCCCTTTAATTCAAACTTAAAATGAACCAAAATCACTGAGATGAAACCTAAAACGAACAGAAATTAAAATTAACAATTCCATCCAACTTGACAATTACAAAAACTACCATAAATGAAAACTCAAAATCTAAAACGGAAAGAAATTAAAATGGGCTCGAGCTTAAAACAAACAAAAATTACCACAAATAAGAAGGGAAAAGTTTAGACGAAAAAATATCATTTATAATGATAAATTGAAAGCAAAACTAAATTGAAAGTAACAAACATAATTATTCTGAGAATTTTTTCCCTGTAATCTGGATTAGCATTGTGATGTTTTTGAATTGTATTCTGTCCAAAATACATGATAATGAGCATGGTACAAATGGTAACCCCCTGGTCAATAACTCGTTCTTTACGCTAACGCTTTTTTAATACTTTCAAAAGAGCTATTTATTCTATTTAACCCTCTCGCGGGCGAATTTCCAATTTTTGAGATAAACTGACAGGACAAAGTTCTTTCCTATGTAGAAAAATACGTAGATTTCAGATATGTATTCAGAAACTGACAAAAATGGATAAAAAATTAAAATATGCTACTGTCCACATATGGGGACGCCGCCCAGAAAACACTCTTTCGAAAGGCTTATCGGACACTGTGAAAGTTCTCGAAACATTCAGGGCACAATGCGACTTTGCATTTTTTGTTGATGAATCTCGTTTTACTCGTGTAGTTCTTGTCATGCCATCGACAAGCGTTATTTTTGTCGGACTTGCCAGGCCAATGGCCACTCAGACCATCAAGTCGGATCGCGTTTGGGACAGCAATGACAGTCCATTTCTTGACAAAGCCGATTTTTGAAGGCCGACCAGGGCTTGTCCTCATCCACACCATCCCTTTGTTCGTCATAGCTATTGCAACAGACCCTTTGAAATGGAGGAGATCAAGTGTGCCGACAGGGCAGGTTTTTCTGTAGAGAATCCAAGCGTTGACAATAGCAACATCAAGGAAATGGTGGAAAAGGCGCATGTACCAATGTTTGTTTCGAAAGTCGTTTCTGTAAAGTGAAGTCAGCGAATCCATCAAATCCACGCCTCCCATACACTTATTATATTCCTTCACTGCGTATGGCCTTTCAACCGCCACTTTCGATTTCACTGTGCTGCACCATCTCTGGACACTGTCAGTTGGGGCATAACCAGCGAAGAATGAGCAAATATTTACGAGATTGTTGTCTTTCCAGCGTAAAACCGTCACTCCTTCAGCAGACGTAGCAAACGACGAGGTTCCTCGCTTTTTCTTTTTCATTTCGACTTTTGCCACTAGCTTAGGTGCAGCATCTCCAAGTCGATTTGCGCGAAGGGTTCCAACACTATAAATCTTTTCCTTTGCTAATGCTTCACCAGAGATACCGAGGTAAAAAAGTTGTCGAAATACACTTTAGCGTTTGTGTTTTCGAGGCCACGAGCGAGTTTCACAACCACGTCTCCTCCTAACCCGTACGCTGGTGGGTTGCGGTTGGCACTGCTGCCTTGATATGGCTCAAAATCAAACACATATCCTGAGACTCCAGCCCGAACCCAAATTTTGAAACCCCACTTAGTTGGTTTAGATGCCATATACTGCTTGAGGGTGATTCTTCCCTATAAGGCGACCCTCATCTCGTCTATTGAACTGTATTCTTCGTCGGTCACTGCTGCTTTGAAAGAGTTGCGCAACATCTCCAAAAATGGGCGGATCTTGTAGTATTTGTCACCATCAGGGCTACTTTGTTGAGTAGTGAAATGTAAACATTCTCTGATCTTTTTGAACCTTTTGCTTGAAATATAATCAGCAATCTGAGGTAGCCTCAGGCTATTTGACCAGTAGTTTTCAATTCTTGGGTATCGAACATAGCTCATTATCAGAAGGCATCCAACATAGATGCGTAGTTCTGCTGATGTCAAATTCAACTCATACCCTTTTTTTGACAATGCGTAAGCGTTAGACTCCCTGATGACCATTGCAAGAATTTCGTCGGAAAGAAGTCCCTCAAAGAAATCGACAGGATCCGACTCGTTGCTGAGATTGAGCAAGACCCAACCATCACCGGTGAACGGAGGAACCGACTCTGCTAGAGGATTATCAACATTGGCTCTCCAAATACATCGTCTGGCCTTGACCGGTTTAGACTTCGGGTTGTTTCGTGGAACTTTGGTTTTAGCTGCAATCCCAGTGTTAGACTGTGAAGGAGTGGTCTGTGATCTTCCATCTGAAACTAAACTGTTGACAGCAGGGTCTGCTTGCGACGTCGCAAAAAAAGCAGAACTATTGGGCTCCGTGCTTGGGCTTTTCCTTTTCCTCGCATAAGTTCTAGCAAAACGCTGGAGAGATGGTTCCGTTCGATCAGGTTCCGCTACCTCGTGGTCTACACTGTCTTCGTCTGTAGCTCTCTCTTGCGTATCTCTAGCCGCTGTGCTCGATCCGGTAGCAAGTTGGACGTCCTCTTCTTCACATGGAGGCTGCCAAGTGGGATCTCTGCCATCTTCTTCGTCGGAGGAAAGATCTGATTGGTCTGAATCGATTCCATTGTCACTATCGTCTTCAAACATGATTTTCATGATTTCTTCATCATGCCTGATTTTTAGCCGGCTCATCTATAAAGAACAGAAGCTTTACTAGTTTGCGAGCACAAGGTACAAGCGGGGACAAATGAACAGTAGTGTTACCTGTGGCAACAGTAGTGTTACTAGTGTTACCTACGGAAACTATACAGAAAGCTGGCGCTAATGGGCAATGTCCTCATGTGGGGACAGAAGGAAAATAGATGGCTCAACTGTATGAAATATTCAGAAGTTGAAAAATTACCCTAACACA
Source organism: Artemia sinica (assembly GCA_027921565.1). Taxonomy (NCBI): domain Eukaryota; kingdom Metazoa; phylum Arthropoda; class Branchiopoda; order Anostraca; family Artemiidae; genus Artemia; species Artemia sinica. The sequence continues at coordinate 57,988,825 of CM051262.1, forward strand.
GTTCTAAGGGTACGAATTCTCTGAGACAAAATTTGCGACTTTCCCAGGTCAGCGATAATGTCTATAAAATAAAGAAAAAGTGGAGTTACCTTGCAAATCCTTGATAAAACTCGAATTACAATTTTCTGCTAAAATGGCAGGAAGAAAGCACAGCTTATCCGGTAGACGGCTCTTCAGGGACGTTTATGGAAGAGTCAGCAATCAGATGGCACCAGGAAACATATGCTAAAAGCTCAGCTTTGGGTAAAGAGGGGGTTACAATTAAGTGTCCTCAAAACCAACCAGCGCCCGCGAGAGGGTTAAACGGGTTTTGAGATTCAGGGATCATTCTTAAAGAATTGGAAGAAAATTCGAACTTTGGCGTAAAGAGCGAGGCATTGACGAGAGGGCGAACCCCCTCATATGCGTAATAATTTCTATTCGTGTTGTGTTTTAATATTGCTTCTTACTTTCAGTTGAAAAAAAACATGTTCGTTTTTTTTAATCCAGAATTCACAGGCATAAATAGCGATAAGGGTGATAAGCGAGTTAAATAGCCTCACTTTAACAGTTGTTTACAAGTTCCTGTTCCTCCAGATGGGCATCAGGCTTTTAAAGTTGGAATTCCCAAGCTTCAGACGGCTCTTGATATCTTTGGAGTGGCTATTGTCGGAGGTGAATAAGCTACAAAGGTAGTTAAATCCATCACAACCACTCTATATTATCATGTTCAAGCTGAAGGCTGGGTTTACCAGAGAATCAGGTTTACGTGAGCAGGGCACAGCCGTCGTTTTGAGGTGTTGATGGTCATTTCAAAGATGTTGGTTATCGTGTGAATGATGTCAGTCCAGGATTGAAGATCACGGGCGGAAATAGTCCTATATACTCGGCATCAGCAAGGAATTTTCGTCTTCGGTGCAAATTTTATCGAATACCAAAAAGGTTTGGGGGGTGGCGCCCCCCCCCCCCATAAGGATGCCCTGGCCATAGGCCTTCTCCCCAAACGAGGTCAAAGGCCTGTTTGAAATCTATGAAGAGTTGATAGGCACTGTGGTTTGGTTCAAGATTTTGTTCCACGATCTGACGGGCTGTGAAAATCCGATCGACTGTCGACTATTTGGTGTAAAATCCGTTTGTTATTCTGGGATAACTGCAGACCATATTGCTCAGATGCGCCCTAACATGGCTTTTGTCATTATTTTAGCAGCATGGCTGGGCCGACTGATGGATTGGTAGTTGTCACACACTGCTTTTAAGCCTTTTTTATGGAGAGATACTGTTGTGGCTTCACATCATAGTACGGGGAAGTAACCTATTTCCCTGGCAGCTGTGATGATTTTATGATAAAGATCAACGAGGGATTCACAACTAACTTTCAGAAGTTCAGGCTGTATTCCATCAGTACCAGCAACTTTGTTGGTCTTCAGATCTCTGATGGTTGCTTCAATTTCAAAGCGCAGAGGGAGGGGGGCTTGGGTCGGTAGAAATTACGGGGAAGCTGGATAACACATCTGGGTTAGGATGGATGGTTGAATTTAGTTTGTTCTAAAAGTGCTCCTTCCATCTACATCGGATTCACTCCGTGGATTGTATACGATTGCCGAGTTCGTCAAAAAGGGAGCAAGCCCTAGATGCTTCTCTTTAGCCAGTTCCCTTATTCTTCTGTACATGAAGCATGAGTCCCCTTTATAGGTATTAGCCGTTTCACACTGCTCACGTTTTTCTTTAATAAAGGCAGGGCGAGCGCGGCGTATTGCTTTGTCTACAGCCCTTTTGAGTTTCTTGTGTCGGTCTCTGCTTTCTCTGTCAAGGTTGTTGCTGACTTTGCGCTTTTTGTCGTAGAGGTGAAAGATCTCATCTGTTATCCAGAGCTTCTGGTTATCTTTCTGGACACCTAGTGTGGATAGATCAACATCACGGACCATTTTCATGGTACTAATCACCAGGCTGTCAATGTCAATCTTATGCAGAGGTAGTGGGAAGTTTGAAGCGAGCTCTGAGATCTTGTCAGATGGTGTGGCTATATAGGCTGCTCGAGTTTCTTTGTCATTCAGGAGATATACTTGAAATTTGGGGAGCTCCCTAGACAGCTTTGAGGCTGTTTTAATTCTCATTAAAGATATTATTCACTTTGATTTTTGTTTATTTTAGGTTTTACCCATCCCTTCTCTCGATAATAATACATGTTTTTGTAACTTTTTTTGTTGGAATTCGTCTTTCAAGTAAATTTTTCGAAGAGTAGATTTTAGGCATAAGGGTTTTGTAAAAAATAAATGAACCTCATTAGCAATTTTTGTGGCTTCCAAAATAAAAAGAAATACTGCGAATGAGGATGAACTCGTAGTTTTTCGCTTTCAATAAAGTTTCAGTTTTTAGTAATGAAACGAGTAATCATTTAAAGCACAAATAGCCCCCTGGCTCCTCCAAGCTGAACTTGTTCTGTCAAATATTTCTTATTCTAGCCATTATTCTGCTTCCAAGTGGAAAGCTTGGTTCAAAATGGTAAAAAAGCAGGTAGCAGCTTCAAATGGAAGTTCGACTATGATCTAAGTGCTTAAGATGTGCATCCACGAAATGTTTGGACGATAACCCCAAGACTGTTTAGATAAAAGGATTAAAAATCCAAAAAGAAGCATTCCTCCATGGGATCTACCCATGCTTTTAAAAGCAATTTTTGTTGTGATTTCGGTTGAGTTTATCATTTTACTATAGGCGCTTAGAAATGTGTTACTTAGGCGCTTAGAATAAAATTACAGAATAAAATTTTACTTAGGCGCTTAGAATAAAATTACAAGCGCCTTCTTAATTCTAATATTTTACTCACTACTGAATAAATTCTTAGCTTTCTTAGCTTTAATATTAGAAAGCTAGCCTAAGACAAGAAAATAAACATATGGACCAAGTGACCTAAAATTTTATTTCTAACACTAGTCAGTAATACTGGAAGGGTTGACAAAAGAATGACATCAGTTTTCTTGTACAAAAATTTGGTAATGAAATGCACCATTTTCAAATCCCAAGGGACTCCATTGTTGTGGGATACATTAGAGAAAAAACATCAGATGATGACTGCACAAAGATGAGCTAAATCCTGAATTTAAATAGACGCAAAAACAACCTGGAGGCATTAAGTCGACCATAGACCCTCCATCCTTCCCTGTCAACTTTTTAGTGTAAAGGTAGGTATATTAATTTTTTTTCGATGCAGAAGAACAGAAGCATTTAAAACCTAGGCTTATGGAGGCCTGAAATTGTTATGTATGCCCTCCAACACCCCCTTGGGCCTCTCACCGCCAGTTTTTCCACAAAATAGGCATTTTACACCTTATTCACACAAGCTTTTTCAATATGCAGGATTGAAGAAGTACATTTAACTAGCCACCCTCCCCCCCTCCCATGGCCAGATTTTCAGCAGAAAGGTAGGCACGTTACATCTTATTTGAATCGAATCCAGCGAGGAATTTTACTTTATCTGATCAAAGAACCAAAGTGATCCTAAACTCTATTTATCCCCCCTCGCCCCAAACTACTGTATAATTAATAGACTCTGTGGTTTGAGGAATAAGATCGGGAATGAAACGCATCCCAACCTTCTGATACAGTGCTTTTTTGTCAAAAGATTGACGCGCTGCACCATGTTTGAAGCCGAGTTATGAAAGTGGTAAAAGTGGTATCAATGTGCATGATTGTAGACCATAAGTTGGCCCATGGCCCCCTCTGACTACATAATATAGCGATACTTCTGTTTCTTGAAACAATACCTATGATTTCTGATTGATAATTCTGATCTAGTTGAACGGTTAGTAGCCCAATTCTAGTCTTCTAAAATAGTTATTTTCGAAAATTAATTAAAAAAAACTTTCCGAAAAATAAGTTTTTCAAAGAAAAGTAAAGGCCATTTTAAACTTAAGCTCAGCAGATACAAATACCTTTTAAAATTCAAACTCAAAACGACCAGAAATTACTATTCAAGAATAAATGAAACCCAAAACGAACAGAAATTAAATAAAGAATCATAGCAAAAAACATACAACAAGTAATAATATAAATGAATAAATAGATCTTAAAGCAAGTAATGCTTAGATTGTTCAATCAAGCTTGAAACGAACAAAAATCACTACAAACAAGAGTTTGGGTATGGCCTCCTTCTCTCACTGTAAAAGTCTAAAACCTACTGCGTCATTGGCGCTTTACTGAAAACAAATTTTATGACAAATATTTTCTTTTGTGCTTAATATTGAAAATAAACATTAAAATTATAGTAACATTTCAAGCTTAAAACGAAAAAAATATTTTCCTATTGAAGTATAAATGAAACTTAAAACGAACAGAAATTAAATAAACAATCAATGCAAAAAAAACATGCAATAGATATTAATGTAAATTAATAAATAAATCTTAAAACAAGTGAAACTTAAATTGAATATGCAAATCAAGCTTGAAACGAACAAAAATCCCTACAAACAAGAGTTTGGGTATGGCCTCCTTCTCTCACTGTAAAAGTCTAAAACCTACTGCGTCATTGGCGCTTTACTGAAAACAAATTTTATGACAAATATATTCTTTGTACTTAATATTGAAAATAAACATTAAAATTATAATAACATTTTGAACTGATGGCCTTTCAGTAATTAATATCATTATACATCAAACATTCAGTTTAATTTATTAGCTCTTTTTAAAGTTGTTCAAAACGAATATAGTTTCACTACAAACAAGTATTTGGATACTGCCTCCTATCTTAACTGTAAATACAAACCAAAAGCCTACTGCGTCATTGGCGCTTAACTGAAAACGAATTTTATTACAAATATTTTCTTTCCCAGGTCTTACAGCATTGAAAATAAAATTACATTGAAATAAATTCTTTTTTTGAAGAACTTGAACTGATAGCGTTGTCGAAGAAACTTCAAAAAGGGCTCATGTGATTGAAAATTGAAATGGCTAGTGCCCTTTTTAATTGTCGAAAGTGATTTGAGGGCAACTAACCCTCCTGTCACGCCCACCTTTTCCCCAAACCCATCCAATCAAAATTTTTAGATATCCATTTTATTCAACGTAGTTGAAATTTTTGGAAATTAGGTCTTTAAGGATGACAACCCCTCCCACCACAGCCCTCAGGTCAAGGGTTGTAAGTTATGCCCTGGGGGCATATAAAGTTTTTGTTGAAAGTGTTGTCGTAGAAACTTCGAAAAGGGCTCATATGATTGAAAATTGGAATGACTAGTGCCATTTTTAATAGCCGAAAGTGATTGGATGGCAGCTAATATCCCTTCCAAGCCCACTATTTCCCCAATCACATCCAATCAAAATTTTGAGATAGCCATTTTGTTCAAAGTGGTTGAAAGGTCAGAAATATCAAAGAGGATATCACTCCCCCACGGCCCTCAGGGTAAGGGTTGTAAGTTATGCCCTTGGGGCATATAAGGTTTTTATTGAAAGCTTTGTCGTAGAAACTTGTAAAAGGGCTCGTTCGATTGGAAATTCAAAGGGCTAGTGCCCTTTTTAATAGTCGACAGTGATAGGAGGGCAACTAACCCCCTTCTCACACCTTTTCCCCAATCACATCCAATCAAAATTTTTAGATAATCATTTTTTCAACGTAGTTAAAAGTTTTAGAAATGAGGTCTTTGAGGATGATAACCCCCTCAGAGCCCTCGGGGCAAGGGTTGTAACTTATGCCCTGGGGGCATATAAGGTTTTATAGATAGTGATGTTCTATAAACTTCAGAAAGGGCTCATTCGATTGGAAATTAGAAGGGCTTGTGCCCTTTTTAATAGTCGAAAGTGATTGGAGGATAGCTAACATCCCTCTCGCACCCACCATTTCCCCAAACACATCCAATCAAAATTTTGAGATAGCCATTTTGTTCGACGTAGTTAAAAAGTCTGGAAATTTGTTTTTGAGATGACACTCCCCCCACAGCCCTCAGGGCAAGGATTAAGTTTGGTCCTTTGATTGAACGTAGATTTAAGTTCTGTAAATTAGGTCTTTGAGGATGACATCCCCCTCATTGCCCTCAGGGAAAGGATTAAGTTTGGCCCTTGAGGCATATAAGGTTTTTCATAGGCAGCGCAATAGCGCTGCCTAAGTAAAGAACGATGTTGGCACAATGTATTATTTTTTTTTTTTTTGTTTCCATACCAGGGCACTTCGTATCGAAGGAGTTGTCGTAGAAACTACGAAAAGGGCTCATTCGATTGGAAATTGGAGTGGCTAGTGCCCTTTTTCATAGTCGAAATTGATTGGAGGGCAACTAGTCCCCTCCCACGCCCATCATTCCCCCAAACACATCCAACCAAAATTTTGAGATAGCCATTTTGTTCAGCGTAGTTGATTTCCAGATAGAAAATATGTTATTGAGGAGGACACTCCCCCACAACCCTCGGAACAAGGGTCCTAAGTTATGCCCTGAGGGCATATAAGGACACTCCCACCACAGTCTTCAGGGCAAGAGTTATAAGTTAAGTCCTGGGGGCATATAAGTTTTATTGAAATCTTTGTCGTAGAAACTTGAAAAAGGGCTCATTCGATTGGAAATTCAAAGGTCTAGTGCCCTTTTTAATAGTCGAAAGTAATTGGAGGGCAACTAACCCCCCTCTCACGCACACCTTTTCCCCAATCACATCCAATCAAAATTTTTAGATAGCCATTTTTTAAACGTAGTTAAAAGTTTTAGAAATTAGGTTTTTGAGGATGATAACCCCCTCAGAGCCATCGGGGCAAGGGTCGTAAGTTATGCCCTGGTGGCATATAAGGTTTTTATAGATAGTGATGTCGTAGAGACTTCAAAAAGAGCTCATTCGATTGGAAATTAGAAGGGCTTATGCCCTTTTTAATAGTCGAAAGTGATTTGAGGATAACTAACACCCCTCTCAAACCCACCATTTCCCCAAACACATGCAATCAAAATTTTGAGATAGCCATTTGGTTCGACGTAGTTATAAAAGTCTGGAAATTATGTTTTTGAGGATGACACTCCCCCCACAGCCCTCAGGGCAAGGATTAAGTTAGGTCCTTGGGGCATATAAGGTTTTTCATAGGCAGCGCAATAGCGCTGCCTAAGTGAAGAACAATGTTGGCACAATGTATTATTATTTTTTTTTTTTTGGTTTCCATACCAGGGCCCTTCGTATCGAAGGAGTTGTCGTAGAAACTTCGAAAAGGCTCATTCGATTGGAAATTGGAGTGGCTTGTGCCCTTTTTAATAGTCGACCGTGATTGGAAGGCAACTACCCCCCCCCCCCACGCCCATCATTCCCCCAAACACATCCAATCAAAATTTTGAGATAGCATTTTTGTTCAGCGTAGTTGATTTCCAGATAGAAAATATGTTTTTGAGGAGGACACACCCCCACAACCCTCAGGGCAAGGATTTTAAGTTATGCCCTGAGGGCATATAAGGACGATGTTATCAAAATGTATTATTTTTTTTCCTTTAGAGCAGGGCACTTCGTATCGAAGAAGTTGTCGTAAAAACTGCGAAAAGGGATCATTCAATTGGAAATTGGAGTGGCTTGTGCCCTTTTTAATAGTCGAAAGTGATTGAAAGACAACTAACACCACTTCCACGCCCACAATTTCCCGAAAAACATCCAATCAAAATTTTGGATAACCATTCTGTTCAGCTTAATTGATTTCCAGATAGAAATTATGGTTTTGAGGAGGACACTCCCCGACTGCCTTCAGGGCAAGGTTTCTAAGTTATGCCCTGGGGACAAATAATGTTTTTATAGAAGACGATGTCGTAGAAACTTCAAAAAGGCTCATTCAATTGAAAATTCAAAGGGCTAGTGCCCTTTGTAATAGTCGAAAGTGATTGGGGGGCAACTAACCCCCCTCCCACGCCCACCTTTTCCCCAAACACATCCAATGAAAATTTTGAGATGGCCATTTCATTCTATGTAGATTTAAGTTCTGTAAATTAGGTCTTTGAGGATGACAACCCCCTCAGAGCCCTCAGGGCAAGGATTAAGTTTGGTCCTTGGGGCATATAAGGTTTTTCATAGGCAGCGCAATAGCTTTGCCTAAGTAAAGAATGATGTTGGCACAATGTATTATTATTTTATTTTTTTTTGGTTTCCATACCAGGGCACTTCGTATCGAAGGAGTTTTCGTAGAAACTTCGAAAAGGGCTCATTCGATTGGAAATTGGAGTGGCTATTGCTCTTTTCAATAGTCAAAATTGATTGGAGGGCAAGTAGCCCCCCCTCACACCCATCATTCCCCCAAACACATCCAATCAAAATTTTGAGATAGCCTTTTCGTTATGCGTATTTGAGTAGTATGTTACCATATACCTTTACGACTTTATGTTCCTTTCCATGCTATTCTACGACTATATGTTCCTTACCGTGCTATTCTACGGGACCTCTACAACTTTTCAAAGAGACCGAGTAGAACCTGTCAAAGACTTTGATAACCTCTAGCTTAAAGGCATCTCATCGGGTTTAATTAAGAATGCATCGTGTCTAGAATTGATTGGCATATGGTGTTAAATCATTTTGCGTAAAAGCTAACTCTATTTGCGAAAAAAGAGTATAGCATTTGCGAATTGGACTGTATGACCGATCTTAATTGAATGATAAGGATGTGAATGATCCTAATTAGTGATTGGATCGTATGAAGGTGGTAAAAAAAGGGGCTAAACTGATTATCAGTTAAGGTAACCCCTCGGGGTTGTTAACTCATAGCTTATTTATTATAAATTTGGAATACCATCAATCTATGAAAATGGTTAACAATGATAAAATGGTCTTGTAACTTGACCTAGCTTTACTTCTTCGATGTGTTCTGTATAATACACAAGTGGCGTTTGAACAGTGTTGTCAATTTAAAATAGAGTCTAACGTTATAGTATACTAAAAAGTTGATACTAAGAGAGATGTAGATGGCAAGAAAAGAGTTTTAATAAAGAAATTCAGAACAATCCATAGAAATCCTTACAAATCAAGTAGTGAGGTGTTTATGAGTACGAACCGTCAAGGATAATAAGCACCAATGACCCTAACCACCAGGGACCTCAACCCCCAAAGGTCCCTATCCCCAAACTCCAAAGGACCCCTCCCCCCAACTTTTTGCCCCTCCCCCCCCCAAATTTTTTTTGAATTTTTTTTAGTTTTTTTAACTTTTTTTATTATTTTTTTTTAACGTGATATCTTTTTCAACTTTTGTTTTACATCTCTTAGAATGACATGAAACATACGTAAAACATAAAAAATTCACATTTAATATTTTCCAACTTCAAAATGGGAATGATATAGATATATGTGTCGCGACTTTTACTATTAGAAAAATAATGTTTGTAGTGACCTTTTTTTGACATTTTTTTCAACTTTTTTTTAACATCTAAATCATATCTGAAAAATAGAACGACACTTTTGATTTAAATTTTAAAGCATATGCTTGTGCATACCCATTCTCCTATTGATGAGGACTGATAGTTCTCATTCAATATTTTTTCATGAAAAACAAACTATTTTTTCTAACTAAATTTTTTTTGGACTTCGAAATTATTCAACTTTTTTTCAACTTTTTTTTTACATCTCTTAATCATAAATTGACAAAATCTATGTGTTAGAGTGAATAATTTTTTTATCAAAATCTTTTGTCAGATACATCGGATAAAATTGACAGAATCTAAGTACCAGAGTGAATAAATGCTTTATCGACATCCTTTGTTGGATAAAATTGCCAAAATCTAAGTATCAGAGTGATTAAATTCTATATCAACATCCTTTTCTCGGATATATAGGATAAAATTGACGAAATCTAAGTGTTAGAGTGAATAAATTATTTTTTCAACATCTTTTGCCAGACACATCGGATAAAATTGACAAAATCTAAGTGTCAGAGTGAATAAGTTTTTTTTATCAACATCCTTTGTCAGATACATCGAATAAAATTGACAAAATCTAGATATCAGAGTGAATAAATGCTTTAACAACATCCTTTATCGGATATGTTGGATAAAATTGCCAAAATCTAAGTATCAGAGTGATTAAATTCTATATCAACATCCTTTTCTCGGATACATAGGATAAAATTGACAAAATCTAAGTGTTAGATTGAATAATTTTTTTATCTACATCCTTTGCCTGATACATCGGATAAAATTGACAAAATCTAAGTGTCAGAGTGAATAAGTTTTTTTTATCAACATCCTTTGTCAGATACATCGAATAAAATTGACAAAATGTAAATATCAGAGTGAATAAATACTTTATCAACATCCTTTATCGGATATGTCGGATAAAATTGATAAAATCTAAGTATCAGAGTGATTAAAATCTAAGTATCAGAGTGATTAAATTCCATATCAACACCCCTTTCTCGGATACATGGGATAAAATTGACAAAATCCACACAAAAATTAACACCATATGCCAATCAATTCTAGACACGATGCATTCTTAATCAAACCCGATGAGATGCCTTTAAGCAAGAGGTTATCAAACTCTTTGACAGGTTCTACTCACACTCTTTGAAAAGGTATAGAGGTCCCGTAGAATAGCACGGTAAGGAACATAAAGTCGTAGAATAGCATGGGAAGGAACATAAAGTCGTAGAATAGCATGGGAAGGACCATAAAGTCGTAGAAGTATAAGGTAACATACTACGTATTTCATTTCATTTCTCCAAACATATCCAATCAAAATTTTGAGATAGCCATTTTGTTCCACGCAGTTTAAAGCTCAAGAACTTATACCTTTGAGCAGGACACTCCCCCCAAGAGCAAGGGTTTAAGTTATGCCCTGGGGGCATATAAGTTTTATTGAAATCTGCGTCGTAGATATTTGAAAAAGGGCTCATTCGATTGGAAATTCAAAGGTCTTTTGCCCTTTTTAATAGTCGAAAGTAATTGGAGGGCAACTAACCCTCCTCTCACGCCCACCTTTTCCCCAATCACATCCAATCAAAATTTTTAGATAGCCATTTTTTCCACGTAGTTAAAAGTTTTAGAAAGTAGGTCTTTGACGATGCCATTTTCTTTAACGTAGTTTTAAGTTCTGTAAATTAGGTCTTTGAGGATGACAACCCCCTCACAGCCCTCAGGGCAAGGGTTGTAAGTTATGCCCTGAGGGCATATAAGGTTTTTATAGAAGACGTTGTCGTAGAGACTTCAAAAAGGACTCATTCGATTAGAAATTGAAATGGCTAATGCCCTTTTTAATAGTCATAAGTAATTGAAAGGCAACTAACAACCCTTCCACTCCCACCATTTCCCCATGCACATTCAATCAAAATTTTGAGATAACCATTTTGTTCCACGGAGTTTAAAGTTCAGGAAATTATACATTTGAGTAGGACAGTCCTCCCACAGTCTTCAGGGCAAGGGTTTATAAGTTATGCCATGGGGGCATATAAGTTTTATTGAAACCTTTGTCGTAGATACTTGAAAAAGGGCTCATTCGATTGGGAATTCAAAAGTCTACTGCCTTTTTAATAGTCAGAAGTAATTGGAGGGCAACTAACCCTCCTCTCACGCCCACCTTTTCCCCAATCACATCCAACCAAAATTTGAACGATATCTGAACGATGTTGGCACAATGTATTTTTTTTTCCATACCAGGGCACTTCGTATCGAAGGAGTTGTCGTAGAAACTTCGAAAAGGGCTCATTCGATTGGAAATTGGAATGGCTAGTGCCCTTTTTAATAGTCAAAATTGATTGGAGGGCAACTAGCCCCCCCCCCCCTCACACACATCATTCCCCAAAACACATCCAATGAAAATTTTGATATAGCCATTTTGGTCAGAGCAGTCGATTTTCACATAGAAAATATGTTTTTGAGGAGGACACTCCCCCACAACCCTCGGGTCAAGGGTTTTATGTTATGCCCTGAGGGCATATAAGAACGATGTTAGCACAATGTATTATTTTTTTTCCTTTAGAGCAGGGCACGTCGTATCGGGAAGTTGTCGTAGAAACTTCAAAAAGAGCTCATTCAATTGGAAATTGGAGCAGCTTGTGCCCTTTTTAATGGTCGAAAGTGATTGGAAGGCAACTAACACCCCTTCCACGCCCACCATTTCCCGAAACACATCCAATCAACATTTTGGATAGCCATTTTGTTCAGCGTAGTTGATTTACAGATAGAAATTATATTTTTGAGGAGGACACTCCCCCACAGCCTTCAGGGCAAGGGTTGTAAGTTATGCCCTGGGGGGATATAATGTTTTTATAGAAGGTGTTGTCGTAGAAAAACTTCAAAAAGGCTCATTCGATTGGACATTGAAAGGGCTAGTGCTCTTTTTAATAGTCGAAAATGATTGAAGGGCAACTAACCCCCCTCTCACGCCCACCTTTTCCCCAAACACATCCAATCAAAATTTTGAGATAGCCATTTCATTCAACGTAAATTTAAGTTCTGTAAATTTGGTCTTTGAGGATGACAGCCCCCTCACAGCCCTCAGGGTAAGGATTAAGTTTGGTCCTTGGGGCATATAAGGTTTTTCATAGGCAGCGCAATTGCGCTGCCTAAGTAAAGAACGATGTTGGCACAATGTATTATTTAGTTATTTATTTATTTTTTTCGGTGTCCACACCAGGGCACTTCGTATCGAAGGAGTTGTCGTAGAAACTTCGAAACTTCGATTGGAAATTGCAGTAGCTAGTGACCTTTTTAATAGTCGAAATAGATTTGAGGGCAACTAGTCCCCCTCACGCCTATCATTCCCCCAAACACATTCAATCAAAATTTTGAGATAGCCATTTTGTTCAGCGTGGTTGATTTCCAGATAGAAAATATATTTTTGAGGAGGACACTCCCCCACAACCCTCGGGGCAAGGATTTTAAGTTATGTCCTGAGGGCATGTAAGGATACTCCCCCCACAGTCTTCAGGGCAAGGGTTATAAGTTATGCCCTGGGGTATATAAGTTTTATTGAAATCTTTGTCGTAAAAACTTGAAAAAGGGCTCATTCGATTGGATATTCAAAGGTCTAGTGTTCTTTTTAATAGTCGAAAGTGATTGGAGAGCAACTAACCCCCCTCTCACGCCCACCTTTTCCCCAATCACATCCAATCAAAATTTTTAGATAGCCATTTTTTCAACGTAGTTTAAAAGTTTTAGAAATTAGATCTTTGAGGATGATAGCCCCCTCAGAGCCCTCGGGGCAAGGGCTGTAAGTTATGACCTGGGGGCATATAAGGTTTTTATAGATAGTGATGTTGTAGAAACTTCAAAAAGGGCTCGTTCGATTGGAAATTAGAAAGGCTTGTGCTCTTTTTAATAGTCGAAAGTGATAGGACGACAACTAACACCCCTCTCAAACCCACCATTTCCCCAAACCCACCATTTCCCCAAACCCACCATTTCCCCAAACACAGCCAATCAAAATTTTGAGATAGCCATTTTGTTCGACGTAGTTAAAAAGTCTGGAAATTATGTTTTTGAGGATGACGCTCCCCCCACAGCCCTCAGGGCAAGGATTAAGTTAGGTCCTTGGGGCATATAAGGTATTTCATAGGCAGCGCAATAAAGAACGATGTTGGCACAAAGTATTATTTATTTATTTATTTATTTTTTGGTTTCCATATCAGGGCACTTCGTATTAAGGAGTTTTCGCAAAAAACTTCGAAAAGGGCTCATTCGATTGGAAATTGGAGTGGCTAGTGCTCTTTTTACTTGTCGAAATTGATGGAAGGGCAACTAGAACCACCCCCCCCCCCACACACACCAAACACATCCAATCAAAGTTATGATAGAGACATTTTGTTCAGCGTTTTTGATTTTCACATAGAAAATATGTTATTGAGGAGGAAACTCCCCCACAACCCTCGGGGCAAGAGTTTTAAGTTATGCCCTGAGGGTATATATGAACGATGTTAGCACAATGTATTATTTTTTCCTTTACAGCAGGGCACTTCGTATCGAAGAAGTGTTCGTAGAGAAACTTCGAAAAGGGCTCATTCAATTGGAAATTGGAGTAGCTTGTGCCCTTTTTAATAGTAGAAAGTGATTGGAAGGCAACTAACACCCCTTCCACGCCCACCATTTCTCGAAACACATCCAATCAAAATTTTTGATAGCCATTTTGTTCAGCTTAATTGATTTCCAGATAGAAATTATGTTTTGGAGGAGGACACTCCCCCAAAGCCTTCAGCACAAGGGCTGTAAGTTATGCCCTGGGGGCATATAATGTTTTTATAGAAGGCGTTGTCATAGAAACTTCAAAAAAGGCTCATTCGATTGGAAATTCAAATGGCTAGTGCCCTTTTTAATAGTCGAAAGTGATTGGATTGCAACTAAACCCCCTCTCACGCCCAACTTTTTCCCAAACACATCCAATCAAAATTTTGAGATAGCCATTTTATTCAACGTAGCTCTTTTTGAAGTCTCTACAACATCACTATCTACAAAAACCTTATATGCCCCCAGGTCATAACTTACAACCCTTGCCCCGAGGATTCTAAGGGGGTTATCATCCTCAAAGACCTAATTTCTAAAACTTTTAACTACGTTGAAAAAATGACTATCTAAAAATTTAGATTGGATATTATTGAGAAATGGTGGGCGTGAGAGGGGGTTAGTTGCCCTCCAATCACTTTCAACTATTAAAAAAGGGCACTAGACCTTTGAATTTCCAATCGAATGAGCCCTTTTTCAAATATATACGACGCAGATTTCACTTTCAACAAAATAGATTTAAGATTTCAACAAAATTGTTTGGGACAAGAAAAAAAAACCTAAAATAATGTCGTGAAATCATTTTCAACACTCAGAGCAGGGGGGGGCGCTGGGATTGAATCATAGAGAAACAACGAATTTACTTTTAAAAAAAATGTGACTCAAAGACGTTTCGTTCTTTTCACTGGCTTGAAATTGCATACAAACGAGCCAATCAGGTGTTACAATCCTTTTGTTTGCTCAAAATTCGACAAAGCAACGACGGTTAGGCTAGTTTATTTTGCATGATATTTCTAAAGCCAATTAAGATGAAGAAATGTCTTCAAAGTCAAGGCTATAAGAAAAAAAAGTTCTGGATATTTTTGTCAGTTTGTAGTTTACGCACTAATATCAATATCAGTAACGATTCTATTTGAACTTTCTCCAAGTTGATCAAATTGGTCTCTAAACGGTTCATGATAAAAAAAATAGTTTGGGACAAGAAAAAAAAACCTAAAATAATGTCGTGAAATCATTTTCAACACTCAGAGCAGGGGGGCGCTGGGATTGAATCATAGAGAAACAACGAATTTACTTGTAAAAAAAATGTGACTCAAAGACGTTTCGTTCTTTTCACTGGCTTGAAATTGCATACAAACGAGCCAATCAGGTGTTACAATCCTTTTGTTTGCTCAAAATTCGACAAAGCAACGACGGTTAGGCTAGTTTATTTTGCATGATATTTCTAAAGCCAATTAAGATGAAGAAATGTCTTCAAAGTCAAGGCTATAAGAAAAAAAAGTTCTGGATATTTTTGTCAGTTTGTAGTTTACGCACTAATATCAATATCAGTAACGATTCTATTTGAACTTTCTCCAAGTTGATCAAATTGGTCTCTAAACGGTTCATGATAAAAAAATAGTTTGGAACAAGAAAAAAAACCTAAAATAATGTCGTGAAATCATTTTCAACACTCAGAGCAGGGGGGCGCTGGGATTGAATCATAGAGAAACAACGAATTTACTTGTAAAAAAAATGTGACTCAAAGACGTTTCGTTCTTTTCACTGGCTTGAAATTGCATACAAACGAGCCAATCAGGTGTTACAATCCTTTTGTTTGCTCAAAATTCGACAAAGCAACGACGGTTAGGCTAGTTTATTTGCATGATATTTCTAAAGCCAATTAAGATGAAGAAATGTCTTCAAAGTCAAGGCTATAAGAAAAAAAAAGTTCTGGATATTTTTGTCAGTTTGTAGTTTACGCACTAATATCAATATCAGTAACGATTCTATTTGAACTTTCTCCAAGTTGATCAAATTGGTCTCTAAACGGTTCATGATAAAAAAAATAGTTTGGGACAAGAAAAAAAACCTAAAATAATGTCGTGAAATCATTTTCAACACTCAGAGCAGGGGGGCGCTGGGATTGAATCATAGAGAAACAACGAATTTACTTTAAAAAAAATGTGACTCAAAGACGTTTCGTTCTTTTCACTGGCTTGAAATTGCATACAAACGAGCCAATCAGGTGTTACAATCCTTTTGTTTGCTCAAAATTCGACAAAGCAACGACGGTTAGGCTAGTTTATTTTGCATGATATTTCTAAAGCCAATTAAGATGAAGAAATGTCTTCAAAGTCAAGGCTATAAGAAAAAAAAGTTCTGGATATTTTTGTCAGTTTGTAGTTTACGCACTAATATCAATATCAGTAACGATTCTATTTGAACTTTCTCCAAGTTGATCAAATTGGTCTCTAAACGGTTCATGATAAAAAAATAGTTTGGGACAAGAAAAAAAAAACCTAAAATAATGTCGTGAAATCATTTTCAACACTCAGAGCAGGGGGGCGCTGGGATTGAATCATAGAGAAACAACGAATTTACTTTAAAAAAAAATGTGACTCAAAGACGTTTCGTTCTTTTCACTGGCTTGAAATTGCATACAAACGAGCCAATCAGGTGTTACAATCCTTTTGTTTGCTCAAAATTCGACAAAGCAACGACGGTTAGGCTAGTTTATTTTGCATGATATTTCTAAAGCCAATTAAGATGAAGAAATGTCTTCAAAGTCAAGGCTATAAGAAAAAAAAGTTCTGGATATTTTTGTCAGTTTGTAGTTTACGCACTAATATCAATATCAGTAACGATTCTATTTGAACTTTCTCCAAGTTGATCAAATTGGTCTCTAAACGGTTCATGATAAAAAAAATAGTTTGGGACAAGAAAAAAAAACCTAAAATAATGTCGTGAAATCATTTTCAACACTCAGAGCAGGGGGGCGCTGGGATTGAATCATAGAGAAACAACGAATTTACTTTTAAAAAAAATGTGACTCAAAGACGTTTCGTTCTTTTCACTGGCTTGAAATTGCATACAAACGAGCCAATCAGGTGTTACAATCCTTTTGTTTGCTCAAAATTCGACAAAGCAACGACGGTTAGGCTAAAGTTCTGGATATTTTTGTCAGTTTGTAGTTTACGCACTAATATCAATATCAGTAACGATTCTATTTGAACTTTCTCCAAGTTGATCAAATTGGTCTCTAAACGGTTCATGATAAAAAAAATAGTTTGGGACAAGAAAAAAAAACCTAAAATAATGTCGTGAAATCATTTTCAACACTCAGAGCAGGGGGGCGCTGGGATTGAATCATAGAGAAACAACGAATTTACTTTTAAAAAAATGTGACTCAAAGACGTTTCGTTCTTTTCACTGGCTTGAAATTGCATACAAACGAGCCAATCAGGTGTTAAAATCCTTTTGTTTGCTCAAAATTCGACAAAGCAACGACGGTTAGGCTAAAGTTCTGGATATTTTTGTCAGTTTGTAGTTTACGCACTAATATCAATATCAGTAACGATTCTATTTGAACTTTCTCCAAGTTGATCAAATTGGTCTCTAAACGGTTCATGATAAAAAAAATAGTTTGGGACAAGAAAAAAAAACCTAAAATAATGTCGTGAAATCATTTTCAACACTCAGAGCAGGGGGGCGCTGGGATTGAATCATAGAGAAACAACGAATTTACTTTTTAAAAAAATGTGACTCAAAGACGTTTCGTTCTTTTCACTGGCTTGAAATTGCATACAAACGAGCCAATCAGGTGTTAAAATCCTTTTGTTTGCTCAAAATTCGACAAAGCAACGACGGTTAGGCTAAAGTTCTGGATATTTTTGTCAGTTTGTAGTTTACGCACTAATATCAATATCAGTAACGATTCTATTTGAACTTTCTCCAAGTTGATCAAATTGGTCTCTAAACGGTTCATGATAAAAAAAATAGTTTGGGACAAGAAAAAAAAACCTAAAATAATGTCGTGAAATCATTTTCAACACTCAGAGCAGGGGGGCGCTGGGATTGAATCATAGAGAAACAACGAATTTACTTTTTAAAAAAAATGTGACTCAAAGACGTTTCGTTCTTTTCACTGGCTTGAAATTGCATACAAACGAGCCAATCAGGTGTTAAAATCCTTTTGTTTGCTCAAAATTCGACAAAGCAACGACGGTTAGGCTAAAGTTCTGGATATTTTTGTTAGTTTGTAGTTTACGCACTAATATCAATATCAGTAACGATTCTATTTGAACTTTCTCCAAGTTGATCAAATTGGTCTCTAAACGGTTCATGATAAAAAAAATAGTTTGGGACAAGAAAAAAAAACCTAAAATAATGTCGTGAAATCATTTTCAACACTCAGAGCAGGGGGGCGCTGGGATTGAATCATAGAGAAACAACGAATTTACTTTTAAAAAAATGTGACTCAAAGACGTTTCGTTCTTTTCACTGGCTTGAAATTGCATACAAACGAGCCAATCAGGTGTTAAAATCCTTTTGTTTGCTCAAAATTCGACAAAGCAACGACGGTTAGGCTAAAGTTCTGGATATTTTTGTTAGTTTGTAGTTTACGCACTAATATCAATATCAGTAACGATTCTATTTGAACTTTCTCCAAGTTGATCAAATTGGTCTCTAAACGGTTCATGATAAAAAAAATAGTTTGGGACAAGAAAAAAAAACCTAAAATAATGTCGTGAAATCATTTTCAACACTCAGAGCAGGGGGGCGCTGGGATTGAATCATAGAGAAACAACGAATTTACTTTTAAAAAAAATGTGACTCAAAGACGTTTCGTTCTTTTCACTGGCTTGAAATTGCATACAAACGAGCCAATCAGGTGTTAAAATCCTTTTGTTTGCTCAAAATTCGACAAAGCAACGACGGTTAGGCTAAAGTTCTGGATATTTTTGTTAGTTTGTAGTTTACGCACTAATATCAATATCAGTAACGATTCTATTTGAACTTTCTCCAAGTTGATCAAATTGGTCTCTAAACGGTTCATGATAAAAAAAATAGTTTGGGACAAGAAAAAAAAACCTAAAATAATGTCGTGAAATCATTTTCAACACTCAGAGCAGGGGGGCGCTGGGATTGAATCATAGAGAAACAACGAATTTACTTGTAAAAAAAATGTGACTCAAAGACGTTTCGTTCTTTTCACTGGCTTGAAATTGCATACAAACGAGCCAATCAGGTGTTAAAATCCTTTTGTTTGCTCAAAATTCGACAAAGCAACGACGGTTAGGCTAAAGTTCTGGATATTTTTGTTAGTTTGTAGTTTACGCACTAATATCAATATCAGTAACGATTCTATTTGAACTTTCTCCAAGTTGATCAAATTGGTCTCTAAACGGTTCATGATAAAAAAAATAGTTTGGGACAAGAAAAAAAAACCTAAAATAATGTCGTGAAATCATTTTCAACACTCAGAGCAGGGGGGCGCTGGGATTGAATCATAGAGAAACAACGAATTTACTTTTAAAAAAAATGTGACTCAAAGACGTTTCGTTCTTTTCACTGGCTTGAAATTGCATACAAACGAGCCAATCAGGTGTTAAAATCCTTTTGTTTGCTCAAAATTCGACAAAGCAACGACGGTTAGGCTAAAGTTCTGGATATTTTTGTTAGTTTGTAGTTTACGCACTAATATCAATATCAGTAACGATTCTATTTGAACTTTCTCCAAGTTGATCAAATTGGTCTCTAAACGGTTCATGATAAAAAAAATAGTTTGGGACAAGAAAAAAAACCTAAAATAATGTCGTGAAATCATTTTCAACACTCAGAGCAGGGGGGGGCGCTGGGATTGAATCATAGAGAAACAACGAATTTACTTTAAAAAAAATGTGACTCAAAGACGTTTCGTTCTTTTCACTGGCTTGAAATTGCATACAAACGAGCCAATCAGGTGTTACAATCCTTTTGTTTGCTCAAAATTCGACAAAGCAACGACGGTTAGGCTAAAGTTCTGGATATTTTTGTTAGTTTGTAGTTTACGCACTAATATCAATATCAGTAACGATTCTATTTGAACTTTCTCCAAGTTGATCAAATTGGTCTCTAAACGGTTCATGATAAAAAAATAGTTTGGGACAAGAAAAAAAAACCTAAAATAATGTCGTGAAATCATTTTCAACACTCAGAGCGGGGGGGGGGCGCTGGGATTGAATATAGAGAAACAACGAATTTACTTTAAAAAAAATGTGACTCAAAGACGTTTCGTTCTTTTCACTGGCTTGAAATTGCATACAAACGAGCCAATCAGGTGTTACAATCCTTTTGTTTGCTCAAAATTCGACAAAGCAACGACGGTTAGGCTAGTTTATTTTTCATGATATTTCTAAAGCCAATTAAGATGAAGAAATGTCTTCAAAGTCAAGGCTATAAAAAAAAAAGTTCTGGATATTTAGGTCATTTTGTAGTTTACGCACTAATATCAATATCAGTAACGATTCTATTTGAACTTTCTCCAAGTTGATCAAATTGGTCTCTAAACAGTTCATGATAAAAAAATAGTTTGGGACAAGAAAAAAAAACCTAAAATAATGTCGTGAAATCATTTTCAACACTCAGAGCAGGGGGGCGCTGGGATTGAATCATAGAGAAACAACGAATTTACTTGTAAAAAAAATGTGACTCAAAAACCAGTCTGGTTGAAAAACTTGGGGTGGAAACAAACTTGTGTGGGGAATCCCCGCTCATACTGCTCGCTTTTTTGCAATGCAAGTTAAATATAATTATTACTAATAAAAACGTTCGTAAATAAAATTAAACAAGTTTCGAGAAGCCATTTAACCAAATAAAAGTAAAATTAATATGCAAATTTTGTTTTAATTATTTATGTACGGTGAGCCAAAATCAAAACCTGCATTAATTCAAAAACGTTCAAAAATTAAATTAAAAAACAAGTTTTTTAACTGAAAGTAAGGAACGACGTTAAAACTTAAAACGAGCAGAAATTATTCCGTACATGAAAGGGGCTGTCTCCTCCTCAACGCCTCGCTCTTTACGCTAAAGTTTGACTCTGTCTTACAACTTTATTTGTTAAAACAATAAAAAACTTTAGCGTAAAGAGCGAGGCGTTGAGGAGGGGACAGCCCCTTTCATATAGGAATAATTTCTGTTCGTTTTAAGTTTTAACGTCGTTCCTTACTTTCAGTAAAAAAAAAAATTTTATTTATTTAATAACTAATAATAGATGACTTATAATACATCTTATAATAGATGAAATATAAAAAACTTTAAGTGTTATTTTTCATTTTAAAGTTTCGTTAAGTTTTTCTTCTGGCCTCCTTCAGTTTTAAGGAGATTTGATGGCATAAAAATCATGTCGTGAGTCTCAACGTCGGCTGACCGTCTCAGAAACAAAGGACCCATTATCAAATTTTCCCAGCACCACAGGGATCACTCAAAATAATTTTGCAAAAATTAATAGGGGATCTTATTTATGTCAACAGTTCGAAAAGTTAACGAGGGGCTAGTTTTAAATAAAGAAAAGGTATAGTCCCTTACTTATTTTTAAGCAAAACGCTGTCTATCTTGACGATCTTTAATGTTTCCCAAGCAGGCATGCTATGATATTCTTAGGAACTACCCTTTCCAGAAAAAAATCGCTCCGTTCAATCGAAAAACAAAATTTACGCTTTAATGATGTAAGTTTCATTAAATCTGGACATAGCCACCTTTGGCACAAAACGAGAGAAGTTAAATTCTAAGAATTCCAGGAAAGCAGATGTTGTATTTAAATTTTCTGCGGTTTATTCGGACGTCTTATCCAAGCTTTACAAGCTACAGCAAGATGGCCTGATTAATTATTAATAGTTTGGCCCCGCACGCGAACTAAAAAACGTTTATAATGGAGGAGATGGGATGATCCTTTACGGTAATGAATCCAGTTAGTATATCCGTAAAAGATGAAGTATTTCTTGAGATTTTTATAGCTGAGATTTAGTTGTATTCATCTATCGAATTAAAATTTAGAAATTTCGTTTAAGGATGCTTTAGACTAAAAATGAGCTGAAAATTGATTGGAATTGCCGAAAAAAGGACAATTTTCTAATTTTTTGTGTAAAGTAGATCCTTTTCTAAGAGAAATTCTAAGCAATACCATAATTGTCACTCGGTGAAGCAATCGATTTGAGACTAATGAATCCTCTCATATAACTATCTTGTTCGTTTGGTGCAAGTTACAGCTGCAGGCTTGAGGCATAATCACTTCTTTCAGAGGGAACATATACCTTAAACACGCGAAAATACTCGAAATTGCGGAAAAAATAGTTCAAAACCGAATCTGTGGATACACAGGAAATAGGGCATTCCAACTGTTCATTTGGTTAATAACTTACTTTATCAAACAGCCAAAAGTAGCCGGCAGAAGTACTGTATGGGAAAGCGCGGCACTTTTCGTTTCGCCATCTCTAATAATAATTTTAGTATACAAAGGTCACAGATTTGCGCGAAAGCATCAAATAAGCAAAAAGTGCATTATGGGCGGGACTTAAGTCAAAATGTCACCGTTAAATTTCACGCTATCAATCCGGTACTGCTATTTTCCATGTGATTTATCACACGTACCGTGAGAGTAACGCAATGATTTTTTTTAAACATCCATTCAATTCAATTGGCAATACTAGGTCATATGCTTGTTTTAATATCGGCCAAATCCGTCGGAGCCATTGAATTCTGACGGAATTCAAAATTACTGCTTAAATAATTCTTTGACTGAAACCTAGTTTCTAAAAATAAAAAAAAATAGACGAAAAAAAAAATTAAACTTCACTGTGTGGGTTGAATAGATCTAATTGATCAAAACAATTACGCAATGAACAGTAAGTATGGGCTGGTGTGACAATGCTGGTCTATGGGCTGGCTGTTTTTTGGAAAAACTGCCACTCTAATTTCAATATAAGTATTTGCAAAGCAGAATCTGCCTTTATTGCTCATCCCAAGTATTTTAAATCTAAAGTTTAATGGATCCATAAATAGTTTTCAGTATAAGAACAAAAAACTAAACAAAGAGTAAAAAAACGACAAACAACAAACGAGATCTTTCATTAGTATAAGAGCATTTTTATAACTTTGGAAAAAAGGGAAAATACCCTGAAAAGGGAGGTAGTCAAGTTCAATGGGTTTATTAACAAGTTCAATGGGTTTAAGTTCAATGGGTTTATTCACAAATGAAAATAATAAATCACACATAATCAAAATACTCAGTCCATTCCTGGACGCTGAGAACCAAAATCATAGTCTTGATAGAAATTTCCATAATCAGATTCTACATGTCACGGAACTTTGAAAGAGATGTATTCACAAACTAAAAAATTTCTTATTTTCTCGTGAAGGCTTGCTACTGATGCATGATTTTTTTTTTTTTTTTTTTTTTTTTTTTTTTTTTTTTTTTTTTTTTTTTTTTTTTTTTTACCGAGAACGATTGTATTGAATACGTGGATCAGAAAATATTTGAGGGAGGGGGAGGGGGGAAGGGGTGACGTGTTGACCAGGTATCTCCACTGGTGCCGTACTAAGTAATAAAGCAAGTTCTGCTCCGAAAAAACTCTGGTTTCAACTATATTCTGTTGCAAAGCAACAAATTTGGGCCGAACAGCACCATTATTCTACCGAGAAAAAGTTTTGAGACAGTCATACTGATTAAAACTATTGAGAAACTATTTATATGCTAGTTACTTCCTACGTAGATAACATTGGGGGAATGTATCCACTAACTCTGCTTCATCTGCAATTATATATCTGAGTTAGTAGTGTAATACTGAGGGAATGACAGCTGGCCTCGAACTGCTAAAATATTGTGAGTCAAAAATAAAATACTACATTTATAAGCTCATCTGTATTGAGAGTGAAGGGGTGAGGAGCTTACCTGTATTGAGAGGGAAGGGGTGATACCACCGGAACTATATTTGGATGATAGCATTTGATAGGCTGATGTCTTTCCTCCCTTGAAAAATCTAAAAAGTATGACCTAATCGAATTTTTGGTATTTCAGCCCCCTCCCATTAATAAATGTATTAAGGTGATCACTTTTTATCAGGTATTTTTGAAGTGTCGCGGTGCAATATTTGAAATTTAGTGGAAAGGCGAATCGCTGAGGGGGATGTCATCCCACTCGACATGATACTCGAATATGATACTACGAATCAACACAAAATAAATAGAAGCGCAATTTTTTTCCATTTAAATTTAAGCTCCATATTACAACTGAAAACGAAAAAGAAGTATTCTCACTCCTCTGCTGTTCTTTATGGTAAAGTTTTAATTGCAATTTTTAAGACATTACAAATGTAAACGAGTCTTAACATAGCGCTATACTGTCTTTTATAAAATACTTGTTTTTCTGTTATTTAGTAACTCGCAATGAACAACAACTACAGAGAAATAGATGCACCTACTATGGCTACAGTTTCCTTTCCAAGTTAAAAACAAAATCAATGTGTTATAATTCTCACGCGGCTCAGTTCTCCTTTTTATTTCAAAAATTTATAAGTTTTAATATGGAATAGATAAAGGGCGTGACAACCATCGAGGAGTCACAGACTTTCAGAAATAGCACACCCGAGGTGGCGCACGGCAAGCGTTGCGAAAGTGTGCCAAGCGTGACGGGACTGTAACAAGCGTTGTGGGGATTGTGCCAAGCGCAGTAAAATTGTTTCGAAGGTGATGGAACTGTGCATGTGACTGTGATTTACACCAGCTGGCGAATAGTCAACCCACAGAGAACGACTTCGACCGATTTATAGATAGAAGGACTATGGTTTCCAAGATTCCAAAATTGGATCTGCTAATCAGGAAAAACATAATAGGCCTATTTGAAGTTTTCAGCTAGTTATAGACTTAATTAATTCAACTATCAATAGCATTAATTGTCTGCTGTGCAATATCCAGTGATGCTGAAGAGCATGTGCATGAATTGGAAAGTATTGTAGAAAGGGGAGGTGGTAATTGCCCCCTAAATTTTTCACCCCCGCCCCTGACTTTAGATCCAGCGTATCACCTTATTGTAGAGTTTTTAAGCTCCTATCAGCAAATATGTGGAATTTTGCATTTTTTGCCAGAAGAAAAATCACGGATGCGTGTTTAATCTTTTTCATTTTTTATTTTCCCTAGGGGGATTGTGTCGAACCAATGATCCTGCTCCTAGAGCATCAGAAGAGGTCTTGTTTGAACGGTCACTATAAGTTCTAGTGGCCTTTTTAAGGGACCAAAAAGATTGAATGGCAACTAACCCCCCTCCCACACCCTTTTCCCCCGAATCGTCTGATCAAAATTTTGAGATAGCCATTTTGTTCAACATGGTTGAAAGGTCCAAAAACCATGCCTTTGGAGATAACATGACCCCCCCCCCAGTGCCCCTTGGGAAAGGTTCTTAATTTATAAGGTTTGTCCATTGTTTACGTATAGTATTTATTATTGGGAAGTTTGCATATATTTGTGGTTTTTTTTTGGGGGGGGAGGGGGCTGAATTTTATACTGCTGCTAGTACTACTAACAACTTACCGCAGCACCAAGCCGCCTGAGGCAAACACAGATACGCACGCTCCTCCTACATCCCAATCTATTCAGAGCTTCCCTTTTTACACCCTCCCAGGAAGTTCCCATTTCCTTTCAATCTTTCTTTACGATATTAAATAAAAAAAACAAGTTTTTAAACTGAAAGTAAGGAGCGACAATAAAACTTAAAACGAACAGAAGTTATTCCGTATATGAAAGGGACTGTCCCCTCCTCAACGCCTCGCTCTTTACGCTAAAGTTTTTTATTGTTTTAAAAAATAAAGTTGTGAGACAGAGTCAAACTTTAGCGTAAAGAGCGAGGCGTTGAGGAGGGGACATTCCCTTTCATATACGGAATAATTTCTGTTCGTTTGAAGTTTTATTGTTGCTCCTTACTTTCAGTTTAAAAACTTGTTTTTTTTATTTAATTTTTGAACGTTTTTGAATAAATGCAGGTTTTGATCTTGGCTCACCGTACATGAATAATTAAAACAAAATTTTCATATTAATTTACTTTTATTTAGTTAAATGGCTTTCTCGAAACTTGTTTAATTTTATTTACGAACGTTTTTATTAGTAATAAATATACGTAACTTACGAATTAACTTACATAACGAACTTCTATATTCATATATTTTTAATTTGTTTATTAGGGGGTTCGCCCTCTAGTCAATACCTTGCTCTTTAAGCGAAAGTTCGAATTTTGTTCCAATTCTTTAAAAATGACCGCTTAATCACAAAGGCCGTTAATTAGAATAAATAGCTCTTATGAAAGTACTAAAAAATCTTTGGCTTAAAGAGCGAGGTATTGACTACGGGGTGAACCCAATCATATATGTAATATTTTCTGTTCGTTTGAAGTTTCGATGTTGCTGCTATTGCAGTTGAAATACTTGTTTTTTTATATTAAATTTCTGATCTTTTTTTAAATAATGCTGGGAAGTCCGGCGTCCCCTTCATAGCAATGTCCCTTCCCCCATGAAAACTTCCTTCATGGAAAGATCCTCCCACATAACCCCCGACCCACCCACCCCCCACTACCAGGAAAAATCTCCCCTGAAAACGTCTGTATACTTCCAAATAGCCAATACTATATGTTAACATTGGGTAAAGTTCATAACTTTCAGCCCTCCCCCCGGGAAGTTCGGGGGATTAAGTCATCCTAAAAGACATACTTATTATATTTTCGAACATGCTGAACAAAATGGCTATCTCAAAATTTTGATCAGGTGACTTTGGGAAAAAAATAAGCGTGGGAGGGGGCCTAGTTGCCCTCCATTTTTTTTGGTCACTTAAAAAGGGCACTAGAACTTTTAATTTCCATTCCAATGAGCCCTCCCACGATATCCTAGGACAACTGGGTCGATACGATCACCCCTGGGGAAAAAAAACAAACAAATAAACACGCACCCGTGATCTTTCTTCTGGCAAAAAATGCAAAATTCCACATTTTTGTAGATGGGAGCTTGAAACCTCTACAGTAGGGTTCTCTGATACGCTGAATATGATGGTGTGATTTTAATTAAGGTTCTATAACTTTTAGGGGGTCTTTCCTCCTTTTTTCGAAAATCAGCCAAATTTTCTCAGGCGCCTAACTTTTGATGGGTAGAATTAAACTTGATGAAACTTATATATTTGAAATCAGCATTAAAATATGATTCTTTTGATGTATCTATTTGTATCAAAATACCGTTTTCTAGAGTTTCGGTTACCATTGAGCCGGGTCGCTCCTTACTTACAGTTCGTTACCACGAACTGTTTGATCCTCCAACCCCAGACGAGGACGACCTGCTTTCCGTTTGGCCCTAGACGGTTGGCCGAAAAAGACAATCTTCGACAATCTTTCATCATTCATCCACACAACGTGCCCTAGCCACCTCAACCTTTCTTTCATTATAGCCCTAGAGAGCAGTATTGAACCAAATTTTTCATACAGCCTATTGTTTGAAATACGGACAGTAGGCCGGGTACCCAGAACAATCCGTAAGCAAAATCTCTGGAAAACATATAGCAAATCTTCATCCGCTTTTCGCAGCGCCCATGCTTCAGAGCCATATTTGACCACTGTCATCACTGTAGCTTCTAATATACTAATCTTGGTTTTGCAGACTTATCTTCCCATTATTTCAAACTTTTTTTTAACTGTGAATAAAACACCCTGAGCCTTGGCTATTCTAATTTTAACATCTTCACTGCTCTCACCATCTTTACTAATAATACTACCAAGGTAAGTGAAGCTGCCCACCTGATCAGTCTTTTCGTTACCCAACGTCATCTTTTCATCTTCGCTTAGTACTAGCCTTAGTAACTTAGTCTTCTTAACATTAGTTTTCAAACCTATTCTAGCACCCTGAACTCGCAAACCTCTTCATTTTACTCACACTTTCATCTAGGATGCTAAAATCATCAGCATAATCTAAGTCCAGGAGACTTTTTCCTCCCCATTTGATTCCGTGGTCTCCCATTGCCTTTCCTGTGCTCCTTAAGACAAAGTTTATCAAAATAATCCATATAAAGGGGATAGAACACAACCTTGGTTAACTACTGATCAAACAGTTCGTGGTAACGAACTGTAAGTAAGGAGCGACCCGGCTCAATGGTAACCGAAACTCTAAAAAACGGAATTTTGGTACCAATAGATATATCAAAAGAATCAGATTTTAATTCTGATTTCAAATATATAAGTTTCATCAAGTTTAAATGATTTTCGAAAAAAGGAGGAAAGACCCCCTAAAAGTTATAGAACCTTAATGCAATTCACACCATCATATTCAGCGTATCAGAGAACCCTACTGTAGAGGTTTCAAGCTCCTATCTACAAAAATGTGGAATTTTGCATTTTTTGCCAGAAGAAACATCACGGGTGCGTGTTTATTTGTTTGTTTGTTTTTTTCCCAGGGATAATCGTATTGACCCAGTGCTCCTAGAATATCGTAGGAGGGATCATTGGAACGGAAATTAAAAGTTCTAGTAACCTTTTTAAGTGACCAAAAAAATGGAGGGCAACTAGGCCCCCTCCCACGCTCATTTTTTCTCAAAGTCACCCAATTAAAATTTAGAGATAGCTGTTTTGTTCAGCATAGTCGAAAATCTAATAAATATGTCTTTTACGATGACTTAATACCCCACAGTTCCCAGGGGAAGGGCTGCAAGTTATGAACTTTGCCCATTGCTTACATATTGTATTGGTTATTGGGAAGTATACAGACATTTTCAGGAAGAATTTTTTTCTGGTGGGGGGGGGATGGAGGAGGGGGTTACTCGGGAGAATCTTTCCGTGGAGGATGTTTCTTTGGGGTAAGGGACATTTCTATGAAGGGGGCGCCGGATTTCCAAGCATTATTTAAAAAACGATCAGAAATTAAAATAAAAAAAACAAGTTTTTTCAACTGAAAGTAAGAAGCAACATTAGAACTTAAAATGAACAGAAATTATTACGTATATGAGGGGGTTCTCCCCCAAGTCCATACCTCGCTCTTTACGCTACAGTTTTTTTTTTTTAGTGCTTTCAAAAGAGCTATCTATTCTAATTAAACGGACTTTGTGATTCAGGGGTTTGTGAATTAAAATTTTTTTAACTTTTAACGTAAAGAGCGTGGTATTGACTAAGGGGAGAACCCCATCATATACGTAATAACATATAAGTAATAAAAAAAAAAACAATAAAGAAAAACAAGCGATACGGCTCAATAGTAATCGAAACTTTTAAAAACGGAACTTTGATGTCAATAAATGTATCAAAAGAATGGGCTTATAATGCTGATTCTAAATATATGGGTTTTATTAAGTTTAGTATTACTCATCAAAGGCTACGAGCCTGAGAAAACTTACCTGATTTTTTAAAGAGGGGGGAAACATCCCCTACAAGTGAAAGAATTTTAATGAAAATCACACCGTCAGATTCAGCGTATCAGAAAACCCTATAACATAGGTTTCAAGCTCATATCTGTAAAAATCTGCAACTTTGTATTTTTTGCCAGAAGAAAAATATACGAATATAGAATATTCGTTAAGTAAGTTAATTTGTAAATTACGTCAGAACCAAATTTAGAGACAGCCATTTAGCAAAAGAAAAGTAAAATTTTTATGCAAATTTTGTTTACTTATTCAATGACGGCGAGCCAAAATAAAAGCTGCATTAACTAAAAAACTATCAGAAATTAAATAAAAAAAACAAGTTTTTTAAACTGAAAGTAAGGAGCGACATTAAAACTTAAAACGAACAGAAATTATTCCGTATACGAAAGGGGCTGTCCCCTCCTCAACGCCTCGCTCTTTACGCTAAAGTTTGACTCTGTCTCACAACTTTATTTTTTAAAACAATAAAAAACTTTAGCGTAAAGAGCGAGGCGTTGAGGAGGGGGCAGCCCCTTTCATATACGGAATAATTTCTGTTCGTTTTAAGTTTTAATGTCGATCCTTACTTTCAGTTTAAAAAACTTGTTTTTTTTATTTAATTTAATACAAAACCAGCTGCTAACCTCACTTTCTACCTTAACCGCAGCAGCGTTATTCTCGTACATAGCACTAATCACTTTTGCTAAAGCTCTTCTATCAAAAGAATCGAACGCTTGTTCGTAATCTATAAAACTGATGACCAAAGGTGTTTGACAACTCAGGTACTTCTCAATTATTAACCTTAAGAGTAAAAATTTGGTCGATACATCCTCTCCTTTTCTAAAACCGCACTATTCTTCTCTTAAAACCTTGTCTACGGCATCTCCCAGTCTAAAAAGAATCATATTACTAAGATATTTGCTACCTAAAGAGACTAGACTATTGCCTCGATAATTACCACACTCACTTTTATCACCTTTCTTATAAAGTGACTTAATTAAGGTTTTCCTAAAATCATTAGGTACTTCCCCTTTTTCAAAAATCTTATTCATAATCTTCAGTAATTTATTTCTAACCTCAGAACCACCATATTTAAGAAACTCATTTACCACCCTATCAGCGCCTGGAGCCTTATTTTTCTTTAATCCTTTTAGTACTGTCGCTAACTCGTCCTTACAAAACAAATCATCATTCACATCCAAGGTATAAAAAAACTTCTTCATTTTCCTTTATATCTTTTCCTGCAACTCTATCTCGGTTTAGCAAATTCTCAAAATGTTCTGTCCATCTCTCTTTAACTCTTTCCTTATCGCTAATTGTGGCCCCGTTCTTATCTTTAACTGGGCCAAGTCCGGATTGACTACTCCCTCTCAATATATTAACATGTCAGTACAATATTTTACTATTCCGTCTAGCTGCATTTTCCAGATCTTCGGCAATTTTATCCATGGCCTCCACTTCACACCTCCTTAGTTCATATCTTAATACTTTCTCCACTTTCTTTACATTCCTTTTGTTTTCATATGATCTATCACTCAGATAATTCTTGTACAAGTCACTTCTCCTTTCTATTAGACATAAAGCTTGTTCACTAGTATTCTTAGCTGCAGTCCTATCTTTCTTCCCTAAGGCACATTCAGCAACTGTAAAGATTATTTTCCAACCATCTTCCACATTGTCAAGTTTAGTATTCAACTGTTCCTGAAAAGTTTCTCTTAAATTCTCATCCTGGAGTCTACCAACATCATAAATTCCCGGGAGGTAGTTACCCTTCTGAAATTTCAGCTTTAAATTAATCCTAGACAGTACTCGACACTACTAGATGGTGATCTTTACTTTTAACATCAATAACAGCACTCCTATATACCCTAGTATCTTGTATTGATCCTACCAGTCTTCGGTTTACTATAACATAATCAATAAGGTTGCTGTCTTACCATCGCGTGAATACCATGCTAACTTATGATCCATTTTATGACCAAACATCGTATTGGTTATAACTAGATTGTTATCCCTACAAAATTGCAAAAGTCTGTATCCATTACTGTTTTTTTTTCTACACCAAATTTACCTAGGCTAGGTTATCATCTATCCCTGTTTCTATCGACCTGGGCTTTAAAATCTCCTAGTAAAAACATCGTATTTCTACCCGGGACCCTGTCTAATTGCTCCTGTAACTGTAAGTAAAATTCATCTGAGTCACTAGTATCTCCGTCAGTCGGTTCTACACGGGCATATACTACTATAACTGATACCCTGAACTTTTTAGTCATAAAATGAGCAATTAGTATTCTATTATTATTACCTTCCCAGCCCAAACAAGACTTAGTAGTTTCTTTATTCATGTTGGGCCCTACTCCCTGTCTATGTACCCCATCCTTCCTGCCTGAGTAAACAGATTCTATATCACCTAATTTCATGCTTCCTATCCCTAGGATATGAGTTTCTGATACTCCTAATAAGTCCGGTTCGAGTCGTTTGAATTCGTCAGTCAAAATGTCGATACGATAGTCACGTTTTAACGTCGAAACATTCCAAGTTCCAATTTTCATGCTCTTTAAATCATTGAAATTATTTTTGCCTCAGGAAAAGCAATGATCCCGGATACCAGTGCAGGACGGGGATCACATATCTTCTCAGGTCTACACCGAAGTGCTTAAGCCGGCTTAGAACCGGACAGCTAGAAGTCCCTGGGACCTCCAGCATGAATGGATGCTTTGTGCAACCCTGGGCCCATCTTGGTCACAACATGGTTTTCAGCACTTACCTCCGACTCATTATATTACCTCCGACTCATTATATATTCCTGCCTACAAATATTATACTACTACGCGGAGGCAGCCCATAGTAGCTAAATTAGCGAGAAGGGAAGTTTCCGGGGAAGGGAGTGAACTTTTCATTGGAAATTTTACACTGGAGAAATATGCCAGGATTCCTATACGAAATTATTTTTATTTGCCTTACTTTCTCTTTGCCGACTCATTTTTACGTATGGAGATATTAAGGGTAATTGTCCGGGGCAAATTTTCATCGGGTTTGAATTGTCTAGAGGATCTTTCCGTGATGAGGGAGGATTTTTCCATGGAAATGGAGCCGGATTTGTCGGCATTATTTAAAAATTCATCAGAAATTGAATTAAAAAAAAAGTTTTTAATTGAACGTAAGGAGCAACATTAAAACTTAAAACAAACAGAAATTATTACGTATATGAAGGAGATTTCCCCTTCCTCAGCACCTTGCTCTTTACGCTAATGTTTGCATTTTGTCCCAATTCTATAATAACGATTTGTGAAACACAAGGGCCGTTTCAAGTTCAAGTTTTCAAGTTCAATATGGGTTTTAATTCAAAAAAATATATAAAAATACAATTAACTCAGTTCCTTGTGAATTGATGCACGTTTGGGCCCGTAATAATTGCACACTCTAAATACAGCGTGGCCTCCTGTCCTCTCCAATTTCCACCCCGAACCGCCATCAAATAACAATAAATTTAACACAACTTCTCCTCCGCTCACACCCCTTGAAGTATCAAGCTAAAATATGATAAGTAATAATAATATCGAAAAATTCTAAACATAATAATAATAAAATAAATCTAGTAAATAAATATTTAATCTTTTAGATATTTTTTCACATTCTTTTTAAAGGAGCAGAGAGACCTATATGACTTCAGCTCTTGCGGAAGTGCATTCCACTCTCTAGCACACGCAATTCTAGGAGAAAATTCCGACCTAGCTGTCGGTGTCGGGGGTATATAAATGTCTGATGAAGATCGTGTATTTAAACTATGGATTTGTGATGCTAGTGTGAATAAGCCTTTAAATGGTGATGGGAGTGTTCCTGAAAAACATTTAAAACAAAAAACGGTGCAAGATAGTCTGTAAAGTGATGCCATTGATAGTCTGTTCGATGATGGGCCTAAAATTTGAAGTGCTTTATTGTGAACAGAGTTTAGTCTCTGTAAATGTGTCTTGAAATTAGATTGCCAAACCGTAGAGCAATATTGAATGTGAGGCTTGATAACTGCATTGTAAATCAGGATCAGTATTTTTTTAGGGAAATGGTGACTGAGTTTTCTCAAGATTCCAAGGTTCCTTGAAAGTTTCGTCTCGACACTTGCTATGTGGTGTCTGAACGAGAGGTTTTCGTCGATTAAAACCCCTAGGTAACGAACGTATCCTTTTTCTGGTCTCTTGATAAGTCCACGAGAGGTTTCAATACCAATCACATCAGGAGCCAGCGAATCTATACGTGAAAAAAATAAAACACTCGATTTGTCAATGTTGATGACTAGACGATTTGCGTCCATCCACAGGTACGTTTTTTCAAGAATTTCTTGTAGCTTCTTTTTGAGAGACTTGATGTTCCATTCTGAGCTTGCCATAAGTGAATCATCCGCAAATACCGTTAGTTCGTCCTCGGCTTATACTATAGACCCCAGCGTCGTTTGTGGGTGACATAGTTTGCAGCAATAAGGGCTACGACTTGCAGGAGTCAGTACTTGCTGAAGATCATTTACGTAAACAAGAAACAATACCGGTCCCAATTTAGAGCCCTGTGGCACCCCGCAGTTAACTACGACATCATTTGTATGGTCATTTCCTGTGTACATTTGACGATTTTCCAGGTAAGACTTAAACCAATCTAGGACTTGGCCACGAACTCCAATATGATCCAGCTTTCCTAGTAATAATTCGTGGTGCATGCTATCAAACGCTTTCTTAATATCTAGAAGCACTGCTGCAGGTAAAGCACCCGAATCTAGGATTCTGTTTACGAATAAACTTAGTGAAGTAAGGGCATCTTCGGTTGAGTGGCCAGCCCTAAATCCGAATCGGCGGCTGTTAAAAAAGCCTTTGGCCTCTAAATATTGGTAAAGCTGGTTTTTCATTGGCGTTTCAAAGACTTTCGAGAAAACTGATAAGATTGAGATGGGTCTATAATTTTCTGTGTCTGTATGACTTCCACCTTTGTGAAGAGGTATTATCTTTGCCTTTTTTAACATTTCAGGGAAGACCCCTTTATCTAATGAAAGATTTACAAGGTAAGTTAGCGGCTCAGCAATGGTCGTCACTACTGCTTTCAGTGCCTTTGTGTGGACCAGAAGAGCCCTTCAAATTTGAAGCAGAAGAGCCCTTCAAATTTTTTACGAGTAATTCGAGCTCATCTGGTGAACTGAAAAACTTTCGCGTGAAGAGCGAGGTGTTGAGGAGGAGGAAACCTCCTTCATATACCGGAAAGGGCTGTAAGTTGTGAAATTCGCCCATATTTTTTGTACAGAATATTTTTTATTGAAATTTTTACGGAACATATAGCTTAGAGGTAGACCATTCGACTGCACATCGAGAGATCACCGCTTCAAACGTGATAATCCCCTTATTTTAGTCAGAAAAAAGTGAAGAGCTATGATATTGAATTTTAACATAAAATAATTATAATTTTTATTAAACAGTTATATTTTTTCGTAACGCAGAGGGCGAAAGTCGATCAAGTTCTTTTCTACAGCAACAACAGCATTCTTTCAGCTACAGCCTTACAAAACAACGCTATTCTTTTGCTGAGTGTAATTGTTTCAGCGCTTTTGGAACATTGTCCTGCTGATTAACATTATTTAACTGGTGTTTTATGTAACTTTTCTGTGTTCATAACTTCTGTTGCTTTGTTCAAAAGATCAAAAATCGGTATTTTCAAAACATTATCGTTTTGTAACAAGTGAGTTTGGTGCAATTTGCTTAGCCTACCTTCAATTACACAAGGAAATCTTTGACAGGTAAGCGAAAGTTTATATCTTTAAAAAAAAGTGAATTCATAGATTCTTCTTGACGCGTTAGTTTTGCCACACGACCTTCAAAAATCATGTACTCCATTTTGTATCTCATTGATTTCCCGGCATTATTTGAAAAACTATCGGAAATTAAATAAAAAAAATCAAGTTTCTTCTACTGAAAACTCAAAACGAACAGAGATCATTCCGTATATGAAAGGAACTGTTCGCTCCTCAGCATCTCGCTCTTTATGCTAATGTTTTTTGTTACTTTAAAAAGTAGAGTTTTGAGAAAGAGTCAAACTTTAGCGTAAAGAGCGAGGTGTTGATGAGGGGACAGCCCCTTTCATGTACGGAATAATTTTTGTTCGTTTTAAGTTTTATTGTCGCTCCCTACTTTTAGTTGAGAAAACTTGTTTTTTTTATTTAATTGTGAATTAGAGGTAACGGCGGTTTCAGAGGCCATGCTGGTGCGTTGTTCATTTGCCTTTAAACGTATATTGAGTCCATGAAACTAGCGATTACACAGTAGGCTACTGCATAGAGGCACACCAGCTATTTGCCCTTGGGTGAGTAGATTGTTTAAGGAGAGGGGTATCTTAAACTTCTAAAAGTTTATATTTTCACCCAAATTTTCAAAATTCCTGTAATAGGGTCTTCAAATAAACAGGAAAGGTAGACTTAAACCCTGAGCCATCTTCACTTGGAGGAATACATTTCTCCTGTGTGAAGTTTTTTTTTATGTGCTAAGGAAGGTTACAGTTTCCTTTTTATTGCTTAGACGGTCATTTTTGAAAAAGATATTAGAAGTAAAGCATGAAAGCGTTATTGTTAAAATTTAAAATCAAGTAAAAAGAGCAAGGGTTTAATAGGGCCAACAGCCAGGGGCGAGTCTCCAGCATTTTTATTGGGGGGGGGGGGGGGTAAGAGGGTCCCATTTCCAAATAGTCAAGGGGCATGGGACATATAATATTTTTTATTCACATTATTGAGGGGGGCAACTAAACTCCCCCCTCTCCCCCCAAACGGCGCCCCTGCCAACAGCATATCTTTTATCTGAGAAAATTGAATTTTATTTTGAAAGACAAATACACTTTGATGGACTCAGTTTCTCGAAAAATTATTGTACAAAAATCCCACTTTGGTATAAAGAAGGTGGGTGTTAGGGGTTTTGAATATGAGGGGTTTGAATTTTGAATATGAATATGAGGACCGTGAATATGAGAGAAATCTCTATAAACATTATGTTTTTAAAAGGATGTTTTTACGAAAGTTAATAAAATTTAAACCCGCAGGTAGGGATGTATAGGGAGGAATTATATATCCTTCCTATATACTTTATATAGGGAGGAAGAGGGATTGTCATGAAAAAATAAATGAAAAAATTTACAATTACCAACTGTCTATATTTGTTGGGATTTAAAATGCTTTCCAGTAGTAGATCAGTCAAACTTTAACATAAATAGGTATTGATGGTGTGGGCAGTGTAAATTATTCATGCTTTTACAAAATTACACGTCAATAAAATTAAATTTTAAACTCAGCCCCTGAAAAATAGCCTATGTCTGGCGGATCATTCAATTTACTTACATAGGAACTTCCGATAAAATAGCAGATATTTCAACTTCAAATGAAATCCATTCAAGTAAATGAATTTGAGCTCCTCGAAAGAATACAAATGAGTCACTGTTAGAAAATACAATAAATTTCCCCGTCTCTGGAACCACGCACTGTCTGGAACTATCTAAAGCGCAGACAAATTCTGAGCTCCTCTCCCGAGAGTAATTCACGTAAAATAAACAGGGGAACTTTCCCTTCAAAAGGTGAGTACCACGGCTGTAACTATGTGAGGGGACAAAAAAATGCTGCCTTTGAATGTTAAAATGGTGCTTATGTATTATACTGCCAACACTCAAGTTTACGTTGTGTGAAACTCGAGAACAAATAGGTTTTATCTGTCTGTATTTAGAAACAATTAGCTTACGCTTAGTGGAGAACAAGTGGTGGGTGACAGAATAAATTTGAATGATATAATCTGGGCTATATATTTACACATTAGGGAGGGGTGGGGTTAGGTTAGGTTACGCCCCCTCCTTTGTGTGCAAATATATAGCCCAAATTTTTTTCTAAAGTATTATGTTTTCATCATGTTTTGGCATTTTTCATTAGGATTAACCTAACTTCAACTCTTGAGTGATGGTTGTATAATACATAGGTACCATTAACATTATTTTTATTAGATTTGGCTTTCGAGCCGGATTGTTACGGCTCGATTATGCATTCAGTCAAGAGACGTAGTCCATTTTAGTTGAAAATGACAGTAGTGATGATCCTATTGACGCGGGACGAGATTGCATAATGCCAGCAAGTCCTCTATATTATGGACCTATAAAGCGAGCAAACACGTTTTGAAAGCAGGGGCGAGATTGTGTAATGCAATCAGACGGGTTTCTGGGGCAACATCCATTTTTTAGGGCCAATCGGAGAGAGCGGAGGCTACTGCATATACGATTACTTGATTAGTAATTGGATTCAAATAAAAGGAGTGATTTTCATTGTAGTTCATATTAGTAAGAGAATTGAATTCAGAGAATAGTTTATTTGAGACGATATTAGTAAAGAAAATGAGTGGAACATTTACACTATTGGAGCTTGATGGTGGAGCAGGTAGCAGCAATGATACAAGGGAGAGAGTACCAAACGTGGTTGTGGAAATAACACGAGGATGTAGACTAAGCCTTGAATGGGACGATATGTGTGCTAGATATGTGATATCATTGAGCAAATTTAAAATGGAGGAGCAATTATGTTTTACTGCGAAACTGAACATTGTGCATATAAATAGACTTCAGGCTGCATTAGATGCACTAGTGAAATATATTGATGAAAACAAATTGAATCAGTGATTATTATTGTTGTAATTATGCTCAATAAAACTGTTTCTAAATCAAAGATATCTTTCTTTCTATAGTAGGCTAGCGTATATTTTTTAGAGTAGAAGAAAGAATCCTGGTTAGTCTGAAGTTTGTTGTGAGAGTGTGAGGACTCTAAAAAATGAATAGATTTGAGAAAGAACGAATCATGGGGAATCTTGTGTTTATGGAAAAACGTTTGATTC
Source organism: Artemia sinica (assembly GCA_027921565.1). Lineage (NCBI taxonomy): Eukaryota > Metazoa > Arthropoda > Branchiopoda > Anostraca > Artemiidae > Artemia > Artemia sinica. Next base: position 58,026,974 of record CM051262.1, read on the forward strand.
TAGATGATGATTTTCTAAAGTTATCTATTCAAAAGAAGATATTTTCTCAGGAAATGCTTGTCGATATAATGAAAACTGATTCTTCATCATAAGACTATTGCATGAAGCTTTTAAGTTGTGGTCCAAAGGCATTTACACAATTTATTGACATATTAATCACGACACAGCAAAATGATATTGTGGATATGCTTTTAAACACTAGCTTAGAAATTTAGGACTTTTTTCATGAGAAAGATCGTGTTCAAGGATGATTTACTCCTCTCTCTCTCTCTATCCCACTCAATTTGTTGATAGTAGCTCAGTTTCATTTTGGCGGTGAGGGTGTCAAAACATGAGAAAATGTTCCATACATGTCCACTATGCATGTACACACTGGGCATCTGGTCATCATGTGAGAATTATAAAATGATTGATGAGTATGATGAAAAGTGTAGATTATGCAACCCGTTAAATTGTATAGAGGAAATGCTGTACAAATTGAAGGTTGTAATTCCTGTCTTGAAGTGGTGTGTCACTCTCATCCTAGAGGGCACCTATGCCATTGCCAATATGATAAATGTAATCAGTGGGAGAATACATATCCTGGTATGATTGGAAAGAATCCTAAGCGTGATTTTAGTTTATTGCTAAGAGATTGGCATCGTCGTGGCTTTAGATTGTTCTGGGAGGAAGAGCCAGGCCAGCGATTCAACTGTTGGAGCAACAAAAGAATTTGGTCTCTACGTCATCGTTGTGAAGACAATGGCTACTATGATTACAAGCCCACTGATTTTTAATTGGCTGTGACGGAATGTGATTCGCCACTTGAGGACACTGTTTGTGACATTGATTCAAATAAGCAAATTGAAGCATGCGAATTCTACAAAATAAACGAGAACAGTATCATTGACTATACAAAGAGATATGATAAGAGTGAAGTTACACTCTACTGTAGAAAATGTGACCCTGACATTGCAGCTGATCAGGATCAGTATACCGTGAATTCAGATAATCTACCTGCACTAGTTGTTCCCGACAAGTACCTATACGTAGTAGAAGATGAAATCTAAAGAGTATAAAATTCGTTTTTATCATGTATATACATTATTTTTATTAATAAACAATTTCACATGCATTTTTAAAACATTTTATCCGTAGAGCACTAAAATCAATATTAAACATACTTGTAAGTGTATTTTCCACTAGAAAGTTGTTCAATCGAGGAAAGTCGACGTAAATGTTGAGAAACTGCTTGTAGGTATAGCCACGACATCTGAACATGAAAAAGAGTAGTGCATGAAAGCCGCATGTCTTAGTAGTTAAATCCTGTACTCTCCTTTGATTTTGAATAACAGTTTTCCCACTGCTTTCAATAAATTTGCTGATGTGTGGAGTGTAGAATTTATATGATAGGCCAAGAGTATCAAAAAATTCAATATTCTTCGCTGTTTGAAAGATGTACAGCCAATGGCCTGTCTTCAAGGTCGATGGACTGCTATTAACAATGATTAGGGTATTGTTAACACTCGGAATTTTTTCAATGAAGTCAGATGGTATGCAATAGGACTTGTACTGGGACATGTATGGATCCATACTAAATATGCTGATTATTTGGTTTGTGTTCATGGTGCTAGGTCTAGTAGAACACTGCCGTCGGGTGTGATTTCCCAATAGGTTTCAAATTGACTCAATGATATTAGCGTAATACTCTCAGTCAAAGCATCGGCAAATGTGCACTCTAAGTGTACATTCCCTGTTCGTACTATGCTCATATCCTGGGGCCCCGACAGATCCAAAACAATTACACCATGATTTTTTGAAAACATTGAATCGGTTATTCCATTTTCAAATAGTTGGGAGTCATGATCTAGGGATTGCATGGTCAACTCATACAGAGTTCTATAGGATTTTTTGTCAAATGATAGAGTGTACAGCGGAATACCTCAAAAATGCGAGGTGCAACCTCTAAAAGTTATAATGCGGAATCATCGGAAACCAGTTCCGAAGAGTCTGACGACAAATCAGACCATATGGTAGTTAAAGAAATAGGGAAATCAAAACCGACTTCAGCAGCCGCACACGCGAAAGAAACAAAATTAAAAGGGCAAGAATTTTTCAAAAAAAACAATACAAAAAGTTTGATTTTATTTCGCAGGCAAAACCGAAGAAGAAAAAACCGCAAGAAACAGAAGAAAAAGTAACGACACAGTCAGGTAGAACGGTTAAGAAACCGGACAGATTAAAATACCCTTAAAAATACAAAAAAAAAAGATTTTTATGGATAGGCATCATAAAGGAATAATAATTTAAAAACCTTTAGCTCACAAGTAAAAATCACACAATTATAAAAAATGCCGTAGAAAAATTTTGTTCAACATATATCATGGCTTCGCATGAATCAAAACCGTCTGATAACGTCTGTTCAACATATGTCAGTTCCCGAAAACAAATTCTAATTAAAAAGTCACATTGCATATAATTAATTCGACTAATTTCCTTAAATATAAAAAGTCTACCCGTACCATTCCAGTACGATGTATCCAGTCCAGCAGAAAGAAGCCGTGATAGGAAGTACTAAGCGAGAAACATTCATACACCTTAGAAATGACCTTTGTTTATTTTGTGTTCCAAGAGAAACTGTTGGAACTTTGTCTTGTCACAATAATACAGAAAGAATAGACCCAAGTTACAAAACAGAATTACTGTTACAAAACATGGGTACGATAACCATAAAACAAGGATGTCGACTTGTAACTAAAGAGTCAACTTTTCGAACGCCGTTAATTACCACGAGCACAAAGATAATAAGTCCCAAAATAACCAACTTCAAACCAATTAACCTGTCGTACACTTCCCAATATAGAAAGCGAGGAAATGAAAACCTCGATATGGTCCAAAATAGAAAAGAATAAAGGGACACTAAAACTTACAAAAATAAGAGAAGCATTAGACTCCCAGACCCCACTATTTACGAATGAAGACCAGAGATTAACGTATGTGAATGATAGATACGGATTATTCTGAACCAATTTTTGGTGGAACATCCTATTGACCGTTTGTTTCGTATTCGCAACTTCCCTGACCATAAGAACCTTATTGACTTTTAATTATGGAAAAATCCTGAGACTAAAAAGGCAAAAACCAAGAGAAGAACACGGGGAAACGGCTGAAATGCACAAGTTAAACCCGAAACCCCATGAGAACGTCTAAGCCAAGAAAAAGGGAAGACAGTAGAAAACGAGTGGGTATAGAGGTCTCCACTCGTCCTTGCTATGTCTTGTTCTCTCATCGTAAGTGTCGTTTACTTAAAACCGTATGGCTATGACGCTGCAACATGCGCTTCTTAAACAGCACAGACGTGCGTGAACAATGCAGGCATGAAATATGTTGTAAAATTAGACTTCAAACTTAATAATGTAGCGTAACTTATATTTAAATGGTTATTTTAAATCTAATATAGAATTAAATGAGTACTGAGAAAGATTAAGTTAAATTGTGTGTAATAAAGTATACCAAGGAAAATAATAAGGGACATTACTTAAGGTTAAGAGAAGTAATCTCTTATAAGAGAAATAACAATGCCAGTTTGTTAAAAAACAATATATGCATATTAACATTGGCATCTGCTTGATATTACCTTGTAGTATAACGTTAACCATTTATTGTAACTAATCATATTGCTTATCATGCGTTATGACTATTTGTTTTAAAGAACGTGTGATTCTGCCTCGTTATTTTTATTACAGAAAGTGGATTGACATATTGGAAATCGATCATTATAATGCATAGTCCAGTGCAGATACAACATAGTAGCATCTATTTTCATCATACCTCAACCAACGAAGAGTACTCACCATAGACTCCAGGCAATTTTCATCCCAGCTTCGTTTGCGAGAATTATAGTTACCTTTGATCGTTGTTTCCTCGACCACGAGCTATATCGCGTATCAGGTAACACTGTATTTGAATCTCAGTATCCAGTGCATTATCGAACTATATAATCCCATAAATCCTGACAGCCCCATCGACCAGTACAAGATATAAGTACATAAATATCACCCTTGATAATCATTATGGACCCATATACCATACGACTGTATAGTTATGATATTTGATGATCCCAAAAATCATTTATGTGTCGCAGATTCACGTGTCGAATCCCTTTCGACCATTTCTCGGAATCCATCCTATCACCTCTATGCGAAAAGTTAATATCTCTGTTATCCCATAAATGTTAAGAGATAATTTATGAAAAAAGGACCTGGAAACCAACCATTGAATTACAGAAACCAAAATTAACCCCAGTGACTAACCCCTCAGTGACAATACACCCCTCCCACAAGTTAAAGACAATATGTTGAAGGAGTCACTATAGTTTGATGTCAACCTGTTCGAAATCCAAACATCAATTCCCCTGTGATTAACCAAGGAATCACCGCAAAAGTTAATATACACTAGCCAGACACGAATAATTTTATAAGAGAACTGTAATCTCTAAAAATGACGAATGAACAATTTTATACGGGAATTACATTCTCTATGTGCTTTAAAATATGCCAAAAATGATACTCCCAGGTACACCCAAGAACAATTTGAAGTATCCCAAGAACGATATGCTGAGAAGAAAATCAACCCAATCTGGACTGTGTTGATAACAGATCGGGTCCCAAGTCCCAACGGTCCCAGTGTTCAACTCCTCAAAGACAAAGTAACTTATGAACTATAAAAAAAAGCAGGTGAGAATGAACTTTGATAGCATATTCCCACACACCTGTAGTTGGAAGTATCATTTCCCGTTTGATAATTGGAGAAGCAAGATGAACATAAACATGCTCGAACTCTTCGGTGAAGAAACTATATTGCAAGTGTTTTAAATTTTTGCCAAGACGAAGAAAGTGAAGGACCATAATTTACAACAGAAGGATTGAGTACGCTAAGAGACACGATGGTAATGAAATAGATGTGAATTTACATATGTTACATTTTAATAACTTCGGTAACTTAAAAATTCCAATATCCTATCAGTAATGTTACATAGCAAACATTCCCAGTGAAAGTGTTCTAATGTTCACCAGCGAACGTGGTAAACATAATATTGTGTGTTTTAAATCGTTCTTATATGTAGTGTTAGATGTTCAGATAGAGTTATGTGTAGCGTTATCGTACTATTCATCTAATTTAGCGTAGATAGGAAGCAGTGTGCCCTATAGTTAGCAATATAAAAAAAAACTTGTAATAGGTGAATTCTCAAAAAAAAATCTTAGGTAAAGGTAGAATAGCCCCTACCTTGTTGGAAATGTAAAAGCCATCAGTGTTAGACGTAGAAAAAAAAAATCTTTAGTATAGTAGCTAGGCTAGAGCCATAGATAATCTCAGTCCGGTAAATGAACTTTAGATAGGGATGCATAATAAAATAAGAAAAGCAATAGAGAAAAATTTTTAGCACTCCTGATTAAGCTTATATAAAAGTATAAAATAATACAATGTCAATTAAAATTACGTAGGACCAATAGTAAATAAATCGCGAATATTTCAAAAACCCAAGGGCAAGCAAGTCCTAATGACGGGACGTCATTATAGAATGGGAAGGGTAATATGTACCGTGAGTAAAATGTGATATATTTAAAATACAAAAAATACAATTCTTTCTTTCTAAAGATAATTCCGACTTCCCCTAATTAAGTTTAAATCCCGTTTCCAAGAGTCTAAATCCTTAATCAGCAAAAAGAAAAACTGCCTTTTAGTTTCAGCCAAACCTCAGCGCTAATCACGGGAGACAGCTTTGAATTTCGCCGAGAAGATTGGTAATAAAAAAATCACTAAATAAAATGTTTCTCAGGAAGCTAAAGTTATAACGTTTAATCATCAGAAATATTTAAAAAAAATTATTGGACGAACAGTTCGCATTATGTAGTGAGTTTGCGAACATAATTACAAAATAGCGGCCCCCTCCACAGGACTTAGGCCAATCGTGAAAAAGCTAGTAGAACGCAGGAGCGATGTTTTTGTGATATAGTGAAAAAAACTGTTTTTCGTTTCAATAATGGATTGTCTCTGTTGCCATCAACATTATTTTTGAGAGGCAATTTAATCCTTGCCTCTGTCGTTGTCAGTTTGAAGTGAAGCACTGTTGTACACCTAATGTATTTTTCAATAAATCTATTGCTTTTCTATTTGTGTTTTGTTTTATTTTATATGTCTGTATCCAATCGCACAGCAGGTAATTAGTTCGTATGTCTCCAACGGTAGTGCTCCCAGGGATCTGATTTCTACATAACATTAGAGGTAATTGGTTTCGAGATAAACCAAGGAAAAGAGGTTACTTTTATATAGTTACGTATTTTGTTTTCTCGCTTTCAGCGGGTGGCGCGGCCAACCCTTAACATTACTCCCCCTTGCTGTGGCGCAGGCCTCGATGGCATAATCTTTAGCGCTATAAGTGGCGCTATCGAAGAACTTATAAGGTGTAAGTTCACAGCTTTAAGTATAATATTACATTTGACGCGGTCAATCTTTATTACCACAATTAAAGGCCAGTCTATTTTTTTAACGCCACATACCCAGACATTGTAGTACGCCCCTTGTAGTAGTCCAATCCATGACCTATTTGACGTGGACTCAGAGCACCAACATAGCAATTGATATCAGGACAGACAAATGGAATACTTCTATTGTTCATTTTAGGCGGTGTCGACGACGATGGGTCGAAAATGACAAGTAATCACAGCTAAACCTTTTGTTATTGCTAGAGGATCACCCAATTCACTTCTTAGTGTTAACTGAAAGAGTTCCAAATATGAAGTGTTTACAGAAACATACTGAAGATGCTTTATATTATAGTAATGAACAAGTTCGTTAGATGTTTTTCGTTCAAGAGCACGTAGGAGATGGGCATTTGAATTACCAACTCTCGATGTTTCCACAAAGGATGCATACAGAAAGATGCGAGAGTCCGAGGTGAAACCAGGCGGATAATCAGCAAAAATAACTTGATCCATCCCGTTAACAGTACCAGCGTTTTTCCCATTGATCATATTCTGTTTAAAGCCAAGTACATCTCTCAGATTGTCATTGAGATGAATCATTTTAGTGTCAACAGGTGAGGTAATGTTAATCCTATCGTGTTCCATTGAATAATTAAAATGGAATGTACCATTCCTATGATATGAGATTTTTCTATTGATTTTACGACACAAATCGGTCATACTATCATATTCTATATATTTCCATGTGACATGCGGATATTCACTAGATTTAAGTGCTTCAACCCATTCAGACTCGACAAAGAGTGGCCAATCGAATGGTATAACTTTTATATCATACACACGATCCTTTCTCAGGATGTCGTAGGTATTTTTGAGAAAACAGTCGGCAAGAGCCAATTCATACTTCCCGTCATCGAATTTAATGACGGGGGAGAGTTTCGTCCAAAAATCGCTTGTTTTATTCAAGTCATTGTAGAGTGGATCGGAAACGGTGGACATAAATGTTACTTAAAAATCATTGGGCATTGTCAATATCTTCAACCACGATCCAAGAACTAAAATCAGACTTGTATCCTAGCCACCGAACAAGTAACTGTTTCTTACCACTGCGAGTAGGAGTCTTTAATATCTTTTCAATTTGGTATATTTCACTATTATTTTTAACTTTTTGTAGTTCATAGTCATAAAAGCGCCAAGAATCTCTTCATCTTTAGTATCTCGCAAACGATAAGTTATGGGTTTGGTGTCTAGGATTTTTGCCACTTTCAAAAGTTCTGTGGACCACAAGTAATTACCTTTTTCAAAAACATTAGTTGTTCTATTAATTAGAACAGTATCACCAACATTGAATTTTTTCTTCTTCTTGACAATCGTTTCATTGGAATATTGTTTAAGAAAAGTATCAATTGTATCATGATCAGAATGATGAACTTCCGTTGGGGTTGAGTTGGACAATGATTGATGAGGTCGTTGATTATAAATCAACATGATTTTATCTAAATCATGAATAAAAGCAGGTATATTTTTCAATGTACATTATCTTGAAATTAAAAATCGAATAGTTCTTATCAATCGTTCGGCCAATGCAACCTTTATAGGACTATGACTATGATAGAGCAGTGTATTATATTTCATTAGTACTTTTGCAACATGGGGATTGACAAATTCAGTACCGTGATCCGTTTGAATTTTTTATACGAATCCTGTTCGATAATACCTTCAATAGCCTGAGCAACTTCAACACCTCTCTTTGACCGCAATGGAATGGCATATGCATAACGACTATAAACACTGATTGCATGTAGAATGTACTTGTACGGTGTATTTTGACGTCTTTGAATCTCATCTAGAGTTAAGAGACCTGCTTGCATTATATGCAGGGGGGGAAAGGCTTTAGTTTTTCGATAATGATTAGCACGAAGCCTATGATTTCTATGCAGAGTGTAACTTGTTTCATTTTTCAGATAGTCTTGTATATTTTTAGTGTGAACACCAGTGACTTTGGAAAGAGTGGTGAGGGAACTTAAACTTCCCGCTTCACCAATAGTTTCATAAGCACGTTTCAGAACTTCAACCATTTTGAACGTAAACACGTAGTGTAACGTCCGCTACCCCTTTGTATACTAGTGCTTGATGGTGATGACGTTGACTTGATACGTCTTCGCATTTGTCTAGCTATCTTTGGTGTGCTCCTCCTCATTTTCAAATCAATATTCCCACTAGGTGTGTTAGTATTTTCCAAGACTAATTTAAAATCTTCTTCTTCTTCATGTTCATATTTTAATGGTGTTGAGCTCGCATGTTCACTTATTTTTTTAGAATTAGCCTATTGCTAATAAGGCTTTTGGGGAAGTTTAATGTATTTAGAAAGTTGTATAGATGAGCGTCAAATGATAATAGTCCTTTACGATTTGTAACCATATCGTATATTAAATCAAGTAGATTATAGCTCTTGCCCTGAATTATAATCCCTTTCCCATTGCTATCAACTTGAATATGATCTTGACCACTTGCCATGAGATATGTTATCAGTCGTTTTATTTGTTCATGATATGAGTGCGGCATGAGATTTCCAATGCTCGACACTATTGAATCCAATTCCTCCTCCTTCTTTAAATGTGTTCCACCAGTGATAGCAGAAGAAGAATCCTGAGGAGATGATTCTTTTTTGTGATCAATACCACTGGCCTTCGCTCGATAGGTCTTATGTTTGTCCACTCGGTGAAGTGCATCTTGAAGTAAAAGAAGTTTTTTATCATCCTCAATATTCTCGTTGTCAATGAATTTACTCAGATTGTTCTCAAAGTGTTCCAGGGTGAGAGAACGAGTTCTATTGGAGTCAATTTATAGGATTTAGCCATCTAGAGAAAACTGTTTACAAATCCTGCAATTATCGGCAGTAAAAGTGTGAAAAAGCTACCGCCCGCCTGAAGACGACGTTTCCTTTTAAAATTCTTTCCTTTCATTGTACAGGCCAATGTACGTACAATGGAACGAGGTTGCTTTGCCTGTTGCTTAACTACTTCTGGCAGTTGAACATTGCCCTCGGTTAAATTTAAAAAAGTTCAGATATTAGATTAATGAAATCATTGTCAATACCATGTTTGAGTATGGCTTTCCTAAGTGGGGGTTTGGAAGTGCTTAGAACGGAAAATAAATGTCTATTTTCATGCAGTTTATTCAGTGTCCTTATGGCAACTATTAGCCTTTTTTACTGTTCACGGGGAGATATACTGTAATTTCATTGTCAAACATATCTGTGACTACACGCAGATCCTCGGGTGTTTTTTGATTTAGATCCAATAGGATATAGCCGTAGGGTTTATTAGTTGCCTGATTGTATGCTGAAAGTAGAAATTTGGGGGCGCCGGGATATATTTGTTTATTGAGAGTTATTAGCGAGCTAGAATCACGAACAACTCAGTAGATGATATAGTAGGTGCAGTTCAATGCAAGTGTTTGCATACATTTGCTCTGATAAAGTAGATTGTGTAGAACTAGAGCAACGAAAAGCTGTTCATGATGAGAGTGAACGGTAAACAATTGTAGTATCTCTTGGGACCATTTTTCAATAGATTCAGCTAAATCATCAATAATAAGCCAAGAGTTTGGTTCAATAATGTTGAAAACATCAAGTCCTTGTATTAACTGTATCTGCACCAACCCCGATATAGCAATTGCTTTTATTTTATCGTATGACTCCTGCCAAATACTGTAACAATAGTAGATTTTTTTCGGCTTCTCCCCAAACATTTTATCGCAATTTTTAATTACTTTTGTTAAGAGTGTCGTTTCGCCTGACATTGATGGCCCACACAGAAACGATCTGGATGGTGTTTTAAACTGATACATTTTCCCTTCAACAGTTCACCTACAACTAACTGTAGACTATATATGTCTAATGACTAAATAGTTTCCCTATTATTACTACTACTGCTACTCCGCTCAAGAATAATGAGAACAAAATCAATAAAGAATCATATTTTCTTTTATTATTATACATAAAAGTAATAGCACTTTTTAAATAGTACATTAAACATGAAAAAAGCACATTAAACGAAAAAATACACTTTTTGTTATTTATTTATAACAAAAATACGACAATTATTTTAAATAAGCGCTAGAAAAAAAAAACACTTTAATAAATACATTTTTTAAATTTATTTATTTATAAAAAATACAACATTTATTCAAATATACACGCTTAAAATAATATCACATTTTTTTATTTACAACATTTTTAATTTGAAATGGGGTCCCCCCGGGAGGCGGCCACTGCGGTGGCCGAAGGTCGAGGGCGGCCGCTGCGGCGGGCCGGGCCGGAGGGGGGGTGGCATTAAATAATTTTAAATAGTGGAATTTATGAAGAAGTAACTGCTCTGCCTTGCACACCCACACACATTGAAAATCGTTTGATAAAAAGAAAACAAAGAATTTAAAACACCCATCACCACCCACCCACCCACCTTGTACTATTAAAGAATTTAAGTTATTTTTTTCAGACCGAGTTGTTTTCTATGCTCTACACATTCAACTCGGTCTGAGATTAGATAGTGATCGTGTGGTAGTACCTTGAAACCATCCTCAAGTACATAGACTTTGTCCGATTTGGCCGATATGGCGTTTTTCTCAACTCTAACTGTGTAGTTTTTAAAATGTAAAGAGCGAATTGCCATGACTTTCACTCTTGGGACTAAACTACGTTCCACGCAGTTTCTATACACACTCATGCCGAAATTATTTTTTACAAAGTGTGTAGGTACCCCCTTGCAAACTTGTTTGATATCCTTGTTCTGCCTTTCCACACAGTATACCTTCGGCCCAGGAAACACACAACTGGATATCAGATCGCTACCCGTTTCAGATTTTAACATTAACAATTGATTTGGGGCCTTACGTTTCACTAGCTCTGGATAGAGGGATTCATTCCAGTTGGTGTAGTCCATTCGTGAGCTAATGTACTCGCCATTTTCCAAATCATTCAATAAATTTTCAGTTTTAACTTTTAACTGGAGTGAATCAGTGTCCCCGTAATACACTTGAACTTGTCCCTCAATCGGCCATTGTGCCTTGCATACATTATCATAAAATGACAACATGAGTTTTTTAGATATTTCCCTTATTACACTCCCGCCTGCAATATATTTATTTAAAACAACGATTCTTTTCGTACGATATAGGAGCACCATATCAAAGTCTATAACTGTGAACGATGTGAGGTTTGGATCCGCAATGATTCGAGCACAATCTTTGGGATTGGTTACAATGTCACATCGACTTCTGTTTCGTACGCTTTCGCGCATTTTACCGAAGACTGAGTTCAAAATGAGTTTATAGACTTCTCTTTCAACCTTTGTTTTCGCTTGTGAACGCTTACTGACAAAGGTGTCAATAAACGTTTCCATGTAAGGCTTTTGATCAAATTGGAGGGCTCTATGAATCTTTGTGACTTTGAAACCAATGGACACCATCCATTTCAATAGAACGTGATGAACAACGATATTCTGTTTCGGGTTGAGGTCGGCAATTAGTTTTTGTTTTGAAGGTACCCAGTGCATGCTCCCATCCTCTACTAAAGATAAATTGTAGGGGCTCAGAGAGTAACTACCCACCGGTCTATTTATGCACGGAAAAACAAAGTCTTTTACCGAGTCATTGATTTCCATGGGTATTTCACCGTCAATTAAAAAAAAAACATCCCTGTGCCCCATTCTCCTCAACGCTAGCAATGTTGGGGAAATTCGAAGCACACATATTGTTAAGCCATTTATAATTGCCACACGGCAAAAAGTAGTGAGACATTGCCGATGGGTAAAGGGAATTCATATCCAAAAAAACTGAGTCTGACTTTTCATCGGTGTGCTGTCCGGTCGGATCAGCTTTCATGATACGGTCCCCGTGATAAACATACCCACCCCTCATTGATCTCTCTACAAACAGATGCTGATCCAAATCGCTGATCAGACCTATTTCTTCTTTGCTGATTTTAAGTATCAAGTCCTTCACCAGATGAGGAGTGGAAAAATAATACCCTAAATCCAACCCAAATTCCCTATAGATTTTATCCGTATTTTTGCATGCAATGTCCAGAAGAGTGAGTACGTCACTGGCTAAGTATAGTTTACAATAATCCCACCCATTTTTAAATCCGCCCTTTGCCCAAACCCTCTTAGAAAATTCATAGTCGCTAGTGGTGCACTAACTCTCTGTAAGAGAATTGTCAAAAGCTTCAATGGGCGGTAATGACACCTCATCTAGCCTCGAGGCAGATTTGTAATAATCATATGCATGTATGCCCTTACACGTTAATAAATCATACATTTCATCATCGGGGAAGCGTTGTTTAAGGAGGGGGAAACTATCAAAATTGTTGCTTTTCTGTACCTGAATTAATTGACTTAAGGATTTGGGGAAGAAGCTGAAAGAGTCTAAAAAACAGATTTTTTTCAGGCACGTGTTACCCTTGTCAACTGTTTTCCACATGAATTCTAGCAGCAGTAGCTTCTCCGATGATTTGGGTATGATATTATATGAAAAAGAACCATCTATACATGTGTTATCTACAACTACCTCCTTGGCAATGCGGGCCAACGCCGGTAAAACAAACTTTAAGTCGTAATTGGAATTGTGTATAAAAACCGGTACGAAATATTGCTGTCTAACGTTTAAATTGCACGACTGATGTGCAACTCCTCTAATGTTACTCCCTCCCGATGTAATTTCCTGCCACAAATAATCATGGTCGATCACCTTCCTCCTCCCCCCATTCTCAACACAATCATCAAATTCTCCCTTGCAAACCCAACATATTTTACACTTTTTAATGGCCAATCTGTCATATGGTGATAGGAGCATAGGATTTTTTGTGTAATGAAGGCGTGAAATTGCACTGTTCGCTGTTTTGATTAGACTGACCAATGCCGAGCGCATGCAGTCTTCGCCGCCCAACAACTCAACTACATCCAGAACTTGCATGATATTACTCGAATCTGGTTGCGCATGAAGGTAAAAGACCCCTATGGCTTCATGTATTTTAACACGATTTGAACTTGACGAATCGTGCACATCTGTGAGTTTCGCTTCGCAGTCTAAAGCGATCTTATTGCTCTCTAGGAGCGTGTTCTGGAAATTTTTAAAACGTAAGATCACTCTATCTCCGCTTACCTTTTCCACAGCCTGGTATCCATGACGTTTACAGTGTCTCATGTGATGGTTTAACTTTAAAAATCAGTCTAGAATCGGGACACACATGTTGGACAATAGTGAAGTGCATTCTGCTTCTTACCCTCCCCCAAAACCCTAATAATATCTGTAATTTGATTAAAATGTCCAATTGAATCAGGCTCTGTGGGTGGTGTGTACAGTAGACAAAGCCAATGCTCCACTGATTCAATTGATGGAGCCATCACTGGAAATAATACAACCTTCTTATCGGAACGCTGACCCTCCTCAAATTCTGTTTCATACTGAAACACCGTGACACCAATCTTTAAATATGCATTAGCCCGCTCAAAAATATTTATTCCTTTTAATGTCACGGGAAATTGACCATTTAAACTATTAAAATCTACTACGGTAAACTTTGACCCCTCCCTGTCATTAACTACTAATTCGTCCAACTTTTCCTTGGAGGCATCCTTCAATAGGGGCTTATAGGCGGAAATCAAAAATGCATACTTGAAACACTGTAGCCTCGCATCGAAACAGATTCGTTGTACCCCCTGACAGCCCTCTAAATCTGAATAATATTTTAAAACTATAGAACGCGACCCCGCTTCCCCAGCCCCACCTCTTAAAATAAAATCCTTTTTAAATCTACAAATATTTACGTTTAAACTCTCAATAAATATAATCACCGACCCGCTACCCCCTCGTTATAATTATCCAGTTTAGTTTGAATGCTATTAACCCAATCTAAAAAAAACCTCCTCATAATTAGATAAATACGGGCGAATTGCTAACATCTCTGTATGCAAGTATTTCGAATATAGCTCGCTCGCATTTTCATTAAAAAATATTTTTAGTGCTATTGACGCTTTTAAACTCTCCCTTCCCCCCACACCCCCTTTTGTTGTTCAAGAAGGGCTCGAATCTTGTTAACATATAAATGGGTAATGTCCAGGGGATGTGTTATTATATCCCCTGACACTAAAGAGTTATAGGGGTGACCGAATTTGGCGCTGTAGACTTTTGTATGGTGCAAGGCAGAGTTAGAAAGAAAAAAAATATGGAAGTGGGAATACTTGTGGGGATATTGTATCATTACTAGTACTAGTATCATTAACCTCAATGGTGGGGGTGACATAGAATCGTCAATAGCACCACCATTCCCAGTGTGTTCAATTGCATTAGTTGGACCTGGTGTGAAATTGCCCAGGTCACCTCATATGTCTTCCAGGGTGTTTGGGGATAGCTTATCAAGCCAGCCTGTATTTTGTTGTGACGGAATTTCTTTATGAGGACCCAGTTTAGATGCACTAGCACTACTACCACGACCAAAATACTTTTCATAAATCTATCTGTCCATTCCGGGTCCTCCACCGTGTCTATGTCAAAAGTTAGGTCAACTAGGCTGACCATGTCCCCAAAACAATCATTTAAAAAACCCCTATGCGACTCCATATTATCAACAACTAGAGTATCCTCATCCCTAAACTCCACTGGCAGTGCAATGATTGATGCATGTCCACTAAAAATAGGTGCTTCATGACTTGATGCTGGCGGCGCTAATTCAGTGATCTTAGTCTATAATAATAGAATTTATTTTACATGTACAATATCCATTATTTTATAAAGTTAAAAGACTATACCAATTTTTCACCCAACTGAAAACATTGTTCCCCCTCCTAGCATTATATTGGCTAAATATTCAATCACCCACGACCCATTAAAGTTACCAAATAGAGCTTAATCAATTTTATATATCACCATCTTTATGATATTATTTTAACTGGAAAAATAATTGAGCAGAAAAAAGCTCGATACATATTCACTAGTTGGTATGACACACACAACTTAACGTTTGGCTAATAGCAATAAAATACAATAAAAAAAATCTGTCGAGGAGCTACCATTAGCTCAGTAAGAAGCGGTAACCTATTTTTCATGAATCATTTCAATATAGTTCCACTCACGTGTTTACCAGATACTAAATAAGTACCGAAAGTCACATAGCAAAGTTATGATTTTTTCCCATTCCCCCAACCCTTTTCTACAACATCCCTTTATAAAGTTAAAAGATTATACCAATTTTTCACCCCACTGAAAACATAATCCCCCTCCTAGCACTATATTGACTAAGTAGCCTTTTAGTCAAACTATCTAAACAGCTGTTATAGAGCATGCGAATTTTATCGTAGATGTGTGATTATGATTGTTTACTTCGTCTATTATTTATTCAGAATAGTAATGGGGGGCGCAACCCCTTCATTTCCACAATACCCAATCCCAAAAGATGATAATTACAGATCTTTTTCAATTATATATGGCACGGAAGATAATTGCTATCTGTTGAGTTAAAATAGAAATATGCATTTGCGAACTAGCTTTTTTGGCCAGATACCTTTATACCTGGACATCTGGTATGAAACTAACGAAAAATATGCAGTCACCATGTCAATCAGAAAACTATTACACATAGATAAAAGCCAGATATAATGAAAAACCTTTGGCCACTGCTTAAAGCAAACTCAGATTTGGATAACGTTAAATGTTAATTATAATCACTAAATCATACCAAATCCTAGAGACATATCGGCAGATACCTATAGGAAAAAAAGATCAGGTTTTTTATGATAATTCAAGAATAATGTATATTTACTTACCAACATGATTCTTTTGCTGTTCTCCATTAGAAAAAAGAATAAATTTAATTTTAAAAGGCTTAATACAAGTTCTATTATTCAACTGATACAGAAAGACCAATATGCTCTATATTTATAGCAAGAAAAACAGGAATATAAACCCTCCAGCTGAAAACCAGTATTTCTAGAAAATGACCATTTATTGAACATGTAATATAGGGAACTTTAATTTTGAATATTGAACCAGGAAAAAAAACATGTTATGATGATAGATGAATGAACTTGCTAAAGCATATATCGTCTAAACCCGTCTGATTGCATTACACAATCTCGTCCGTAGTTCCAAAACGTGTTTGCTCGCTTTATAGGTCCATAATATAGATGACTTGCTGGCATTCTGCAATCTCGTCCCTAATGGCATATTTCCAACTCTTTTATTTGACTCAAATGATCCTGATTTCGATCAAAATGAAGTTTATGATTACCTTTAAAAGATCAAAACATGGGTCCCAACAAACCCTCCAACTCCCCTGAGCACCACCCCAATTAATCCTCCAATAGAACAGCCTCAACAGTCCCAAGTAATAGTATCGCTAATTGACCCTCTTTCAGTAATAACGCCACTCAAAAAGCCAGAAAGTTGAAAAATAATTGAGTTTGTTTCGCAGTTACACAAATTTCAGTTGTTGTTAAATTGGTCTGATTCAAGAGCTTTACAGATCGCATCACTTTTGGCCCATGGTTCGTTTCGCCCTTTTTTGAGGATCTGGATCCCTCGATTACAAATTTGTCAAGTTTGAAACGTGGATTGCTTATAGCATATAACCCTGGCAAAACAGTAAGCAAAATGGTTGCAGAGTTTGTAGACGCGGTTAAATTTAAAGATGAAATGGTATATCTATTCTATAGAAGGATGAATTTTTTTTTAGAAAGGTCATGTAGGGTGTCCTTAGAAGCCAGTGTTGATGGTGTAGTCTTTGGAATAATTGCTCTTAATTTATTCAAGGAGGGGATTAGACCGTCCTACAAACGGTATTTGTTAGAACATAGTGCAGAAATTTTTTGTTTAGGTGATGCATACAAGGTTGCAAAACAAAATGAACAGATAGAACAGATAGCGGGGAAAGGAGAGACGTCTTCTTTTTCCAATGAATTTCGTTCTGCTCTGACGGGGGTGAAATTTGGACTCAATGATGAAGGTTTGCAATGTCTTGGGAGTGGAAATGTTCATGGTCGGGTAAGTTACGATAGTAGGCATAGTACCCGATAGATATTGTGATGAGAGAGGAAAAGGGTATTTTACTCGAGGAGGGAGACACAGCATTATGGAATGCTATCGAAAATGCAGATCATGCGGGAAACCAGGTCATCCAGCATTTAACTGTTTCAGTAAGGGTAGGCAGTATGAAATCGCGGGATGGTTAATGCACTGTGAGATGATTTGATGCCTCGTAGGGTGGTTTGGCTACCCATGTAAAGGGAGCTGGTTTTTAGGTCCCGTGGGATGATTTGATGCCTCGCAGGATGGTTTTAATGCACTGCGAGATGATTTGATGCCTCGCAGGGCGGTTTGGCTACCGATGGAAAGGGAGCTGGTTTTGAGGTCCTGTGGGATGAGTTGATGCCTCACGGGATCATTTTAATGCACTGCGAGATCATTTGACGCCTCGCAGGGCGGTTTGGCTACCCATGGAAAGGGAGCTGGTTTTGAGGTCCCGTGGGATGATTTGATACTTCGCGGGATGGTTTTAATGCGTAGCGCTAATAGTAATGTAGAGATATCACCAGCAATACTGCCATTTGTCGAACCACAAGTTAGTAAAACAAACCTAAATAGGTCAAAACTGAGGCGTTGCGCAGCAACAAAAACCCCAAGGATTTTATTAAGAATCATCTCTTGACGTCATTGCAGCATGGTAGGCCAATCAAACTGCAATGGTTGACATATCTATTCCATTATTTATAAGTTTATGCACTTTCATTTATTTGTCGCTGGTATTTTCAGGATTAATTAGCCTTTCTCGGTCCTTCCTTTTGCCCTAATCCAAAGTTTATACATAATCCCAACTTTCCTTGTCCTCATGAAATTCAGATCTATGGGGAACAAGTCTATTTTAAAGTATACAGAGAAAAGGTGAAGTGTTAAAATATCCAGTTTCCGACTACGGTTGTTAGTGTGGTTCGTTTATACTAGGTAAGTGTTTACTTATGCAAGTATTGTGAAGTTTTTATATTATG
Source organism: Artemia sinica (assembly GCA_027921565.1). Classification (NCBI taxonomy): domain Eukaryota; kingdom Metazoa; phylum Arthropoda; class Branchiopoda; order Anostraca; family Artemiidae; genus Artemia; species Artemia sinica. The sequence goes on from CM051262.1 coordinate 58,045,479, forward strand.
TAATTGTTTACTAGTTTATGCTGTAGAATGTTAGTAGGTGAGAAGTGAATAATTTGGGAAGGGTATTATATGTTTTGAATTCAATTACAGTTTGAGGGTTTAATGATAAGGGGATAAGCCAAATTTGGGAAATTTAACTTAAAACAGGGGGAGAATCTGTAAAGTGTTTGTAATATAAATTCGAGAGGGCTTTTCCGGGTGTCTCACTTCCTAGAGATTTGGCCATTTATGTGTCAACGAGAGTGGTCCAGGGGGGAGGGCTCTTGGGACTGAAGCTAGTCATTGGAAAGGGTTCGTTCCCAGGCATGGTTGAACAACCAATAGCTGGAACGTCCGATCCAGGAAAGTTATACTCTTGGTACACGTCTAAAGGCAGTCCATCTTTCGCCTTCGTCGTAGTTAGTTGTTCTTGTGCTACCTTATTGTCTCTGTGTATTCTCACGTTATTAAACAAAGACCATGTACCAACGTTTATCGACTATCTTTGGAAATATGTAAACTGTTACATATGCCAATGTAAAAAGGCCATACAAATAAAGAACTAAACAGAGCTTTACACGTGGCACCTTTCAAAAGCTTTAATCCTTTTGAGAATCGGTAAATTGTATCAAGGCCAGACACTCTTAAATGTCACTGTACTCTCTAGCCTTGCGAGTAGTGCAAAGATTTAGTTGCACAAGAGATTCTGAGAGCTATATGGCTCTCATCCATCATTGCGCCGTATGAATTAGAGTGGTTTCAAGTTTCATTGCACTGGAGTCAATGAACTCTTACACAATCAATTTCATTGGCCTTGAGTATTGATATAAATATCTTGATGCAGAGTTAATATCATAGTTCCAAATAGGTGAAGTTTAGATTCAAACATATTTCCAATTTCCCATGATTCCGCATGATTTTTTCTCAAATCTATCAATTTTTTGTTCTTGACACTCACACTGTCAATTATAAAACTAACTCATAGAGAAAATGATCTGTTTCTATATTTGAGAACATTCTCATCGCCTATTGGTTCCCCAGGGAGAGGACTAAACAACTAACTAAAATATCTAACTAAAAAAAATCATTATAAAAGATTTTTATTGTCAGAAAGGTAATAATAAAATAACACATGCATTTTTTACTCTTTTTTCACAAGATGTCCCAATCCATTATCCTCAATGTGCTTCATGATTGCATTCAATCCAAGTTGTACTCTGGATATATTCATAATGTTCAGTTTAGCTCAAAAGCATAATTGTTCTTCCAACTTAAATTTACTCAAAGATATAACATATCTACCAAACACATCATCCCACTCAAATGTTAAATGACAATCCTCTGCAATTTCCACTGCTATAATGGGGACTCCCGTCTTCATATCATTATTGTCAACTCTTTCAAGTTGCTATAGTGTAAAACCAATCATTTTAATAATAGACGGTTTTTCGAACTTTATGCAATGTAAGTTGTTCAACCGTATAGTTTGAACTGGGATATTAGCTCTAGATCAAGTTATTTATATCCATACACAGGGCCAAAGAAATCGATTGTGTAAGAATTCATTGACTCTTATGCAACTAAACTTGAAACCACTCTAACTCATGTGGCCCAATGACGCATGATAGCCATAGAACTCTCAGAACCTATTGCGCAACTAAGTCTTTGCACTACTCTCAAGGCTAAAGAGTACAGGGACATTCAAGAGTGTCTGGCCTTGATAGAGTTCACCGATCTTCAAAAGTGCCTGGCCTTCAAACAGTTCACTGATCCTCAAAACTGCGTGGCCTTCATACAGTTCACTGATCCTCAAAAGTGCATTGGAAAGATGCCAGGGAACCAGGACCAAGCAAATCCAGACTAGGCAATCTACTAGAGACTAAGAGATAAGCAAAATTACTGAATACTTGAAACATTCTAAAGAGTAATAACAAGGTTGTTAAAGATTTTTTAATAAATTATTTACATTTTGATTTTTGCATGTCAAGAAAAAAAAATGAATAGCCGACCCACTTTTAGCTTTCTTTGGCATCATAAACAAACAAGAAAATTGGATATAAGGATTTTAATAAGGAAAGGTACAAACTTCAATCACAAACATTACACTCAATTTAGAATTGAGCATATACTGCACATCTCCCCCTCCACCCAAATTTTTCAAAACTTCACCCTTTTCCCTCTTCCAAGAAATGCCTCTTTCCTTTTAATGTTCTTCATTCCTCTTCCTGTCCCATTTTAGGATGTTTATTTAGCATTTGACCTGTGAACATCTATTGATATTTAAGCCGAATTAAATTTGGAACAAATTACTGTGGATTACAGTGACCGTCAGTTTCGCAAAAGTCAAATAATAAATTGATATTTACGGACTATTTTACTATTGGATATACTTACTTACTCATATTAGTGGCTCTATTATTCTACCATCTTTTTAATTTGATTTAATAATCTGATTATAATTCAATTTTGCTAATAAGCAAGCAGAAGAGGGGAGTTTCTTTTTGTAAGGGTTGTTGTACCTGCCGGGAGTGTGACTCCCTTAAATTGCGAGGATCTGGTAGCAAAAAACTACGCTTCCTTTGCTTATTGGTATCTGGCTCTTATTGGTATCTGGTTCTTATGATAGGTACAGTGAATAATCAATAATGGACTTGTTTTTTCGCCGGTTTTAAATTTCTTGCAATTTAACCGTGATAATGGAGTGAGTGAAAACGAAATGCTGAAGTTTGGAAAGGAGTTTTTTCTGGACTTGCCGAGTGTAATCAAAGCTAAAAAAATCTCCTCTACGATGCGGCCGTATCTGAGACGGAGCTTCCGAGAAGACAGGGGCCGAAGGCTTTGGAAATCCATCTGAAGGATATGTTAAGCATATTCGTGAAATGTGACGATGAAGACATAGACCTACCGATGTTTGTAATTCTTTCTCCAAATGATGTACCTGTCATCCCTGCTTTGGTTTATTCGAGTTTGAACACAGAATTGAATAGAATGGAACACTTCCTAAAGACTGTTTCAAGTAAGTTCGATTCGTGTGATAATCACTTTCCACCACTGCCTGCCCTTGCGACGCCGTCAACTGACTCTCACACCACTGTTGTTGTCTCTAAAGTGCCGCAAACACTAAATGATGTGATAAAACGCAAAGAAGTGCTCGATAAAGTAAGATGTCATGATGCAGTTACCAAGCTGAGTTTGCGAGGTGACAAATGGCTAATTAATGTTGAAAAATCTGCTACTGAAGAATTCAAAGACTCAATTGCAGTGATTTTAGCAGAATCTCCATCTAAGGTGATCACCAAGCTGTTTTTCGGGATAGTCAGAGGAATATCGAAGGACTTAGACCTCTCATTCTTTCAAGGATATCCAGGTGTGGTGGAAATTTGTGGCTCGGTGACACTGGCACGGTTAAGCTTGAGTTTAATGACTCCATGTCACAAAACTCCATGTCAAAAGCCAAGGCTGTGCAAAATGGTGTCAAACATGGATATGAATACTTATCTGTGAACGAATATCTGTCGGCACCTCGGTGCTGTCTCAAATGCCGTTCGCCAGACCATAGAGTAGCTGATTGTACAAGTTTGGTTGCGAAGTGTCCACGCTGTGGCGGGCCCTCCTATTTCCACCAAGGATTCTCGCTGCCAGCTTGATGCAAGATGTGCCAATTATTGTGAAAATTATGCCTCCTTTAGTCTTAGATGCAAAGTGCTGAGATATATCATTGCTAAGAAGAAATGATTGTGCCTGTTTGGATTGTTTCGCTTAATATAAATGGTACTCGTTTAAAGGAGCATAAGATTGATGAATTGTGTGACCGGTTTGACATTGTATGCCTTCAAGAACACCTCCTGACTTCTAATAGTATTAATGTGTTAGAAACAAGTAGTAACCATTCCGTTTTTACAACTAATGCTGAGGTCACTTTTGGTAGACCTTCTGGAGGCCTCGCGTGCATTGTTAAGAATAACCTGAGTTTGTTCTCTCCAGTGTGTTATCACAGTGATAAATATATCCTTGCGGTTCGGTTTGGTAATGCTGTGCTGATAAATGTCTATCTCCCGTGTAACAAAAAAAAAACTATTTCCGCTTTTCCCCCTTTAAACGCGTATATGAAAGCCTTGGCAAATCTTAAGGCTATTCTTGCGTCTGTTGTATTGACTGGTTATTATTTTATAGTGGTTGGTGACTTCAACACAGATATTACAAGTCAGTCAGTTCGATCCTATATAGTCCTTGATGTTTTTTCTGCTTAAAAAATAGTCGAGAAAAGTGTTGATTATTCATATATTCACCAATCTGGAAGGTTGTCTAATATTGACCATGTAGTTTCCTCGCCAAATATTAATGTATCGACTGTTCTTGTTCATGAAGACAACCGTGATATTGACCACCTCCCGATTTCGTTCTCTGCTTCACTAGTCGCTTTCCGTTCTACTAGACCATTTACACGAAGTTCTAAGTGGTTTTACAGGAGCAACTGGAGTAGAGCTAATTTTGCACTTTATATTACTACGTTGTCCGCGTTATTGGGTTCTATAAAAGTTCCTTGCCATTTGTTTCAAGTTACTGACCGTTTCTCAAATGATAAGCAGTCTCTAAATGAATACTATAATAAAATAATTTGTTGCTTAAGGCAAGCAGAGGCGACTGCTGTTCCTCTAGAAAAGATTAAAGTTAAAACTAGAAAACCAGAGTGGGTTTTGGACCCAGAATTAAAAGTTGTAAAGAATAAAGCTAAGTCTTGGCTACGAATATGGGTTTCCTGCGGTCGGTCAAATCGAGGAGTTGTCTTGGATCTGAAACAAAGTACCAAACGTGCATATAAAAAACGTTTACAGCAGTCTAGGGTATCTGGTTTTGAGTTTCCTGCGTCGAAAAAGGAGTGGTCTCATGTTCTGAATTCGGATGAGCTTAGTAGTGAGTTTTCAGGAAGTCCTATAGCAGTTCGTACTTGGGTGTCGTATTATAATGATATTTTCGGCAAGGTGAACCGGGAAGTTGAAAAGTTTTTTAGCAATCTTCTTGAGTCGTGTTTGCCTATTCGTATTTCTCAGAGTAATGCATTACCAGTTTCTACTGTTGATATTGGTCAAGCTATTAAGAAATCGCAATCTAGCTCTGTTGATCAAGACGGAATTTCTTCTTATCATCTGAAAGTAGTTTGCCCAAATTTGATAGATCACCTTCAGCTACTGTTTCAGATGTGTTTATCTACTTCTATGGTTCCCGACAGTTTTCTCTGTGGCACAGTCACCTTGGTTTTGAAGCGTGGAAAAACTTCGTCAGAATGTAGTTCTTATCGACCAATTACTGTCTCCTGTAATCTCAGCAAAATTTTTGAATATATTCTTCTCCCTTTTATTTCATAAAATGTAAATTTTGGTGAAAACCAATTTGGTTTTCAAAAAAGGCTGGGATGTCAGCACGCCCATCGTGTTCTAACTTTCCTCCTGTTGTAATCTGTTAATACTCTTCATATATATGCTCTTGATCTTTCGAAAGCTTTCGATAGTATAGTCCACTCACGTGCACTATAGTCACTTTTTTCAAATAATATTAACCTTTCTTCTTCGGCGTGGGGTCCGTCAAGGTGGTGTGCTTTCTCCAACTATTTTTAAGTTATGTATTGCTCCTATCCTTTCATCTTTGCCTTCGACTTTCATTTCTGATGGAATTGATGTCTCGTATCTTGCTTATGCGGACGAAGTGTTCTTTTTTCAGTCGTTCTAGGGCTGGGCTCTCACATTCTGTCAGCTGGATCTCAGACCAGTTCAGACGGATTGGGCTTATGTTGAACGTTGATAAGCGCAAATATACTTCATTTATTTCGAGTGCGAGTCTCCCTCTTAACTGTGGTTTTTCTTTTTTCTATTCCCTGTGTCTCTTCTTTTCGGTGGCTTAGTTTTCACATTACTACTAATCTCAAAACACTTCGGGCTCTGACAGTTTCTAATGCAAAAAAAAGAAATTCAGATAGAATATTCAAAATCTGTTGTAAATAGAGGGAGGTACAATAGAAAAGCGCTTGGGAAATTATATTCTTCATTTTGCGATCATCCTATTCCTTTTTTATCTGATTTTCTTCCAATTCTGAAGCCTAAGGATCTGAAATCTATCTGGACTTATTATTTTAATTTTTTTCGGTACCTTTTGTGTCTCCCTCCGTGGTTCCGGAACCGGCATCAAATATCCTCCCTGATCTACGGGAAAAAGTGCCTGTGCTTGCGGGAAAGCTGTCGTCATCTGCAGGTCTTACTGCGCACCATAATTTACGTCGTTTTTTGTAAATAATTGTTAAGTGTGCGAGTTTTTTTTTTATTATTATTAGTATTCTTGATGTACTCCCTGAAAAAGTGATCTACGGGAAAAAATGACTGTGCTTGCGGGAAAGCTGTCGTCATCTGCAGGTCTTACTGCGCACCATAATTTACGTCGTTTTATGTAAATAATTGTTAAGTGTGCGAGTTTGCTTTTTTTTTTTTATTCTTGATGTACTCCACTTCTTTTTGTTCGTATTGGGTAATAAATAAATTATTATTAGGCCCTAAGTGGATTGTCAATTCCCATTATTTTCAGCAACCTGATACTTTTAATCCAAGCAGTGACGAATCTCCAGCATTTTTATCGCGGGGGGGGGGGCAAGAAGGGTCCGTATCTGGATAGTCAAGGGACATGGGATATATGCCCCTTTCCCCGAACGACGCCCCTGAATCAGAGTTGTTGCTAGCCAAAATTTTTGGAGGGAGGGGGGGGGGGGTCAATGGGTACTATGAACTGACTGGTCATTTTTACCGATTTATTTGGGTGAAATTGTTATTAAAATAATTTAATCTTTTTTTGTTACTGAGACCAATGTTCTTGCGTGTTAATTTTCTGTCCTGTTTTTCCATCAGTCCCTTAAAAAAAGACTATGTACTAGTAAAATAGCAGAACTTCGCATCACTGTTTTACTGACTCAATTTTTTAAAATACTGGCTGAACACATTGGGGGACACACCTACCCCCCCCCCCCCATACGTGAGAATCCTGCCCTATCCTCTAAAAGCATCGTGCATTATGATCATGCCAGACGCTGATAATTCAAGTTCCAACCTTAAACAGTGCATCTTAAAATTATTTTTATATTAAGTTTATACAATAGTTTCATTTTTGAAGCCTTAATAAGCTTCGGCAAAAAAAATGATTTATCTAAGAAGGAAACTGACAACCAAGTAAGCCATTATAATAATGCCAACGGCGCTTTCGCAGAGAAACGAAACTCCTAAGAAGATCAAAGGATTGCATAGGTGGTATGCATGTCTCAAATGCATACCACCTGGAAGTGACAAATTGGAAGCATTTGATAGCACCTCTTTTGGTTTATACTAAACCGATTGCAAACATCCAATATAGATCCAAGCGTCCTAAACTAATGTTCAATAATGCAAAATGACCTTCCAAAATTTCTTCTTCATGCTTTTATGCTTTTCCATTCCGAAATGCTTCAAGCATTATTTCTGACGAGGCTTCTCTGGTTACAAAAGTTTTAAGCAAGAGTTTTCACAGAGAGAAAGATATGAAAAAGGAAATTAATCGATAATGAAAGGAAAAAATAAAGTAGGGTAGCTGCAAAAAAGTTAAACATATTGGAAAAGAATCCCAGCGAGGAGAAAGAAAAAGATCATCAATCGAAGCTCAGGAGTAATTTTGTTGCCCCCTGACCCCAGCATGATCCCCCAGACCCCAGCCTATCTCCTAAATGAAATTTAGTTTCTTCAAAAAACTTCTCAAAAATAAGATAAGTCTGCATAAATCCAGCATCTAGAGCAGGGGTTCCCACCCTTTTTGAATTCTAGAGCACATTCTGAAATATTGGTAGGATGACGCGCACCGCATATTTTTAAACGACAAACTTGAACTTCTATACCTCCAAACTTCCATAAATTCTCATTTCTATAATTTATTTTCCTATATTCATAATTTATCAATTTATGATATACAAGAATGTTTCAAATAATAAAATTATTATTCAAATTATATACACCCAGATAAATATATTTACAAAACGTAAAAGTAAAACGCAAAAAACTTGTCAACGTGATCTTTGGCATTGCATGTCATTGGCCAGTGTCCCATAATTAAGAAAGTGTGATAATAATCCTGTTAGCGAACCATCCTAAAGATGCTCATTGGTGATTTGAGCTCTTTATTTTCATTTCATTAAGTTCAAGTTTGAAAAAAAATAATTTGCATACATATGTTGAACCAAAAAAAAAAAAAAAAATGAATGAATAGTATATGCCGCTTTTTTCAAAGATGAGAAATTTTCTGTGTTCACGGTATTCCTAATGTCCTCTGATATTAAGGATTTCTGGGAAAATATCATTCTCAAGGTCCAACATTTCTAACTTTAGTTCTTCTTTCTTACCTTGAACAAAATCTGCAATACATGTGGCCATTTCCATTATATTTATTTGACAAATAAAAGGATTGATACAGAAGATAATAAATTGGCTCGGTATGTGTAAACTGAAAAAATCTCTCTTCAAACTGTTTTTACAACACTTGAAGATGCTTAGTAAATAGTCTTCATTTTTTTTCTGTTTTTTTTTCAGGAGTGATCGTATCAACCCAGTGAGTAGAGAGGGGTCAGGAGGCCCCATTGCCCACCCCTGCTGCCACCTACAACTTTTTTAACACCATATATTGGCACGAGAACCACGTGGTTTATGGTTTTTGTCAATGAGAATTTGAGAAACAGGAATTTTGTCACATTTTTGTATGGTTTTATGGACTTTCTCAGTGAGAATGAAAAAAACAGGAAGTTTGTCACATTTATGTCTGTTTTTATGGATGTTTATGTGTGTTGATTATTTGACGGTTTTATGGATTTTGTCAGTGAGAATGGAAAAACAGGAACTTTGTCACTTCCTTCTTGTTGTTGTTCAAGCCAGATGTTATGAGTTTCCCGGAATTTGGAACACCTGTGCTGTCGACCTCAATTCACCTATCGTGAATCAATAATTCCCCTTAGAAACAACAAATTAATTTCCCCTTTCTCGACAGATCAATCAATCAATGACATCATCTGTCAGACTTTAAAAATTTTCGCATAGAAACGATTCTCCAGGAATAGATCCAAGTCATTAATGTCTTTGCCTCGGAAACAACTCTTTTGATCGAACTCCAAAGGATATTAATAGCCAAAGGCCATGGAAACAATTCTCCAAGAAACATCTTAGCGATGAATTGTTTTAGCGCGGGAAAGAGTTTCTTTTGTAATTTGAAATGCATTAGCGCAGAGATGCCAAACAAAAGGAACACGCTGAATTACGTTTAGGGATTATTTGGGCGAAACTGTTTTAGACAGGTTATGGAACTATTTCGGCGAAACAGTTAGAGACATTTTAAAAGATGATTTTTGAAGAGATTTTAGAAGAGAATTTAATGGTGAAACTCTGTGGTCGTTATAATACACAAGTTTCATTTGAACAGTGTTGTGAGGTCCTCTAGCCCAACCCCAAAGGGTTCCGAAACTCCTACCCCAACCCCGAAGGAAGCGCTCGGTCCTCAAAGGTCCCCCAAGCTCCCAAAGAGCCCCAACCCCCCAAACGCCCTCCTCAGACCCTCAAAGGCCCTCCTCTGGTCCTCAAAGGCCCATCGAGCTCCCAAAAGACCACCGGGGTCCCAAAGGCCATCACCCGGTCCCCAAATGTCCCCCAGGCTCCCAACTGCCCCCCCCCCGGACCCCCAAAGGCCCTCCCTTTGGTCCCCAAAGGTCCCCAAAGGCTCCCAAAGGGCCCCCCCCGGACCCCCAAAAGCCCTCCCCCCGGTCCTCAAATGTCCACCGGGCTCCCAAAGGACCAATCGGTCCTCAAGGGCCTCCAGACCCACAAAGGCTCTCCCCGGCTCCCAAAGGACCACCCAGCCCTTGGTTTAGTTTTAGTTAAAAGTATAGAGTGTTTTAGCTTAGAGTCATAACTTAGAGTTTTTCTTGAAGTTCTAGTTTAGTTTAATTTTAGTTAAGAGTTTGATGTTTTATCTTTGAGTTTCAGTTAGAGTTTTAGTTTGGTTTAGTTTTAGTTAAGAGTTTGTAGTTTTGGCTTAGAGTTTAAGTTAGAATTGTCGTGTAGTTTAGTTTTAGTTAAGAGTTTAGAGTCTTAGCTTAGAGTTTTAGTTTAGAGTTTTTAGCTTAGAGTCATAGCTTAGAGTCTTAGCTTAGAGTTTTTGTTGAAGTTCTAGTTTAGTTTAGTTTTAGTTAAGAGTTTAGAGTTTTAGCTTAGAGTCTTAGCTTAGAGTTTAAGTTAGAGTTGTTGTCTAGTTTAGTTTTAGTTAAGAGTTTAGAGTTTTACCTTAGAGTCTTAGCTTAGAGTTTTTAGCTTAGAGTCTTAGCTTAGAGTTTTTGTTGAAGTTCTAGTTTAGTTTAGTTTTAATTAATAGCTTAGAGTTTTTGTTAGAGTTCTAGTTTAGTTTAATTTTATTTTAGAGTTTAGAGTTTTAGCTTAGTCTTAGCTTAGAGTTTTTTTTGTTAGAGTTCTAGTTTAGTTTAATTTTAGTTAAGAGTTTGATTTTTTTTTTCCTTTGAGTTTCAGTTAGAGTTTTAGTTTAGTTTTAGTTAAGAGTTTGGTGTTTTACCTTAGAGTCTTAGCTTAGAGTTTTTATTTGAGTTTACCCCAACCCCGAAGTAAGCGCTTGGTCCTCAAAGGTCCCCCAAGCTCCCAAAGAGCCCCAGCCCCCCAAACGCACTCCTCAGACCCTCAAAGGCCCTCCTCTGGTCCTCAAAGGCCCATCGAGCTCCCAAAAGACCACCGGGGTCCCAAAGGCCATCACCCGGTCCCCAAATGTCCCCCAGGCTCCCAACTGCCCCCCCCCCGGACCCCCAAAGGCCCTCCCTTTGGTCCCAAGTCCCAAAGGCTCCCAAAGGGCCCCCCCGGACCCCCAAAGGCCCTCCCCCCGGTCCTCAAATGTCCACCGGGCTCCCAAAGGACCAATCGGTCCTCAAGGGCCTCCAGACCCACAAAGGCTCTCCCCGGCTCCCAAAGGACCACCCAGCCCTTGGTTTAGTTTTAGTTAAAAGTATAGAGTGTTTTAGCTTAGAGTCATAACTTAGAGTTTTTCTTGAAGTTCTAGTTTAGTTTAATTTTAGTTAAGAGTTTGATGTTTTACCTTTGAGTTTCAGTTAGAGTTTTAGTTTGGTTTAGTTTTAGTTAAGAGTTTGTAGTTTTGGCTTAGAGTTTAAGTTAGAGTTGTTGTGTAGTTTAGTTTTAGTTAAGAGTTTAGAGTCTTAGCTTAGAGTTTTAGTTTAGAGTTTTTGGCTTAGAGTCTTAGCTTAGAGTCTTAGCTTAGAGTTTTTGTTGAAGTTCTAGTTTAGTTTAGTTTTAGTTAAGAGTTTAGAGTTTTAGCTTAGAGTCTTAGCTTAGAGTTTAAGTTAGAGTTGTTGTCTAGTTTAGTTTTAGTTAAGAGTTTAGAGTTTTACCTTAGAGTCTTAGCTTAGAGTTTTTAGCTTAGAGTCTTAGCTTAGAGTTTTTGTTGAAGTTCTAGTTTAGTTTAGTTTTAATTAATAGCTTAGAGTTTTTGTTAGAGTTCTAGTTTAGTTTAATTTTATTTTAGAGTTTAGAGTTTTAGCTTAGTCTTAGCTTAGAGTTTTTTTTGTTAGAGTTCTAGTTTAGTTTAATTTTAGTTAAGAGTTTGATTTTTTTTTCCTTTGAGTTTCAGTTAGAGTTTTAGTTTAGTTTTAGTTAAGAGTTTGGTGTTTTACCTTAGAGTCTTAGCTTAGAGTTTTTATTTGAGTTTACCCCAACCCCGAAGTAAGCGCTTGGTCCTCAAAGGTCCCCCAAGCTCCCAAAGAGCCCCAGCCCCCCAAACGCACTCCTCAGACCCTCAAAGGCCCTCCTCTGGTCCTCAAAGGCCCATCGAGCTCCCAAAAGACCACCGGGGTCACAAAGGCCATCACCCGGTCCCCAAATGTCCCCCAGGCTCCCAACTGCCTCCCCCGGACCCACCAAAGGCCCTCCCTTTGGTCCCCAAAGGCTCCCAAAGGGCCCCCCGGACCCCCAAAGGCCCTCCCCCCGGTCCTCAAATGTCCACCGGGCTCCCAAAGGACCAATCGGTCCTCAAGGGCCTCCAGACCCACAAAGGCTCTCCCCGGCTCCCAAAGGACCACCCAGCCCTTGGTTTAGTTTTAGTTAAAAGTATAGAGTGTTTTAGCTTAGAGTCATAACTTAGAGTTTTTTTTGAAGTTCTAGTTTAGTTTAATGTTTAGTTAAGAGTTTGATGTTTTACCTTTGAGTTTCAGTTAGAGTTTTAGTTTGATTTAGTTTTAGTTAAGAGTTTGTAGTTTTGGCTTAGAGTTTAAGTTAGAGTTGTTGTGTAGTTTAGTTTTAGTTAAGAGTTTAGAGTCTTAGCTTAGAGTTTTAGTTTAGAGTTTTTGGCTTAGAGTCTTAGCTTAGAGTCTTAGCTTAGAGTTTTTGTTGAAGTTCTAGTTTAGTTTAGTTTTAGTTAAGAGTTTAGAGTTTTAGCTTAGAGTCTTAGCTTAAAGTTTAAGTTAGAGTTGTTGTCTAGTTTAGTTTTAGTTAAGAGTTTAGAGTTTTACCTTAGAGTCTTAGCTTAGAGTTTTTAGCTTAGAGTCTTAGCTTAGAGTTTTTGTTGAAGTTCTAGTTTAGTTTAGTTTTAATTAATAGCTTAGAGTTTTTGTTAGAGTTCTAGTTTAGTTACTTTTAAGAATTTAGAGTTTTAGCTTAGTCTTAGCTTAGAGTTTTTTTTGTTAGAGTTCTAGTTTAGTTTAATTTTAGTTAAGAGTTTGATTTTTTTCCTTTGAGTTTCAGTTAGAGTTTTAGTTTAGTTTTAGTTAAGAGTTTGGTGTTTTACCTTAGAGTCTTAGCTTAGAGTTTTTATTTGAGTTTTAGTTTATTTTAGTTTTAGTTAAGAGTTTAGAATTTTAGTTAATTTTAGTTAATAGTTTAGCGTTTTACCTTGGAGTCTTGGCTTAGAGTTCTAGTTTTGTTTAGTTTTAGTTAAGAGTTTAGAATTTTAGCTTAGAGTCGTAGCTCAGAGTTTTTGTTAGAGTCCTAGTTTATTTTAGTTTTAGTTAATAGTTTAGAGTTTTACATTTGAGTTTCAGTTAGAGTTCTAGTTTAGTTTAGTTTTAGTTAAGAGTTTAGAGTTTTTAGCTTAGAGTCTTAGCTTAGAGTTTTTGTTGAAGTTCTAGTTTAGTATAGTTAAGAGTTTAGAGTTCCACCTTAGAGTCTTAGCTTAGAGTTTTACTTAGAGTTGAAGTTTAGTTTACTTATAGTTAAGGGTTTAGAGTTTTAGCTTGGAGTCTTAGCTTAGAGTTTTAGTTAGAGTTCTAGCTTAGTTTAGTTTTAGTTAAGAGTTTAGAGTTTTACCTTAAAGTCTTAGCTTATTGTTTTATTTAGAGTTCTAGTTTAGTTTAGTTTTAGTTAAGAGTTTTGAGTTTTACCTCAAAGTCTTAGATTAGAGTTTTAGTTAGGGTTGAAGTTTCGTTTAGTTTAGTTATAGTTAAGAGTTTATAGTTTTAGCTTAGAGTCTTAGCTTACAGTTTTAGTTAGAGTTATTGCTTAGTTTAGTTTTAGTTAAGAGTTATAGCTTTAGCATAGAATCTTAGCTTAGAGATTTAGTTAGAGTTGGAGTTTAGTCCAAACTAGCATAACCACAAAATTACACAATATTGCATAGAAATACCAAAACCATAGGTTAGGTTAGGTCAGGTTAGAAGTTTGGTTTCTCCACGTTTAAGTTAGGTTAGATTAGGTTAGCTTATCATGAGCGCTCATGATAAGCTAACCTAATCTAACCTAACTTAAACGTGGAGAAACCAAACTTCTAACCTGACCTAACCTAACCTATGGTTTTGGTATTTCTATGCAATATTGTGTAATTTTGTGGTTATGCTAGTTTGGACTAAACTCCAACTCTAACTAAATCTCTAAGCTAAGATTCTATGCTAAAGCTATAACTCTTAACTAAAACTAAACTAAGCAATAACTCTAACTAAAACTCTAAGCTAAGACTCTAAGCTAAAACTATAAACTCTTAACTATAACTAAACTAAACGAAACTTCAACCCTAACTAAAACTCTAATCTAAGACTTTGAGGTAAAACTCAAAACTCTTAACTAAAACTAAACTAAACTAGAACTCTAAATAAAACAATAAGCTAATACTTTAAGGTAAAACTCTAAACTCTTAACTAAAACTAAACTAAGCTAGAACTCTAACTAAAACTCTAAGCTAAGACTCCAAGCTAAAACTCTAAACCCTTAACTATAAGTAAACTAAACTTCAACTCTAAGTAAAACTCTAAGCTAAGACTCTAAGGTGGAACTCTAAACTCTTAACTATACTAAACTAGAACTTCAGCAAAAACTCTAAGCTAAGACTCTAAGCTAAAAACTCTAAAATCTTAACTAAAACTAAACTAAACTAGAACTCTAACTGAAACTCAAATGTAAAACTCTAAACTATTAACTAAAACTAAAATAAACTAGGACTCTAACAAAAACTCTGAGCTACGACTCTAAGCTAAAATTCTAAACTCTTAACTAAAACTAAACAAAACTAGAACTCTAAGCCAAGACTCCAAGGTAAAACGCTAAACTATTAACTAAAAGTAAACTAAAGTAGAACTCTAACTGAAACTCAAAGGTAAAATATCAAATTCTTAACTAAAATTAAACTAAACTAGAACTCTAACTAAAACTCTAAGCTATGACTCTACGGTAAAACACCAAACTCTTAACTATTACTAAACTAAACTTCAACTCTAACAAAAACTCTAACCTAAGACTCAGCTAAAACTCGAAACTCTTAACTAAACTAAACTAGAACTATAACGAACACTCTAAACTACGACTCTAAGCTAAAAACTCTAAATTCTTAACTATAACTAAACTAAACTTCAACTCTAACTATAACTCTAAGCTAATACTCTAAGCTAAAACTCTAAATTCTTAAAAGTAACTAAACTAAATTTCAACTCTAACTAAAACTCTAAGCTAAGACTCTATGGTAAAACTATAAACTCGTAACTAAAACTAAACTAAACTAGAACTTCAACAAAAACTCTAAGCTATGAATCTAAGCTAAAAATTCTAAACTCTTGACTAAAACTAAACTAAACTAGAAATCTAACAAAAACTCTAAGCTAAGACTCTAAGCTAAAATTCTAAACTCTTAACTAAAACTAAACTAAACTAGAACTCTAACTAAAACTCTAAGCTATGACTCTACGGTAAAACACCAAACTCTTAACTATTACTAAACTAAACTTCAACTCTAACAAAAACTCTAAGCTAAGACTCTAAGCTAAAACTCTAAACTATTAACTAAAACTAAAATAAACTAAAACTTCAACAAAAACTCTAAGCTAAGACTCTAAGCTAAAAACTCTAAACTCTTAACTAAAACTAAACTAAACTAGAACTCTAACTGAAACTCAAATGTAAAACTCTAAACTATTAACTAAAACTAAAATAAACTAGGACTCTAACAAAAACTCTGAGCTAAGACTCTAAGCGAAAATTCTAAACTCTTAACTAAAACTAAACAAAACTAGAACTCTAAGCCAAGACTCCAAGGTAAAATGCTAAACTCTTGACTAAAAGTAAACTAAAGTAGAACTCTAACTGAAACTCAAAGGTAAAATAACAAATTCTTAACTAAAATTAAACTAAACTAGAACTCTAACAAAAACTCTAAGCTAGGACTCTAAGGTAAAACTGTAAACTCTTAACTAAAACTAAACTAAACTAGAACTCTAGCAAAAACTCTAAGCTAAGACTCAGCTAAAACTCGAAACTCTAAAATAAAACTTAACCAAACTATAACTTAAAGTAAAACTAAGCTATGACTCTAAGCTAAAACTCTAAATTCTTAAAAGTAACTAAACTAAGTTTCAACTCTAACTAAAACTCTAAGCTAAGACTCTATGGTAAAACTCTAAACTCTTAACTAAAACTAAACTAAACTAGAACTCTAACAAAAACTCTAAGCTAAGACTCTAAGCTAAAACTCTAAACTCTTAGCTAACTAAACTAAACTAGAACTCTAATTAAAACTCTAAGCCTAAGCTAAAACTCTAAACCAAAACTAAACTAAACTTCAACAAAAACTCTAAACTAAGACTCTAAGCAAAAAACACTAAACTCTTAACTAAAACTAAACTAAACTAGAAGTGTAGAAAAAACTCTAAGGTAAAAAAATGAAACTCTTAAGTAAAACTAAACTAGACTAAAACTCTAAGCTAAGACTCTAAGGTAAAACACTAAACTCTTAACTAAAACTAAACTAGAACTCTAAGCTAAGACTCTAAGCTAAAACTCTAAACTCTTAACTAAAACTAAACTAAACTAGAACTCTAACAAAAACACTAAGCTAAGACGCTAAGCTAAAACTCTAAACTCTTAACTAAAACTAAAATAAACTAGAACTCTAACAAAAAACTCTAAGCTAAGACTCTAAGCTAAAATTCTAAACTCTTATCTAAAACTAAACTGAACTAGAACTTCAACAAAAACTCTAAGGTAAAACACCAAACTCTTAACTAAAACTAAACTAGAACTCTAACTAAGACTCTAAGCTAAAAAACTCTAAACTCTTAACTAAAACTAAACTAAACTAAAATTCTAAGCTAGGTCTCTAAGGTAAAACTCCAAACTCTTAACTATATGTAAACTAAACTAGAACTCTAACAAAAACTCTAAGCTAAGACTCTATGCTAAAACTCTAAACTCTTAACTAAATTAAACTAAACTTCAACTCTAACAAAAAAAACTCTAAGCTAAGACTCTAAGCTAAAACTCTAAACTATTAACTAAAACTAAACTAAACTAGAACTTCAACAAAACCTCTAAGCTATGACTCTCAGCTAAAAACTCTAAGCTCTTAACTAAGACTAAAATAAACTAGAACCCTAACATAAAACTCTAAGCTTAGACTCTAAGCTAAAATTCTAAACTCTTAACTAAAACTAAACTAGAACTCTAACAAAAACTCTGAGATAAGACTCTAGGCTAAAACTCTAAACTCTTAACTAAAACTAAACTAGAACTCTAACAAAAACTCAAAGGTAAAATATCAAACTCTTAACTAAAATTAAACTAAACTAGAACCCTAACAAAAAAACTCTAAGCTATGACTCTAAAGTAAAACACCAAACTCTTAACTAAAACTAAAGTAGAACTCTAATTGAAACTCAAAGGTAAAAAAAAAATGAAACTCTTAACTAAAATTAAACTAAACTAGAACTCTAACAAAAAAACTCTAAGCTAAAACTCTAAACTCTTAAATAAAATTAAACTAAACTAGAACTCTAACAAAAACTCTAAGCTATTAATTAAAACTAAACTAAACTAGAACTTCAACAAAAACTCTAAGCTAAGACTCTAAGCTAAAAACTCTAAACTCTTAACTAAAACTAAACTAAACTAGAACTCTAACTGAAACTCAAATGTAAAACTCTAAACTATTAACTAAAACTAAAATAAACTATGACTCTAACAAAAACTCTGAGCTAAGACTCTAAGCTAAAATTCTAAACTCTTAACTAAAACTAAAATAAACTAAAACTCAAATAAAAACTCTAAGCTAAGACTCTAAGGTAAAACACCAAACTCTTAACTAAAACTAAACTAAAACTCTAACTGAAACTCAAAGGAAAAAAATCAAACTCTTAACTAAAATTAAACTAAACTAGAACTCTAACAAAAAAAACTCTAAGCTAAGACTAAGCTAAAACTCTAAATTCTTAAAAGTAACTAAACTAGAACTCTAACAAAAACTCTAAGCTATTAATTAAAACTAAACTAAACTAGAACTTCAACAAAAACTCTAAGCTAAGACTCTAAGCTAAAAACTCTAAGCTAAGACTCTAAGGTAAAACTCTAAACTCTTAACTAAAACTAAACTACACAACAACTCTAACTTAAACTCTAAGCTAAGACTCTAAGCTAAAACTCTAAACTCTTAACTAAAACTAAACTAAACTAGAACTTCAACAAAAAATCTAAGCTAAGACTCTAAGCTAAGACTCTAAGCCAAAAACTCTAAACTAAAACTCTAAGCTAAGACTCTAAACTCTTAACTAAAACTAAACTACACAACAACTCTAACTTAAACTCTAAGCCAAAACTACAAACTCTTAACTAAAACTAAATCAAACTAAAACTCTAACTGAAACTCAAAGGTAAAACATCAAACTCTTAACTAAAATTAAACTAAACTAGAACTTCAAGAAAAACTCTAAGTTATGACTCTAAGCTAAAACAATCTATACTTTTAACTAAAACTAAACCAAGGGCTGGGTGGTCCTTTGGGAGCCGGGGAGAGCCTTTGTGGGTCTGGAGGCCCTTGAGGACCGATTGGTCCTTTGGGAGCCCGGTGGACATTTCAGGACCGGGGGGAGGGCCTTTGGGGGTCCGGGGGCCCTTTGGGAGCCTTTGGGGACCTTTGGGGACCAAAGGGAGGGCCTTTGGGGGTCCGGGGGGGGGCAGTTGGGAGCCTGGGGGACATTTGGGGACCGGGTGATGGCCTTTGGGACCCCGGTGGTCTTTTGGGAGCTCGATGGGCCTTTGAGGACCAGAGGAGGGCCTTTGAGGGTCTGAGGAGTGCGTTTGGGGGGCTGGGGCTCTTTGGGAGCTTGGGGGACCTTTGAGGACCGAGCGCTTACTTCGGGGTTGGGGTAAACTCAAATAAAAACTCTAAGCTAAGACTCTAAGGTAAAACACCAAACTCTTAACTAAAACTAAACTAAAACTCTAACTGAAACTCAAAGGAAAAAAAAAATCAAACTCTTAACTAAAATTAAACTAAACTAGAACTCTAACAAAAAAAACTCTAAGCTAAGACTAAGCTAAAACTCTAAACTCTTAAATAAAATTAAACTAAACTAGAACTCTAACAAAAACTCTAAGCTATTAATTAAAACTAAACTAAACTAGAACTTCAACAAAAACTCTAAGCTAAGACTCTAAGCTAAAAACTCTAAGCTAAGACTCTAAGGTAAAACTCTAAACTCTTAACTAAAACTAAACTAGACAACAACTCTAACTTAAACTCTAAGCTAAGACTCTAAGCTAAAACTCTAAACTCTTAACTAAAACTAAACTAAACTAGAACTTCAACAAAAACTCTAAGCTAAGACTCTAAGCTATGACTCTAAGCTAAAAACTCTAAACTAAAACTCTAAGCTAAGACTCTAAACTCTTAACTAAAACTAAACTACACGACAACTCTAACTTAAACTCTAAGCCAAAACTACAAACTCTTAACTAAAACTAAACCAAACTAAAACTCTAACTGAAACTCAAAGGTAAAACATCAAACTCTTAACTAAAATTAAACTAAACTAGAACTTCAAGAAAAACTCTAAGTTATGACTCTAAGCTAAAACACTCTATACTTTTAACTAAAACTAAACCAAGGGCTGGGTGGTCCTTTGGAAGCCGGGGAGAGCCTTTGTGGGTCTGGAGGCCCTTGAGGACCGATTGGTCCTTTGGGAGCCCGGTGGACATTTGAGGACCGGGGGGAGGGCTTTTGGGGGTCCGGGGGGGGGGCCCTTTGGGAGCCTTTGGGGACCTTTGGGGACCAAAGGGAGGGCCTTTGGGGGTCCGGGGGGGCAGTTGGGAGCCTGGGGGACATTTGGGGACCGGGTGATGGCCTTTGGGACCCCGGTGGTCTTTTGGGAGCTCGATGGGCCTTTGAGGACCAGAGGAGGGCCTTTGAGGGTCTGAGGAGGGCGTTTGGGGGGCTGGGGCTCTTTGGGAGCTTGGGGGACCTTTGAGGACCGAGCGCTTCCTTCGGGGTTGGGGTAGGAGGATCGGAACCCTTTGGGGTTGGGCTAGAGGACCTCACAACACTGTTCAAATGAAACTTGTGTATTATAACGACCACAGAGTTTCACCATTAAATTCTCTTCTAAAATCTCTTCAAAAATCATCTTTTAAAATGTCTCTAACTGTTTCGCCGAAATAGTTCCATAACCTGTCTAAAACAGTTTCGCCCAAATAATCCCTAAACGTAATTCAGCGTGTTCCTTTTGTTTGGCATCTCTGCGCTAATGCATTTCAAATTACAAAAGAAACTCTTTCCCGCGCTAAAACAATTCATCGCTAAGATGTTTCTTGGAGAATTGTTTCCATGGCCTTTGGCTATTAATATCCTTTGGAGTTCGATCAAAAGAGTTGTTTCCGAGGCAAAGACATTAATGACTTGGATCTATTCCTGGATAATCGTTTCTATGCGAAAATTTTTAAAGTCTGACAGATGATGTCATTGATTGATTGATCTGTCGAGAAAGGGGAAATTAATTTGTTGTTTCTAAGGGGAATTATTGATTCACGATAGGTGAATTGAGGTCGACAGCACAGGTGTTCCAAATTCCGGGAAACTCATAACATCTGGCTTGAACAACAACAAGAAGGAAGTGACAAAGTTCCTGTTTTTCCATTCTCACTGACAAAATCCATAAAACCGTCAAATAATCAACACACATAAACATCCATAAAAACAGACATAAATGTGACAAACTTCCTGTTTTTTTCATTCTCACTGAGAAAGTCCATAAAACCATACAAAAATGTGACAAAATTCCTGTTTTTCAAATTCTCATTGACAAAAACCATAAACCACGTGGTTCTCGTGCCAATATATGGTGTTAAAAAAGTTGTAGGTGGCAGCAGGGGTGGGCAATGGGGCCTCCTGACCCCTCTCTACTCCAGTGGCCCTGGAATATAGGAAAGGGCTCATTACAACAGAAATTAAAAGTTCCAGTGCCCTTTTTAAGTGACCAAAAAGATTGGAGGCAACCTGGCCCCCTCCCCGGCCCCTATTTTTAAAAAGTCATTCGATCAAAATTTTGAGATAGCTATTTTGCTCATCATAGTTGAAAGACTCAATAACTATGATTTTGGATATAACTTGACACCCCATAGCCCCAGGAAAAGGGTCTCATTGTCATAAAATTTGCCCATTTTTTTACACATAGTATTTGTTATTGTGAAGTAAGTATTCATTTTCGGGTGGAGAATTTTTTGCTCGGGGTTTTTCCACGGAGGAATTTTCTATGGCGAGGAAAAGTTTCCAGGGGCTGAACTTGTCAGGGGAAATTTTACAATAGCGGAATTTGCCAGAATTCCTACACAAAATTCTTTTTAATTGTCTTGCTTTCTCTTTTCTGTCTCAATTTTACCCGTGGAGTTGTTAAGGGTAATTGTATGGGGAAAATTTTCACCGGGATTGAATTGTCTAGAGGATATGTCAGTGGGGAGGGGGATTTCTCCGTGGTTGTGAGTAGTATCCCTTCTCTGCTTTCAAGCACACCCATAGCATAAGGTTCAAGCACACCCATAGCAGAAGGTTCAAGCACACCCCTGTTTCTAGTGGTCACCTGGCAAGATCCCCTGTTACGTCACGCGACACACCCTCACCCTTTCAATAGGTTCATAGGAAAGATAGTATAGGATTTTAAACGCATGTCCTCTGACGCCACGGTACAAACCCCTGTGTATTTCTGCACCATACCCTCTGACGTTACACGACACACCCCTGTGATTTTCTACGGCAGCCCTGCGGTCACAGCACCCCTGTTTGTACCGGTCGGCTGGCAAGATTTCAAGCACAGTTCTGTTTCGTCACGGTACTCATCCCTGTGTATTTCTATGACAAGCCGTCTGACGTCACGGTACACACCTTTTTTCCATAGGATTCCGAGCACGTCCTGTTTCTATGCAAAATTCCCAGGTTTTTCCCCATTATAGGTATCTAGACGCTTAAACAAAATCGTGTTTAAACATACCTCCTCAGGTGGTAAAAGCCATATTTATTGATCGAGAGTTAGTTTCTTTCTGGAAGTGGCGCAGTAAACATTGAAATGGATGCTTATACATTATTGAATATTGAAAGTGTTGATGAAACGGCACCTAAAGTGCCTAAAGTAGTGGTGGAAATTACAAGGGGCTGCGGGCTAACCCTAGAATGGGACAAGATGTATGATGGATATGCTATAACATTAAGTAAATTCAAGTCGGAAGAACAATTATGCTTTGCGGCTAAGGTGAATATAGTGCATATACAGAGACTCCGAGATGGATTGAATGCACTGGTGAAATATATTCAGGAGAAAAATTTATATAAAACAGTTAGTCTGTACTTGCTAGTGAGAGTGTTAAAATGGCTGGATTGGAGAATCAGAAAATAAACGTATTCTAGTAAAATTGGAAAAAGTTTTAGTTTTAGATGATGACTTTCCGAAATTATGTCTTCAACGGAAAATATTTGCTCGAGAAATGCTTAACGATATACTGGGAACTGATTCCCCATCTTTGGACTAATGTATGAAACTTTGTTGTCGTGGTCCAGGTGCTTTTACCCAATTTATAGATATATTAATTGAGACAAAAGAAAATGATATTGTGGTTTTGCTCTTATTCACTACTTAGACGGCCATTTTGTGAACCCACTTCTCCTAGAAGACATTTTTATTGATCCTGAGTTAGTGTCTTTTTGGAAGTGAGACAGGCAACATCGAAAAATGTTTTACACATGCCCATTATGCTTGTATACTTTGGGCAGCTGGTCATCCTGTGAAAATAGCACTTTTAATGGTGACTATATTGAAAAGTGTAAATTATCCAATCCGTGTAAATTGCATAGGAGATATGCAGTACAAAATAAAGACTATAATTCATGTCTTGAAGAGATTTGTGACTCTCATAATAGAGGATTCTTGTGCTCCTATTGTCACTCTGATAAATGTGATCAATTGGAAAACACTTACCCTGGCATGATTACGAAAAACCCTAAACGTGAGTTCAATTTATTTTTAAGAGACTAGTATTGTCAAGAGACTGGTATTGCCGCGGTTTTAAATTGTATTGGGAACAAGAACCTGGTCTACTCTTCAATTGCTGGAATAATAAAAGAATCTGGTTTTACGACATCGCTGTGAAGATACTGGCTACTTTGATTATAAACCTAGTGGACTTGTATTTGTCTGTTAGAGAAAGTGTTTCTTCATGTGAGATATGTGACACTGCTTAAAATAAGCAAATTGAAACACGTGAATTTTGTTATATCAACCAGAGTAGTATTATTGACTTTAAAAGAGATTGAATAAAATTGAAGTTACACTATATTATAAAAAATTTGACCCTGACTTTGCACGTCAAGATGAATACAAGTTGAATCCTGATAAGCTGTTACCACTTACCGGCTCTGATCATTACCTATACGTAGAAGAAGAAATATAATGGACACAGTGTTTTGTATATATACAAATTTTATTAATAAACAAATTTACATACATTTTTAAAGCATTTCACTTTTATGGCACCGAAATTTATATTATAGAGGTAGGAAAGAGTATTTTCAACTAGAAAGTCGTTCAATCAAGGATTATTGCTATGAGTCTTGAGGAATGCTATGTAAGTGTGTCCACGACTTCGAAAAATAAAATATAATAGGGCATGAAAACCAAAGCTTTTCGTTGAAAGATCTTGTACCCGCTTCCCATTTTGAATAATAGATTTGCCACCCTCCTCAAGAAAATATTTAATGTGAGGAATTTGTATACAGTAGGCCAAGCGGATGAAAAATTTTATATTATTTTTTGTTTCAAAGATACATAACCAATGTCCCGTCTTTACCGTTGATGGACTGCTAATAACAATAAAAAGGGTATTGTGAACATGTTGAATATGCTTCAGGAAATCTTAAGGTACGCAATAGGATTTATATTTAGACATGTAGGGGTCCATATTAAATACACTGAGTATTTGATTCGTGTTCATGGCACCAAGTCTAATGAAACACTGCCGTCAGGGGGAATTTCCCAATAGGTTTCAAATTGATTTAGCGACATTAGCGCAATAATTTCCTCCAATGGTTTGTCAAAGGTGCACTCTAACCGTGCATTCCCCGTCTGGACAATACTCATATCTTGAGTACCGGACAAATCCAATACAATGATGCCATGAGTTTTCGCAAACATTTCCTCACTTATATCATTTTTGAATAATTGAGAATCTCGATCTAGGGATTGCATTGTCAATTCATAGAGGGTCCTGTAGGATTTTTCAAGGGATAAATTGTAGACTGGGATTCCATTTACTTTACATACAAGCAATGAAATCCAAACAATTCAAATTTATGCGGAGAATCAGTCCATGACCCAACAGCGCTAGTACTTTTTTCAAAAGCCAATGCCAATTTCGAAGGAATTTCGCCATTGATAAATGATGAATCGATATAGGTTCGCGTACCTGCAGCAATATGGCGTTAATACGTGAATGTATGAGGTACGGGCAATTTGATATTATTTCCAGTAGCTCTTAATTTTTCATTTGCCAAAAGCAAAAGAACTCATAATCTGTTATTTTCGTACATGAAGTATTGCCGACTGGAGAGAGACTGTTGCATCGGGTTCAGCGCCAAGTACTTTTCGCATAATATAATTGGACGGTGCGATTTGTAGTTTTATATCGATCTTTACATTAGGAGGCAACCGTAGAGGTATATTAAATATCTTATGGTTTAGTTTCCCAACTAAATTTAAATCTTTAGTTGTCGCATCTCTAATAATATTAGTGACGTGAGTATTTTTTTATATTCATAACCCAGTGCTTGTCCTCTCAATAGCTTATAAGACATTGGAGTCATAAACATGAATTGTATATAACTTGCATAATTTGAAAGAGTATTGTTCGTGCTCACCAATGTTCCATTTATGTAGACGCTTATTTGTCGAAATAAATTGTTTAATACACAATTTTCGTAGGATAACCCCTCAGCTGCACCTGGTTTTTCATTGTTAGATTTTTTAACAATGACATTTAAATCTATAAACGTCGAGTTCAAATCTATGAAGTAGTCTTCATTGGAGTGAATTTGAAAATGCACATTTTCAGAGAGCGGTTGTTGCGGGTAAAATTGTTCATAGTATCCACGTTTTACACTGATATTTATATTTTCCACATTGAAAACACTTATAGATGAGGTAACTGAAAGGTGAGAATTGTTGTATGGTAGATATGTCATCTTTTCTAGGAAAAGAAATCCTTTTTGGATCTTTTTGTTAATATTTTTTTAAGCCCAACTCATCTCCTCTCAGTGATGACAAATTTTAAATTCAAAATACATCTAATTTTAACTTTAGACGCCACCTAATCTTTTTTTATTAAATAGCCGCCGAACTGGACACACTTCAAGTCACCATATACTAACAAAAGCTTTCCAATAAAAGAAAAAAATTGCCACTTCCGTGGAAAAAGGCGTTCTCCCCCAACAGGAAGCCCTTCACACGGTGGCTAAAAGCCTTTTCCGCGTTGTTTCAATTGCTCGCCAAGAATTTCGCGCTCGACCTGAGATTTTGGGATACACTTTCTTGAATATCTTTCCCAGAGCACCAATCATGGAATGTAGAGGACGCAGAATCCACTGCAATTGGTGCAACATATTTTTTAGCCAGAGATAGTGAAGAACGAAAAAGCTTAGCAAACCAACTGCCGAGACCGTACCCGGACATTGACGAACGACCTCTATAATAGTCCATTCCATGTCCCAACTTTCGTGGTCTAAGAGTAGCAGCATAGCAATCAATATCAGGACATACAAACTGAGTTCTATTAGCCATTTCACTGAATGGGTCGAAAACGACATGTAATTACAGTCAAACCCTTTGTTATTGCTAGAGGATCACCAAATTCACTTCTTAATGTTAACTGACAGAGCTCCAAATACGAAGTGTTGACTGGAAATTATTGAAGGTGCTTTATATTTTAGTGGTAAACGTGGTCATTAGAGGTTTTTTGTTCAAGAACACGTAGGAGGGGGACATTTCTATTACCAACTCTTAACCTCTCGCCAAAGGATGCGTTAAAAAAATATACAACTGTCCGAGAAGAAGGCGGGTGACTACTCTGCGAAAAATGGCACGATTCATGCCACTAGCGTTTCTTGCACTTTTACCATGGATTATGTTCTGTTTAAAACTAAGAACTTCTCTTAGATTATCGTTGAGAATAACTTTTTCATTGTCAATGGTTGAGCTAATGTAGATTAGTAAAAATGGTGTAGGTGCCATTTTTACAATATGAAATTTTTTGTTGATAGCGTGACACAAGTCATTCATAGTACGAAACTCCTTATATGATAATGTGACTAAGGGGTATTCATACGAATTGATCTTTTCAATTACATGTTGATCGTTAACGATTGACCAATCATGGGGTCTAATTTTTATAATATATGTATGATCCTTTCTTAGGATATCATATGTATTTTTAAGAATACAATCTAAAAGAACAACTTCATACCATCCCTCAAATTTAATGGTAGGGGAGAGTTTTGTCTAAAAATCGCTCGTTTTATTCAAATCGTCTTAAAGAGGATCAGAAACATTGGACATGAATTTCACATAAAAACCTTCAGACATTATGAACGTCATCAGTGGGTATCCACGAATCAAAATCAGAGTTGTATCCTAGCCAGCGAACAAGCAACTGTCGCTTACCCTTGCGAGTGTGAGTCTTTAATACCTTTTCAATTGGATAAATTTCATTATATCCAACTTTTTGTAATTCTAAGTCATAAAAACCACCTAGAATCTCTTCATTTTTCATATCACGAAGACAATACGTTATAGGTTTAGTGTCCAAGACTTTGGACCCTTTAGAAAGTTCAGTGGACCACAAGGAAGTTCCATTTTCAAAAATATTTCTTGAACGATTGATTCGAACATTAAATTTTTCTTCCCTGGCTTTTCATTAGAATATTGTTTAAGAAAAAGTATGATAAATTTATCAGTATTATCTTCAAAGTGCTCTTTTGGTGAAAGAGTAAGTTCAATTAATTTATAGGGTTTAGCCATTTCTAGAGAATAGTGTTTACAAGTCCGGCGATTATCGGTAGTAACAATCTGAACAACAGGTTTTCTTTCACAATTCATTTCCTTTTTGCAAGCTATAGCACGTACAAGTGATCGATGTTGCTTTGTCTGTTGTCTAAAACCATCGAACAGTTGAAGATTACCTTTCGTTAAATTTAAATAAAGTTCCGATAAGAGATTAATAAATTCCTTGTCAACGCCCTACTTGATTATTACTTTTCTAAGCCGCGGTATTGAATTGGCTAGCACGGTAAAATAAATGCCGTTGTTCATGTAGCTTCTTCAACGTCATGATAGCAACTAAAGACCTTTTTTCCATTCATGGGTGGATAGATAGTAATTTCATTATCGAAAATATCAGCGACTACATGAAACTCTTCAGGGTTGTTTTGATTCAGATCCAATAAAATGAAGCAATAAGGTTTATTAGTAGCTTGATTGTACACCGAAAGTAAAAAATTGGGTTTGCCAGGGCAGATTTGTTTGTTTAGAGCTATGGGGGAACTTGAGTCATGAACAACTCTATAGATAATATAGTAAGTACAATTCAAAGCAAGTGTTCTCATACATTTACTATGATGAAAAAGATTATGGAGCACGACAGTTACAGAAATTGTTTCGTGATGGGACAGGACCGTGAATAATTGTAACATTCCTTCGACCATTCTTCAATAGATTCAGCTAAATCGTCATTAATAAACCATGATTTTAGCGCAATACTAGTAAGCACGGCAAGTCTTTTTGTGAATTTTATGCTTGGATCAATCTTCTTTATTTTGTCGTAAGATTCTTGCCATGAACTATAGCAATAATATATTTTTTGGGTTCTCTAAAAACTTTTTATTACGATTCTGAATTATTTTCGTTAAAAGTGTTGTTTTGCCGGACATGGACGGTGCACAAAGAAAACATCTCAGTGGTGTTTGAAATGGATACATACTCCTCCAATGTCAAAATGCAACTAGCCAAACCTAACCTCAGTCTGTTGAATAAATACTCAAAGGAAATAGAATACATGGTTTCTTTAATTCACAAATATATATATATATATAATATATATATATATAATATATATATATATATATATATATATATATATATATATAATATATATATATATATATATAATATATATATATATATATATATATATATATATATATATATATATACATACATATATATATATATATATATATATATATACATACATATATATATAATATATATATATATATATATATAATATATATATATATATATATATATATATATATATATATATATAATATATATATATATATTATATATATATATATATATATATATATATATATATATATTATATATATATATATATATATATATATATATGTAAACATCATAAAATATGTATTTATAATAAACAATTAAAGCACTTTATCAAGGTAAGGGTGACCCCCCCCCCCCCTCAAAGTGGTCAGCGGCCGGAAGGCCAGGCGCAGCGGCCAACACCCTTAGCGGGCGGGCCGACACCCGTATCAGCCGGAAGGTCCCCGCGGCGGGCTAACAATTAAAAATAAACTCTTAAAAACAAACATTTGAAAATTACTGCTTTGCGCAACGAAAAAATAATTATAAATATAAAACACTAGGAAATGACTAGGAAAAAAGCGCAGTGCTCAACTGTTGATAGAAAAACGCCCCCTCCCCACAGACGGCCCCCTTCCGATCCCACGGCTATAAAGCTTCCTCCAGACCGAGTTGTTTTCTATAATTTACACATTCAACTCGATCTGAATTAAGGTAGTGGCCATTTGGTAGTACATTCACACTACCCTCGAGTACATAGCCTTTGTCTGATATGGTGGATATGGCATTTTTCTCCGGTCGAACTGTATAGTTTTTATATTTTAAAGAGGGAATGGCCATGACACTCGCTCTTGGAACTAAATTATTCTGTGCACAGTTCCTATAAACACTCATGGTGAAATTTTCTTTTACATAGTGCGACGGTACCCCTTGCAGACTTTTTTGGTAGTCTCATTATACGTTTCCTCGCAGTACACCTTCAGACTGGGAAATACACCATGGGATACCAAGTCGCTCCCTGTATCGGAGTTTAATTTAAGAAATTGATTTGGGGCCTGGTGTTTCACCAGCTCCGAATAGAGGGACTCATCCTAGTTTGTATAATCCATCCGGAAGCTAATGTACTCTCCATTTTCCAAATTGTGTAACAGGATTATCTGTTTTAATTTTCAACAGGAGTGAATCGGTGTCTCCATAATATACCTGAACTTGCAACATCCCCGGTAATCGGTGCTTAAACAAATTGTAATAAAACTCCAACATATGTTTTTTGAAATTTCTAAAATGGCACTGCCAGCAGCAATATCTTTATGTAGTACTACATTTCTTTTCTATCTATGTAAAAGGACCATATTGGAGCCTATGATCGTGAATGATGTGAAGTTTGGATCTGAAATGATTCGTGCACATTCTTTTAGGTCGGTTACAACGTCACAAATACTCCTGTTACGCACACTCTCACACATTTTACAAAGGCCGAATTTAAAATGAGTTTAAAGATTTCTTTTTTGACCTTTGTTTGTCGGTTATCCGGGGCAATGTCTCACTTTTATTTGCCGTCTGAGAAATACCAATGGCTGGACAATCCTTCTGCTCCAGATTTCCCCAACATTCACACTGTTGAGGAGAATGAACCACAAGGATGGTTTTTCGAAATTGACGGTGAAATACTTCTGGAATTTCAAGACTCGATAATGAACATTGTTTTCCCCTACATAAATAGACCGTCGCCTAGGGACTCTTTCAGTCCCTACAATTTATCATTGGTACAAAATAAAGGTCTGTATTGGATACCTTCAAAACAAAACTTTATTGCCGACCTTGAGCCGAAATGGAATATAGTTGTACACCACGTTCTTTTGCGGTGGATGCCTGCCAACAGTTTCAATGTCACAACGATTCATAGAGCCCTCAAATTCGATCAAAACCGACAATAAAGTTTAAATTTTGTCCGAATTCCTTAAGAACAACTCCTGAAAAACAAGGGTCGTTTAATTAGACCAATAGGAAGATTTTTTAAAAGTACTAAAAAACTTTAGCGTAAAGAGCGAGTTGCTGAGGAGGGGGCAATCCCCTTCATACGCGTATTAATTTCTGTCCGTTTTGAGTTTTCATGTTGCTCCTTACTTTCAGTTGAAAAAACTTGTTTTTTAATTTAATTTCTGATCGTTTCTAAGTAATACCAGGAAATCTGCCCCACCTCAGTAGTATACCATCTCTGCTTTCATGCACACCCATAGCAGAAGGTTCAAACACACCCTTGCCTTTGAAGTATAAGAATCTGCAATTTTTGGGAATGAACACTTAAAATGGAAACTGCAATTAATTCTGTCAACAAAATCTGTGTGAATGTGGCATTATAAAATCTTTTGGTATGGAAAATGATTCTCTTTGTCCTGAAGACCAGTTGCCATGGTTGCCAATGCA
Source organism: Artemia sinica (assembly GCA_027921565.1). NCBI lineage: Eukaryota > Metazoa > Arthropoda > Branchiopoda > Anostraca > Artemiidae > Artemia > Artemia sinica. The sequence continues at coordinate 58,075,831 of CM051262.1, forward strand.
GTATAATTTTACCGTTTTTGGCATTATTTAGAGGTCCTGGTACAATCCAATACATTGGATATTTTTTGAATAATTAAAATATACCTGTACATTTAAGTTTCACTAGCTTATCTCTTACTCGGGTAACTGTTCAAGTTTTAGTTTATAAAAAATTGTCTTCTTGGTATGGCAAATTTTTAACCTGCTCTTCAAATGGTGCAAATTAGCCCTACCTTCTCGTAGTACAATTTTATTTTGAAAACTGGTACAGTTTACTGCCGAATTAAACGGAGGAACTTCAAAACTGTACTGAGAGGGGCTGAAATATTGTGTCTCCGATCCACCAAAACATTTTTTATTGTAAGCTCCAATAGAATTCAGCCCTCACATTCTGGAATGATCCTCTGGCTATTAGTAGGTTTAGGGGGCGGTACTCCTGCTCCTGTTAGGGGCAGTTCCCGTTCGATTTTAGTTTGACTTGGTTATTTGTTTTAATTTTTGTTCGGTACAATTCGGATTTTCATTTGAGTTTTACTTGCTACTTTGTTACTCAGATATCTGTTCTAGTTTTGATTTACAGAAAAAATGTCTTCTTGCTATGGCAAGTTTTTAACTTATTGTTCAAATAGTACAAATTACCCTCTTTCGATACAATTTTAGTCGGTAAACTGGTACAGTTTAGTTTACTGCATTGGCAACACTTCCAGTAGCATGCATAAATTCACTTCATGCATATATATATATATATATATATATATATATATATATATATATATATATATATATATATATATATATAATATATATATATATATATATATATATATATATATATTATATATATATATATATATATATATATATATATATATATATATATATATATATATAAATATATATATATATATATATATATATATATATATATATATATATATATATATATATATATATATATATATATATATATATATATATATATATATATATATATATATATATATATATATATATATATATATATATATATATATATATATATTTGTATATGTATATATGTCAATAACAAGTATTAATTCACTAAAAGTAGGTATAAAAATGCATCGGTTAAATATAAAGGTGCATATGTATAAAAATTTCTTATCAGATATGGACCTGTTTGGTAAGACTACAGTTTTTCAACATTAATTACCTTTTGAAGCAATCGGAGGCAATTTCTATTTCATTGAAACTTCTTTGCCAAACAACACTTCCTGTTTCGGAACCATGAGCAGGGTTGCCAGCTGCACCTTCTTATGTACAAAGGACATATTCCTGGGTGTCGGGACACAGTGACATAATAAGGCCAATAATGGCCATATTTTAGAAATTTGGGATATAAAAGGGACACACATTTATGACACAAAACAAAGTATTTTCCTACTGGATAAATAAAAATGTCACTAGCACCAAATTAATGCTAAAACTACTTATCTAGCACCAAATCTGCTTGACTTCTTACTTTCTACTAATTATCTATACTTTATACCGTATTTTTCGGAATTGCTTGCTCTTTCCCGAAGACAGCTATCTACAAATTTTCTTGAAATTCTTTGCAAGTTTGTTTTCCTCCATCTACAAACGGTTTTATTTGTCCTTGCTTTTACGCTACAGTCCGCTACAGTCGCTTCCAGCTTTCTCTAGCCAGGCAAAAACATTTATCTATTTATCAAGCATTACCAACTAAAAATGAAAAGTTAACACAACGAAAAATTTGGATTCTGATGTTCTGGAATGAAAAAAAGCCAAGCACCGGAGATGAATTCCGTCTGTTTGAAAATTCTTAAGCAAAGAACGATATGGAAAAAATGTATTGTATTTATTAATTTTTTTTTATAACCAAGGAACTTCGTTTAGGAGGAGCTGTCGTAGAAGCCTAGAAAGGAGCTACCGACTGGAAATTGAAAGTTCTAGTGCCAATTTTAAGAATCGAAAGTGTTTCGAGGGCAACCATCCCCCACCCGTTCATTAACTCCCCAAACAAATCCAATCAAAATTTTGAAATTGCCATTTTATTCAACAATGTTGAAAGGTCCAGTAATTATGCTTTAGGAAGGTGAAACTCCCCCCAAGCCCCGAGGACAAGCCTGTGAGCTATACTAGTTACCCATTGTCAAAATATAAGGTTTTTTATGAAATGGGTGATCGTATAAACTTCATAGGGGGCTTATTGAATTGGAAATCAGAAGTTCTAGTGCCCTTTTCAAATGTCGTTAGTGATTGGAGGCCAACTAGCCCACCCCCCCCCCTTTCCTCCTCTTTTCCCCAAATGCATCCGATAGATATTTTGATATAGCCATTTTGTAAAAAAAAAGCCCAAAGATAATATATAACAAAACCTTCGGGGTTGATAAAACCCTCAGAGTCTTGGGATAAGAGTTTTAAGCTATGCCCCGGGGCTTATACGGTTTTTATGGAAAGAGTGATCATGAAAACTTTAGAAAAGGCTCATTTGAAATTAAATTTTCTAGTTCTCTTTTAAGAATCAAAAGTGATAGGAGGGTAACTAGCCTCCCTCCTTCCCGAAGCCCTTTTTCCCAAACATATATTCTCGAAATTGTGAGATAGCCATGTCGTTTAAAATAGTCCAAAAACGTGTAACAATCCAGAAATAAATTAAGAAGATATAAATCCTTATAATAGTTAAAACTCAAAACGACCAGAAATCATAGGCAGTGCAACAGCACTGCTAAAGTAAAGAGCGATGTGGGCACAATGTATTTTTTTCCAGACCAAAGCACTTCGAAGAAAAGGAGTTGTCGCAGAAACTTTGAAAGGAGCTAAGTCGATTGTAAATTGAAAGTTCTCGTGTTCTTTTTATAAGTCAAAAGTAATTGATATTCGGAACATCACTTGACTCCTGGATTGTACCTTATGACATACGCAAGAAATACTCTGATTAGCAAAAAGCTACCAAAGTAAGTGAAAATGCTGACCTCTATGCCGATCATACCTGTCAAGAGGAAGTCTCGTTGGAAGATGAGCCATAAGCTAACAAAAGTGCTTCTTTTTTTACTGTTTAAATATTTTTATGATTCTAGTGCTTACAAACTAATTCATTCCGTATGGATGAATTAAATCAATTTGCGAAAAATTAAGCTAGAAAAACGGGTTCTAATTTTAATAAAGAAGTGAATAATTAACAACAAAATAAACACTTAATTAAAAAAAACCTTCGAATGCTTCGGCCTCACGTCCGGGAGCCTTTCTCAACGGAAAAAAGGAGAAAAAATGTTCTTTTTAAAAATAGCATGCATCGAAATACAACAAACTAAACACACGAAGAGAGTGAAAAAACAAAAGAAAAAAAAGAAATATAAATAAATAAGTAAGAATCAAACTCACATGTTAAATAAAACTTCCATGCACTGGCGTATTGAATGCAATAAACAAAAGCGAACGTCTACAATGATACCATTCGTCCCCTCACAATCAATGCATAAATGGCAGGGAGTTGTGTTTTATACTGGTTATTGCTCTGGAAGTGTGTGAGTGAAGGGGATTGTCTTTGTTTTTTTCCTTATTATTTGTTTGTGGAATTGATTTATTAATTTAGGTTGATTTGGGAAGAGTTATGTATGTGATCGCTATGCGTTAGAATTTTTTTTCCCTACCGTAGTGTTTTTTAATTATATTGACTTGGTTTTTTGTTTCTTTGATGAAATAAACCTAAACCTAAATGGAAATCTATCAAAAAATGAAGAATATATTTATACTTGAGCAAAACAATAAAGGTCACCTAACCTCCGGCCCATAACCCCTAATTAAGTTTCACAAGTTCATCAACCAATTTACGAATTATAAATTGAATGGATTTTTTTGGTTCCAAGTCTAGCTGCAGTTCGTTTACTTTTCCCAGGATTTAACCCGTTCTGACCTTTGTTCGCAAGGTCATAATTCGTTTCAGAACAATTATTAAAATCACTACTGGTTGAATATTTTACCTGCTTTTTAATTAAACTATTATAAATTGAATTGAGCCAAAATTCCCCTTCATCTCTATTGATACTAATAACCCCATAGATTATCTCTTTTATTTCTATAATTTCTCTGAAGCTTTGTAAAGTCCTACAGACATATCTACCATTTTTGTCAAATCAAATAAAATAATGTGATGAG